>CAUDMG010003939.1:52500-313757 GCA_958450375.1 Homarus gammarus
AGTCATGCAACTAACACTCCTTTGTATGAACCCAAGAACATTTTTGCCTTATTTCGGGCAAATACGCATTGTTGCCTAGGTTTAAGATTCATACTTTTCAAAGCTAACTCACTGAATCTCTCAAAGCTAAGGGAAAATAGAAAATATTTCTACCTAAGTAACCCCACCCTATCAGAGCCAAGAAAGGTAACCAACCAACCAACCACTACACCACTACAATGTGTGTCGTTGACCTTAGGTGCTGGGGGGATGCCTGGCCTTCACCCTTCTCTCCTCCCTCTTACCCCACCCTCCTCCCTCACACCTGCTGCCCTCCACCCAGCTCACCGATTACATACCCACTCTGCACTCCTGCTTCCCTTTCCTCTTTTCCTGTATTTTCCCATTATTCTCTTGGTACCCCCAACCCCTTCCATCAACCCTTTTCATCCCTTCCCCGCCTTACCCTCACACTAACTCCAACAAACTACCCACACAATTGGTACCTCTTATGTATCCCCCCCCCCCCTTCCGAAGGCGCTCTCGTGCTCCGGTACATCGTTTTGGTATGCAGTGGACCTGCCCAGTTGAACCATCTATGGATCCAGCATACATAGATATCCAGCCACCCGGACAAGTAGGAGAAGGAGGAGGAGGATGATGCTGCTGTGGTTGGCTTTTACTAACACCAGGTTGCAATATTTATCTCGTGTGTTTGGAAAGGCTGCTAAAAGAGAGTAATTCTAAGATTAATTCAAATGGTATATTGTTGCATGTTTAATGTTGTTAAGTGTAAATATCATTAGGATGGATCATTTATTGTATGTATTTTGCCTGATGTGGATTTACTGAGAGAGAGAGAGAGAGAGAGAGAGAGAGAGAGAGAGAGAGAGAGAGAGAGAGAGGATGGGAGGGAAGGAAAGTGAGACAAACAGAGAGACAGGCAAACCCATAGACTTTCAACAGACAGAGAAGACAGACAGACTTCAATATAGGAGACGGAAGTGACTCAGTTTAACCATCGATGACACTTGAAGGGTGTGAACAGAGTCCAAGTTGGTGGTGCCAGAGAACAGTGAAGCTGACTATGAGTGTGTGTGTCTACCTGTACGTCTTAATAGTGTGTGTCTACCTGTACGTCTTAATAGTGTGTGTCTACCTGTATATATTAAAAGTGTATGTCTACCTGTACGTCATAATAGTGTGTGTCTACCTGTACGTCATAATAGTGTGTGTCTACCTGTACGTCTTAATAGTGTGTGTCTACCTGTACGTCTTAATAGTGTGTGTCTACCTGTACGTCTTAATAGTGTGTGTCTACCTGTACGTCTTAATAGTGTGTGTCTACCTGTACGTCTTAATAGTGTGTGTCTACCTGTACGTCTTAATAGTGTGTGTCTACCTGTACGTCTTAATAGAGTGTGTCTACCTGTACGTCTTAATAGTGTGTGTCTACCTGTACGTCTTAATAGTGTGTGTCTACCTGTACGTCTTAATAGTGTGTGTCTACCTGTACGTCTTAATAGTGTGTGTCTACCTGTACGTCTTAATAGTGTGTGTCTACCTGTACGTCTTAATAGTGTGTGTCTACCTGTACGTCTTAATAGTGTGTGTCTACCTGTACGTCTTAATAGTGTGTGTCTACCTGTACGTCTTAATAGTGTGTGTCTACCTGTACGTCTTAATAGTGTGTGTCTACCTGTACGTCTTAATAGTGTGTGTCTACCTGTACGTCTTAATAGTGTGTGTCTACCTGTACGTCTTAATAGTGTGTGTCTACCTGTACGTCTTAATAGTGTGTGTCTACCTGTACGTCTTAATAGAGTGTGTCTACCTGTACGTCTTAATAGTGTGTTTCTACCTGTACGTCTTAATAGTGTGTGTCTACCTGTACGTCTTAACAGAGTGTGTCTACCTGTACGTCTTAATAGTGTGTGTCTACCTGTACGTCTTAATAGTGTGTGTCTACCTGTACGTCTTAATAGTGTGTGTCTACCTGTACGTCTTAATAGTGTGTGTCTACCTGTACGTCTTAATAGTGTATGTCTACCTGTAAGTCTTAATAGTGTGTGTCTACCTGTACGTCTTAATAGTGTGTGTCTACCTGTACGTCTTAATAGTGTGTGTCTACCTGTACGTCATAATAGTGTGTGTCTACCTGTACGTCTCAATAGTGTGTGTCTACCTGTACGTCTTAATAGTGTATGTCTACCTGTAAGTCTTAATAGTGTGTGTCTACCTGTACGTCTTAATAGTGTGTGTCTACCTGTACGTCTTATAGTGTGTGTCTACCTGTACGTCTTAATAGTGTGTGTCTACCTGTAATTCTTAATAGTGTGTGTCTACCTGTACGTCTTAATAGTGTGTGTCTACCTGTACGTGTTAATGGTTTGTGTCTAACCTGTTCGTCTTAATAGTGTGTGTCTACCTGTAAGTCTTAATAGTGTGTGTCTACCTGTACGTCTTAATAGTGTGTGTCTACCTGTACGTCTTAATAGTAAGTATCTACCTGTACGTCTTAATAGTGTGTGTCTACCTGTACGTCTTATAGTGTGTGTCTACCTGTACGTCTTAATAGTGTGTGTCTACCTGTACGTCTTGATAGTGTGTGTCTACCTGTATATATTAAAAGTGTATGTCTACCTGTACGTCATAATAGTGTGTGTCTACCTGTACGTCTTAATAGTGTGTGTCTACCTGTACGTCTTAATAGTGTGTGTCTACCTGTACGTCTTAATAGTGTGTGTCTACCTGTACGTCTTAATAGTGTGTGTCTACCTGTACGTCTTAATAGTGAGTATCTACCTGTACGTCTTAATAGTGTGTGTCTGCGTGTACCTCTTAATAGTGTGTGTCTACCTGTACGTCATAATAGTGTGTGTCTACCTGTACGTCTTAATAGTGTGTGTCTACCTGTACGTCTTAATAGTGAGTATCTACCTGTACGTCTTAATAGTGTGTGTCTGCGTGTACCTCTTAATAGTGTGTGTCTACCTGTACGTCATAATAGCGTGAGTCTACCTGTACGTCTTAATAGTGTGTGTCTACCTGTACGTCTTAATAGTATGTGTCTACCTGTACGTCTTAATAGTGTGTGTCTACCTGTACGTCTTAATAGTGTGTGTCTACCTGTACGTCTTAATAGTGTGTGTCTACCTGTACGTCTTAATAGTGTATGTCTACCTGTAAGTCTTAATAGTGTGTGTCTACCTGTACGTCTTAATAGTGTGTGTCTACCTGTACGTCTTAATAGTGTGTGTCTACCTGTACGTCATAATAGTGTGTGTCTACCTGTACGTCTCAATAGTGTGTGTCTACCTGTACGTCTTAATAGTGTATGTCTACCTGTAAGTCTTAATAGTGTGTGTCTACCTGTACGTCTTAATAGTGTGTGTCTACCTGTACGTCTTATAGTGTGTGTCTACCTGTACGTCTTAATAGTGTGTGTCTACCTGTAATTCTTAATAGTGTGTGTCTACCTGTACGTCTTAATAGTGTGTGTCTACCTGTACGTGTTAATGGTTTGTGTCTACCTGTTCGTCTTAATAGTGTGTGTCTACCTGTAAGTCTTAATAGTGTGTGTCTACCTGTACGTCTTAATAGTGTGTGTCTACCTGTACGTCTTAATAGTGAGTATCTACCTGTACGTCTTAATAGTGTGTGTCTACCTGTACGTCTTATAGTGTGTGTCTACCAGTACGTCTTAATAGTGTGTGTCTACCTGTACGTCTTGATAGTGTGTGTCTACCTGTATATATTAAAAGTGTATGTCTACCTGTACGTCATAATAGTGTGTGTCTACCTGTACGTCTT
The DNA here is from genome assembly GCA_958450375.1 of Homarus gammarus. Lineage (NCBI taxonomy): Eukaryota > Metazoa > Arthropoda > Malacostraca > Decapoda > Nephropidae > Homarus > Homarus gammarus. The sequence goes on from CAUDMG010003939.1 coordinate 56,293, forward strand.
AATAGTGTGTGTCTACCCGTACGTCTTAATAGTGTGTGTCTACCTGTACGTCTTAATAGTGTGTGTCTACCTGTACGTCTTAATAGTGTGTGTCTACCTGTACGTCTTAATAGTGTGTGTCTACCTGTACGTCTTAATAGTGTGTGTCTGCGTGTACCTCTTAATAGTGTGTGTCTACCTGTACGTCATAATAGTGTGTGTCTACCTGTACGTCTTAATAGTGTGTGTCTACTTGTACGTCTTAATAGTGAGTATCTACCTGTACGTCTTAATAGTGTGTGTCTGCGTGTACCTCTTAATAGTGTGTGTCTACCTGTACGTCATAATAGTGTGAGTCTACCTGTAAGTCTTAATAGTGTGTGTCTACCTGTAAGTGTTAATAGTGTGTGTCTACCTGTACGTCATAATAGTGTGTGTCTACCTGTACGTCTTAATAGTGTGTGTCTACCTGTAAGTCTTAATAGTGTGTGTCTACCTGTATGTCTTAATAGTGTGTGTCTACCTGTACGTCTTAATAGTGTATGTCTACCTGTAAGTCTTAATAGTGTGTGTCTACCTGTAAGTCTTAATAGTGTTTGTCTACCTGTACGTCTTAATAGTGTATGTCTACCTGTACGTCATAATAGTGTGTGTCTACCTGTAAGTCTTAATAGTGTGTGTCTACCTGTACGTCTTAATAGAATGTGTCTACCTGTACGTCTTAATAGTGTGTGTCTACCTGTACGTGTTAATGGTTTGTGTCTACCTGTTCGTCTTAATAGAGTGTGTCTACCTGTTCGTCTTAATAGAGTGTTTCTACCTGTACGTCTTAATAGTGTGTGTCTACCTGTACGTCTTAATAGAGTGTGTCTACCTGTTCGTCTTAATAGTGTTTGTCTACCTGTACGTCTTAATAGTGTGTGTCTACCTGTATATCTTAAAAGTGTATGTCTACCTGTACGTCTTAATAGAGTGTTTCTACCTGTACGTCTTAATAGTGTGTGTCTACCTGTACGTCTTAATAGTGTGTGTCTATCTGTACGTCATAATAGTGTGTGTCTACCTGTACGTCATAAAAGTGTGTGTCTACCTGTACGTCTTAATAGTGTGTGTCTACCTGTACGTCTTAATAGTGTGTACCTGTACGTCTTAATAGTGTGTGTCTACCTGTACGTCTTAATAGTGTGTGTCTACCTGTTCGTCTTAATAGAGTGTGTCTACCTGTACGTCTTAATAGTGTGTGTCTACCTGTACGTCTTAGTAGTGTGTGTCTACCTGTACGTCTTAATAGTGTGTGTCTACCTGTACGTTTTAATAGAGTGTGTCTACCTGTACGTCTTAATAGTGTGTGTCTACCTGTACGTATTAATAGTGTGTGTCTATCTGTACGTCTTAATAGTGTGTGTCTACCTGTACGTCTTAATAGAGTGTGTCTACCTGTACGTCTTAATAGAATGTGTCTACCTGTATGTCTTAATAGAGTGTGTCTACCTGTACGTCATTATAGAATGTGTCTACCTGTACGTCTTAATAGTGTGTGTCTACCTGTACGTCTTAATAGTGTGTGTCTACCTGTACGTCTTAATAGTGTGTGTCTACCTGTATGTCTTAATAGTGAGTGTCGACTTATATGTTCCTGATAAGTGATGAACTCATGTTTCCTGTTTGATTCTTTGATATATACTTTCTTCATATATAATTACAGGCACACATTTTAGGCACACACTTACTGTAAGCTCGTAAGTAAAAGCATCATTGCATGTATATATTCTTACTTATATTTACCAGGCATAAGTGCATGTGTAGATATACATGCAAACATACATACATACATACATACATACATAGATACATACATACATACATACATACATACATACCTGACCACCGTAGGGTCAAGACCTATTCAGGCACTGCTCCTGCTGAGCAGCTGCCTCCCTTGGCCAATGTTCGGCTCATTCCACAAGTCCCTTTCCCCGACCCATCCTCACCACCGGGATATCAACATAATCAAAAGTGACAATTTCGTTTTGGAAAGAAGTGGGACCAGTGTTGAACAGTGATGAACAATGTTCAAGCCAGTGAATTCAGCACTAGACAGTACCAGTGAGAGCCGTGACCCACCAGTGAGATAAGCACCCCTGGGAACTGACCGCCATCTTCTGACAAGGAGGTGCTAATCAGTCCACCCTGGGAACAACAGTGGGTCGACTTCACACCTGACTTCGAAATAACACAACACCACCCAGTAGGGTGGGGTACAGTGACACCACCCCACACCACCCAGTGTCCCCATGACTACGTGAGGTCCTTCATATCAACTCCCGAGGACGAGTTACTGCACCACGTGAACGCCACACCACCCGGTGTCCGCATGACCAAGTGAGGTCCTTCACATCAACACCCGAGGACGAGTTACTACACCACGTGAACACCACACCTCCTGGTGCCCCCATGACCAGTCCAGGCCCGGGCCATCAACTGTAAACTATAATAATTTGTATGTTCAATACATGTTCCTTCTTCTTTCAGTAATGAAAGATTTTGTTAAACGACCCACCCACCCCATGTCTTTGTATGTAACAAGTAATCTTTCTCCAATGTATATTTTCAGCCTTCGGGCTGCAGAAATTTTTTAATAAACCCTGTAATTATTATTATTATTATTATTATTATTATTATTATTATTATTACATATGCTATTCGTAATCCCACAAAACCTAAACATAATAATAATTCGCGAAAACAAGACACACCTTCACTCTCGTTGTCTTGACTCAACCAGGACCACTTGAGGTCTTCCTCTATCTCACTACGTTATGAGACTCATATCTACAGTATATTCTTAATATCTCTTCGTTCTCCTTTTTCTACTGTCCGTGTTGTTTTTCCTTCATTTCACTTTATTTTACCCCGAGTCTACTGTTCCACCTTGTTTGTGTTATCAGATTTGTTGCTTATAAATTCCCCAAACATACTTTATCCAGACTAAGATAGTTAGGATGGTTCGTCTTCCTTTCAATATTCTTGTGACGTGTTTATTATTAGGATACCTAATGTTTTTTGAGGAACATCACATCAAGCCCTCCGGCCAATCACAGTCAGGCGGCTGTTTGCTGTTGCCGCGTGTCATCTTAACTCGCGTCCTTGAAAAGACGGGTTGTTTATCCTCCAGCTGTGTCACGTTTACAATTTTATATGTCACTTTTTATTTTATTTTATGTATCCGTTGATCACTGAAGCTCTCGAACACAGCCTTGTTGCGAGTTTATTTTATTTACTCATGATTTCTGTTTGATTGTTACTTAGAGTTGATCGCTGACCATGTGAATGTGAATAGTATTTTATATATAATCCCAAGCGTTACCTTGACTTACAAGTGTTGACAGTGATATTCGATGATACTCGTCTTGTCATAAAAATTCTTTCATTATTCGACCTGTCGCCTGACGACATATTTTTCGCGTTGTGCAGATTTATCGATCATGAACTAACATCCTTGATTAGCAATTTATGACTTAGGTAGACACTGACTGAATGAGCTGGGAAATTGTGTTCATTAGTGAGATGAGACAGTAAATTAGATGTGTAATATTTTATGATGAGATGAAGAGTCGTGTGAAAACTGCATTGTACGTGTAAAAGACGGTGTTAGCTTGTGATACACCAACCTTCTGTTAATATTGTTGTTTGTCTAATGTGATAGTATTCATTAATGTCACCGGTAATCTGAGGTCATTTGGCGTTTTGAAATTTTGGTATTTCAACTGCCAGGGTGTTTAAACATCGCTCGCTAAGTCTTAGTTTATACACTACACAAAAAACATCTTTTGTAAATAAGAGTTTACTGTATATATATTATATAATTTTCTGTCACTGTGTTCTTAAATTCTTCCGGTACTCCGAGCTCTTTATGATATACACTATACGTGCTCTAACAGCTGAAGCCTTAAGTACTGTTCATAAGACATAAACTAGTAAATAAGGGTGACGAAAAAATTATCATTGGCTGCGTTAACCTACACTCGAAAGTTTTGCTCACGCAAAAGAATATCACCAAGGTCATGAAAAGCGGGAATTGGGTTAACTAAACGCAGCAAACTCAAGACTGACTACATATACGGAGTCAGAAATTTAGAACTAATACGTCTTGTGTACGACATGGCACGTGACCTTGGTGAGGTGGCAAACTAAGGTCAAGAGCAAAACAAAATACATATTGCACACCGACACTATTCCTGCAGTCCACTGTGAGTTTGACCTTCCGCACAAATCCATCTATTGTTGTTGGGGAATTTCTACAGTGTTATAATGTATGCGTTACGGAGGGACGGACGGCTGACTAACACAAGTAATGTCTTATACCTCTGTGCTGGACATAAACATATTGTATATGTTTAGGAAGAATAACCCGAAGTTAGTAGATAAAAGAAATCTTATGAAATCAGCTAGAGATATTGTACATTAATTACATAAATAAACGGATACTTAGCTAGATAAATAGAGACTGCCATGTTCACAGTAAGGTTTTCATTATTGTGCCTAAAGGTTAGACAATGGTGTGCAGGTAACAATATGGAACACACGGACACATACGAAGTGCCTCAGTACTGTCGGATCACCCTACACGACACGATTGTCTTGGTATAGTTTAAGCCTCACAGAAGAACACATCAGTTGTTGTAGGGTTGTGTGGTGAAGGACTTTCTGATACAGACACTGTGGCGATACAAAGAGACATTGAAAAGATAATTTCACTTATTGAAAATACAAAACATTTAATATAGGACACACTAGACTGAGCTGTGTCTAAAGTCACAGCATGAGGGTTGGCGATAAGGACACAGTGTGTTAAGGTCACACCATAAGGGTTGGCGCTACAGACACAGCATGTTAAGGTCACACTATGACGGTTGGCGATATTGACACAGTATGATGAAGTTACGGCGACACAGCGAGAGATGCAGAGAGCAAAGAGCAGTAGCTTACCCTTCTAGCGCGACGCTGGTCCACACGTAAAGTGCCGAGCGCCGCGTCCCATCCTGCCGGATATACTGGACCACTCCACCCCGCCTCCCGCCACCTGACCCTGCCCCCAGCGCCTTTCATGCCCCTCCCCCCTCCCCAACCATCTGCTGGAGCTCCTCCTCTGATCTGCCCTTTACCAGCTGTAAGATCCCGTCCCCTACCACCTAAGGGAGACCTCAGACGGCCCCCCGCCACCACCAGAGCCCCCCCCCCCTTTTTCACACCACTCAACTTACCCAGAATAACAGCTTCCACTTAACCTTGGCTCTCTACCTTGACCCTTACCTTCGGCTCCCGACTATTTATCCCCCATCCCCTAGCTACCGTCCCTCAACCAACCTAACCACCATCCCCACCACCTAACCACCACCCCCCCCCCACCACCTAGTTACCGTTCCCCATCACCTAGCCACCATCCTCACCACCTAGCCACCATCCCCACCACCTAACCAACATCCCCCACCACCTAGCCACTACCCCTCACCACCTAGTCACCATCCCTCACCACCTAGCCACCGTCCCATACCCACAAGCCAACATCCCCACCACATAGCAATCACCCCCTACCACCTAGTTATCGTTCCCCATTACCTAACCACCATCCCCCACTACCGAGCCACCATCCTCCACCACCTAGCCACCATACCCCACCACCTAGTTACCGTACCCCACTACCTAGTTACCGTTCCTCACCACCAAGCCACCATCCCTCACCACCAAGCCACCATCCATCACCCACAAGCCAACATCCCCACCACATAGGCATCAGCCCCTACCACCTAGTTACCATCCCCCACCACCTAGTCGCCATCCCCCACCACCTAGTCACCATCCCCCACTACCGAGCCACCATCCTCCACCACCTAGCCATCATACCCCACCACCTAGTTACCGTCCCCCACTATCCAGTTACCATCCCTCACCACCCAGCCACCATCCCCCACCTCTTAACCACCAAGCCTCCACCGCCTAGCCACCATGCCTTCCATCTAACTAGTAACACCCCTGAAACTGTTACACAGCAGCAGGCAGGTCAAGTTAGGGTGACTAACCCAGCGGGACAACCAGTGTTGTTGTGTCTGGCCGTCCACGTTCCGTCTACATAAACTGATTACCATCATTACATTGTTTTCATTATGGGACGCCACGAGACACCTGTTGCAGCACTCTACCACTACCACTCTACTCCTGATCCGTACCACACCACTACCCACTTGCTGCTGATTTCTACCACAATCAAAGCACTCTACTCCTGATTTCTGAAACACCACTACCTTCCTACTCCTGATATCTACCACACTACTGTACTTTCACTGTACTCCTGATCTCCACCACACCACTGCCACTCTATTCCTGAATTCTACCACACAACTACCAATCTACTCCTGACCTCCAACCACACATTTACCACCACTCCTGACCCCCCACCATACGTCTACCACATTTCCTCACCCTCCACTCCACCGCACCACCACAGTAATCCGCTTTCCATCCTGTTTCTCAGCGGTACATGATGACGTCACTCCTTTCTCTCTCTTTTTTCTGCTTTTGTCGCGTCGTGTGTGACCTACCTTTCCTTCCCTGACCGCCGCACTCCCTTCCACTCCTCTCCCCCTCCTTCCTTTCACTCCTTCCCTCCATATCACCAAATTCCATTGCTTCCTACCACGTTGCTCACTATCTTCCCCACATCCTTCGATATTCTACTCATCTCCCCACTTCCCTTACACACTTCCCCACCATTTCCCTTCAACTCCTCACCAGGTTCCCCACCCTCATTACCACATCCTTCAAGACACTCCTTCCCACCCTTTTTTTCTCTCCACACCCTCTTTCCACACCCCAACACCCTAACATTCTCCCATTCCTTAACAATCCCTACCTCCCAAACAGTTCCCACCAACATAACACTCCCCACCTATATAACACTCCCCACCAACAGTACATTTCCCAACTACATAACACTCCTCACCTACATAACACTCCCCACCTACATAATACTTCTCTCCTCCCTAACACTCCCCACTTATATAACACCCCCACCTACAAAACACTCCCCACCTACATAACACTCCCCAACTACATAATACTTCCTTCCTCCCTAACACGCCCCACCTACATAACACTCTCCACCTACATAACACTCCCCACCTACATAACACTCCCCACCTATATAACATTCCCCACCTTCATAACACTCCCCACCTACATAACACTCCCCACCTACATAAAACTCCCCACCTACATAACACTCCCCACCTACATAACACTTACTACCTTCATAATACTCCCCACCTTCATAACACTCCCCACCTACATAATACTCCCCTCCTCCCTAACACTCCCCACCTACATACCACTCCCCACCTACATAACACTTCCCACCTACATAACACTTCCCACCTTCATTGCACTCCCCACCTACATAACACTCCCCACCTTCATTGCACTCCCCACCTACATAACACTCCCCACCTTCATAATACGCCCCGCCTACATAACAATCCCCACCTACATAACACTCCCCACCTACATAACACTCCCCACCTACATAACACTTCCCACCTTCATAATACTCCCCACCTACATAACACTCCCCACCTTCATTGCACTCCCCACCAACATAACACTCCCCACCTTCATAACACTCCCCACCTACATAACACTCCTCACCTACATAACACTCCCCACCTACATAACACAACCCACCTACATAACACTCCCCACCTTCATAATACTCCCCACCTTCATAACACTCCCCACCTACATAACACTCCCCACCTACATAACACTCCCTACCTACATAACACTCCCCACCTACATAACACTCCCCACCTACATAACACTCCCCTCCTCCCTAACACTCCTCACTTACATAACACTCCCCACCTAAATAACACTCCCCACCTTCATAACACTCCACACCATCATAACATTCCCCACCTATATAACACTCCCCACCTGCATTACACTCCCCACCTACATAACACTCCCCACCTTCATAACACTCCATACCATCATAACATTCCCCACCTGCATAATGAATCTGCTGCTTGTCCAATTAACCAGTCCGTTCACACATATTTATATTTGGGTTTTAAGTAACGAGACCCAAACGGTAGTTCCTTTGTTTTATTATAAAAGGTTGTATATATAATTCCTGAGTGTATATCAACGGTAAGTCTCACTGTCTAGGAGTGAATGAGAAGGGGCCGGCGTTTATGTATGATAAACGTTAGGTCACGTCCTTACGATACGAGTTGAGGTGAGCTACTGAAGCTTAAGGGCATCGCAGTGCGTGCTTACAGAAATGCTGAGCTATGGGTCTCGCCCTCTTGGGTGAGTTGCCCGCTCACGTGTCCATCTCATGTCTTACTCATAGACAGTGGAAAGTTACAGGGTGGTGAATCTGAATATAATATCAGATGTTTTGACCCATTTATATAATACGTTCTGTTGATGAGACAGGGGCCTATTACATCGCTCGGTCACCTACCAGCCGAGCTCCGTGAGGCCTAAATAACTCACAGAGTACAGTACATCCAAGACAACCCTAACCATGTTATAAACAGATATGTAGACACTAAGCTGGGGAAATTACTGTAGGGGTATTCTCTACTACAGGGGACCTAGACTTTTGTGTCGTACGGGTTAGTATGTTATGAACAATGTTGAATTTGGACGATACTGCCCGGTAATAACAGAACAGGAACATTATTGCCAGAATTAACAGAATAGAGGGAATCGTAAGACTTGGTAGTGCAAATTCCCGTGACAGGTAAAATGGCAAGTTATTATTCAAATCAGCAAAATGTGCCTCGTTCAAGAAAGCTAAAACTTTTAATTTCTCTGATACTATTTGAATATCCTTGATAGTGAAATTCATTATAGGAAGTGGAATTAAAGCAGACTTGAGTTTTCGATTTAACGCAAAATGCTGATGAGTAGGCAAGGTCCGTAATGTACTACAAGTGATTTCACAGTAATCAGGAGCCTTGTAATGCCCTTTCACAACTAGCTGCTTAACACCATTTTGGCATTTTAAAATTACAGTAGTGAGATTTGGAAAGAACAAATACTGCACATTGTGAAGGTGAGCGTGGAACACAGTCTTTAGACTAACTGGCCTATAACTGCATTGCGCTAACGCTGTGCGTACATTTGGTTGTATGACTGCCAATTCACACATTCCCTCTGCAGCAGGAATAAGTGCAAACATGTAGGCTGGACATACGTGTAGGTGTAGATAAGACGACTTACACCGTGACAGTACCTCAGAATCCTCTATTGATAACAATGAATATTCTTCATCTACTAAGAAAAGTTCTCTAGGCCTATCTAGGGTATACAGTGTGTCGTTCACAAACCAGGGGAAGGGTTCTAAATGCCATGCATTAAACTCATGTTGCCCTCGCATAGGAATGTGGATCAGAATTGCATTGTGCGTGAGGGTTGACTCCAACAGCGGGTAATAATAGTGAACCTCATTGTCATTGAAAATAGGAGTTAAATGATGCTGCAACTTGGCTATTTTTAAAGCACAAGCTTCGCGTCCACACGTCCTATCCCGGCATCTACAATGCTGTCTATTAGTTCATTTTTAGAGGTTACAATTTTATGAACTGAAATTTCAGCAGCATGCAAATATTCTGTGAAGTAAAGGAGCCATTCTAACGTCGGGATTGCTTTCTGCAACCTAGTAACAATCCTCGAAACTTGGTTAGACTCCATTATGATTGCATTAACCTTTGATTCTAGAGCAGTAATCGCGTGAAAGGTTTGAGAAATAACAATATTCTGTTGAGATACAGCTTGAACGACAACTCTCATTCTGTCCCCCAATTTAGCTACATCATCGGCCGTTGCCGTGCCAAACAAAGCGCTTTGGATAAGACCCACAAAATTAAAGAGACCCCTTTTTCGTCGTGCCTGAGAATGCACTTCTTGAGCAAGATCCGCTTGAGATGCAGGTAGACTTTTCCCCACATCAACTAGAAACTCGCGAAGGTTCTGGAGACGAAAGTGTAGAAGGTCTATAGTTTGTGAAACTATTGTCGAATTCTTCGAAGCTGTGCTGAGACTATGAAGGATGTCCAATGCTGATTGTAGTTGGCCGTCGACGTTTTCCATCTGACGCGGAAGTTGGAGTAGTGGCTGTAGTTCATACTTGATGTTCACCACGTCCTCAACTGTGAGAACGCGTCCGAGAGGTGCCACAAGTGCACCTGGTTTGAGGACTAATGTGGACATTTTCGTCAACACAACGGTGCCACAACAGAGTAGAAGCAAGACACTGACGATCCAAGCCATTCTGTAAGGAATTACAAACGAGTTAACGTCTACTCGCAGAACATAGTTTCATACAATAGTCATTTGGGACATTTTGCTTCTGAACAGTCTGTAAGGATGTATCAATCACATTATCATCAACTGGAGGTAAGACATTTATCTGGGTCTTCTTTAGACGATCCGCGTGCACGACATCTGCGATCCGTGCATTAGGCTTCCATATTTTGAATTTGTTGCCTGCTTCTTTTGAGATTATGCGGAATGGACCAGAAAATTTCGCCAAAAGTTTGGAGTTCCTTTCAGGTTCCTGTAACATAACAGCGTCCCCAACGTTCAGTGGGATAGGTTTAGCATGTTTATGTTGTTTGATGATCATTTCGGCGCGTGACGCCGCTAGCTGTGATCGTACTTGGTTATGAATTTCTGTAAAGACATGAATTTGTTTTGCCGCAAAATCATCCGTATTATATACCGGGTATGGCGCCTCTGTAAGGATGTCGTAAGGCAGACGTTTATCTGTACCATAGACAATATAGTAGGGTGTTTTGCCCGTAGAGCTATTAACTCTAACCCATTAATCGACGCTGCAACCTGCGGTAACCAATCCTCCCATGCGTATTGAAAACCACTAACAATTGGACGCAGTATTTCTAGGATTTTACGATTGGTTCTTTCAACAAGGCCATTAGCCTGTGGATGATAAGCTGTCACAAAAGTTTGTTTAATTCCATATTGTGCACATATATGCTCTATTAGCTCATTCTTGAACTCTGTTCCATTGTCAGAGAGTAGAACTTTAGGCGTAGTATATGGACATATGAGATTCATCACTAATGCATAGGCTACTGCTTCGGTCGTTTTGCTTTTTAGTGGGACCAAGACCACGAACCTGGAAAAATGATCCACACACACTAAGACGTATCCTGATCCCTGATGACTCATTGGGAGCTGTAACACATCAACAGCGACTGTGTCAAACGGACGGTCTGGTGTAGGATATTGTAGAATCGGGGCAGGTGATCCTGTTGGTCCTTTATGTTGAGCACATGCCAAACAATTAGCTATGTGTAATTCTATGTCTTTCTTCATAGTGTTCCAGAAATACTTCTTTCATAAATCCGCTAAGCATTTATCATGACCTTGGTGACCTGCTTGTGGGACATCGTGGAACAATGTCATTACTGCTTTGCGCAACGTGTCAGGTACGACTATTTGAGACACATTACCCTCAGGAGATTTTCTCGACCTATTGAGTATGTTATGTCGTAATTCAAACTGACTTAAGGGAAGAAATAACTTGGGGAGTTTAACATCCTCGCCCGATTCGAGAGCAAAAATAACAGCTGACCAATATGGGTCGCGTCGTTGCTCATCTTCCAGCTGCGAAAGAGTGAATGCTGATACAGGCATTACTGGTGCTATATTTCTTGACAGAGCGTCAGCGACAACATTCGCCCTCCCAGGTAAATACCTAAATTCGGGGTCAAACTCTTGAATTGTCAGATACCAGCGTGCTAATCTGCCTGATAAGTTTCTGCCATGGAACAGTTCGGTGACTGCCGCATGATCAGTAAAAACAGTTATCTTGTAGCCAAAGATAATGTCCTTGAACTTCTTAAGTGCCCACACAACGGCTAACGTTTCTAAATGCGTCACCGAATAACGTGTTTCAGCATCGATTAGTTTGCGACTTGCAAATGCTATCACTCTAAACTTCCCACGCGTGTCCTCTTGCATGAGCACTGCTCCGACTCCAATTCCGGAAGCGTCAGTACAGAGAGTGAAAGGTTGAGTGTAGTCTGGTAATGCTAGAACCGGGGCATTGGTTAGCGCTGTCTTCAATGCCGTAAAACTTTCCTCGTGTTCAGCATCCCATATGAACACTGCATCTTTTTTGAGCAACCTCGTTAGGGGCGATGCTAATGTTGCATAGTCCTTGATAAAGGAACGATAATAACCAGATAATCCGAGAAAGCTACTCACATGATCATTGGAGGTAGGACGCGGGAACTGAGATACAGCTTTTATTTTATCATTAACTGTGTGTATGCCCTCACCGTCGACTACATGACCAAGGAAATGGATTCTGGATTTTAAAAACTCGCACTTTGAGAGTTTTATTTTGAGGCCTGCTGTGGAAAGTTTGGCCAAAACTTCACCCAGTTTTATCAGATGGGAATCGACGTCCTTACTGACTACTATTAGATCATCCAAATAAGCGCAGACTGTGTTACCAATTAGTCCGGCAAACAGGGTGTTGATCATTCTTTGAAATGTTAGTGGGGCATTTCTGAGACCAAATGGCATTCGTAGAAACTCAAAGTGGCCTAGAGGCGTGCTAAATGCCGTGATTTCTCGTGATTTTTCATCGAGTGGTATTTGCCAATACCCACTAAGCAAATCTAAGTTGCTAAATACCGCATTATCCTTGCCTAAGGATTGCAATATGTCACTCAAGATAGGCATTGGGTACCTACCAGGGATTGTTTGATCATTTACGCGCCTGAAATCTATGACAGGGCGCCATCCACCATCCTTTTTCGGGACGAGGAATAATGGGCTATTAAAGGGGGATTTTGAGTGTCTAATGACATTCTCATCTAACATACCCTGTACCATATCTTGCACAACAGCGCGCTGGCTATGAGGTAGTCTATAAGCTGGTACGTAAATAGGGTTGGTTCCTTCCTTTAACGCTATATGATGGGATGTTAAATTTGTCTGACCTAGCGTTTCCCGTGGCAAGGCTACTATATTTCTGTAGTCGGCAAGCAGCTCTAAGAGGCGTGTCTTGCCCTGGGGATGATCGATCACCTTAACATGTGGCGCTATTTGATCTATCCTGGCCAGTCGAGTCTGTTGGCAATTCGCAACAATACCTCGAATTTGGAATTTATTTGGTTGCACTTCGACATTGTTGTGATATACTAGAAAATCACACGAATAACATCCTTTCTTTAAGATTCGTTGAACGCCTGTTCGAGTTAGAATCAGTACGTCGGTCAAACCACCAGGGCGTATAGTGCTCAGGGTAGATTCACATGACAGCCCTTTTACCTTGCATGTTTCCGGGAGACACACTACATCTATGCCCGTGTACACGTTGGGAAGTTCGACAGTTGCTTTGGTGATTTCCTCATTTTGGTAATGGAGAGTACTCTTCAACACTACTGGTACAATCGTCCAACTCTTGCTGCTGTAATCAAGCTGGGAAGGTGTGTGGTTGAGGTCGAGAGATATCTCTGACGCATGATCCGCCTTCCTCTTAATAGGATTGGTAGACAACACTTTCGTCCTAGCGGTGAGCATAGGTTCAGAATGACTCATTGCTGTGTAGGAAACACCTTTAAACGTAACACTATTATTACGTGGATGAACATCTATCATGCTCTTTCGAAGAGTTGGTAGACCAAGTAACCCGTCAGCTGGCAAATTGAACTGCTGAACTATATAAAAGTCCGTGTAGAAGGGAGAACCACGTCTTGAGAATCTGAGTGGTAACGTCACCATTCCTTTGATGCTCAGCTGAGTACCTGAAACTCCTTCGAGCTCAGCGTTACTAGGCCTTCATTTGAATTTGCGGTGAGGGAATTTACGTTGTAACTCGTGATGTGATGTCAAGGCCAATACATTAGCACAAGCACCTGTGTCTATATCAAGAGCCAATCTGGTATTATCCACTCTCACCGGCACTGACAACACTTCCACTTTGCTAAGCGCAGCTACTAATGAGGCCGCTGTAGAAGTGCTGTGAGGAGGGGTGGGAATTACCCTATCTATCCCTCTCCGTGCTGTGGTGTGCGCTGGTCTTCCCCAGATGACTTGTCCTGGGGACGTTTCTGCTTGCGCCTATACGACACCTCCGTTTCACTTAGGTCCACTCCCCTAGCCCTTATTAGCACATCGCACTCATGTGAACTATGAGATGTCGATTTGTGAAGAGCGCACCATTTGCGCCCTTTCTGGGTAGGAGGAGGTGCTGCTTTAGCTCCCTCTCTGTTTGACCTTGAGAATGGCTTTGCACCGGGTGTGGCCTTAAAATTAACAGTATTACCTCGGAGCTGAAAACAATCTTCCATTACGTGGCCACGTTTATTACAATGTGCGCACCGTAACGATGTTTTCTGTTTATATGTTAGGCGGGGAGGAGCGATCGGAGCTAAGTGTGTCGCATAAGGAGTCTGGAGGTGAGGTATCTGTGGCATCTGAGACGGCTGGGGTTGTGGTGACGTCACTGAGGGCTGCGCCAGTAAGGGGCCCGTAGCCTGGGAACAGAGCTTGTTTGCGTATTCCACCATATCCAAGGGTGGTTCATACTGTACTTCCTGTGCCCGGCTATATAAGGGAACACGGACGGAAAGAAGAAAACTTATTAGTTCTATCAATGTTTCCACATTGTCCGGTGGCATATCACCCCGTGAGTTGTACCAGTCTGAGGACGGGAAGGTCGCTTGCATGTCCCGGCGAACCTCGCCTGCTATGTCAACAGCGTCAACAGGCGTTTCGTTTCGTATACCTGGAATACAGCGATCCAACCATCTGAAGATCCATTGCAGTTGGCCCAGCTGTGACCTACCCCCAAAAAGCCCAATTCGCGTTCTCTTGAACTTTTCATAGTAGGGGCTTTGTAAACCAAACGCATTTAAACAACTGACTGCATAGGAACCCTGCGTTATATGGGAACGTACATATGCTTTCTTTTCTTCCTCAGTCGTTATGTGACTATTGCACATGCTATCTTCACATGCACGAATAAAATGTGCGACCCTATAATCGTCTTGTCCCGTGAAATTTCGAACATAGTCGCAGCGCTGCATGATATTAATAACATTATCAGCTTTAGGTGTGATAGTAGTACTGGTGTGAGGGTTAGAGGACGCCATTGTAGTGTTAGTATTAAGCAAGTTAGTATTCTTACTCTTAACAGAAGGCTGGGTTAATAAGGTTGTTACTGATTTAGCAACAGACACACTATCACCTGTAACAGGGGTAACTGCTTTAGTATACTTAGGTGAGGTACTATAGTGATTACCAGACCGTAGGGTACGACGGTTTAAGTCGTCAAATGATTCGTCAAAAACTTTCTCACTACTTCCTACCCACTCATTTAACTGTGTTCCATACTTAAAATCGATGTCAGTCTGGGCTTGATCATCCATGAGTTGGTTATAAACAAACAGTTGCGCTAGGAGTTCGATTTCATCTACAATAGACATGGGAAACTTAGAAATTATCTATTAGCCCCCTTGGGTCAATGAATACTTAACAGTAAGTAGATCACTTGCCTCTCATTTACAAGACAAATGAATATGAATTGTAGTTAATTATTAAACTATCAATAAGTAGACAGACACTTACAAACTACTGTAAATTATAGGATTTCAATACATTAATCTTACATTCGACACTTTATCATTGAAATAATTCTATCCGACGAACCTATATGTGTGAAGATATCTCTCGAACGTGTTCATGTGTGTAGAATTATGGAATTTAAATACCTATTTATACAGAGTAGTACGTCTGTATAGAAAATGTGATCCTTCAAACGTTCTGAGTCCAGTGGTGGGTGGAGTGTGGGCGGGGCCTCTTCCTAGGATGCGTGTGCTGCTGCTGGTTTCCTTGGCAACGAGAAGACGCTTCTGCTTTGGTGAGAGACGAGTCCACTTGAACTATAGGGGAGTTCCTCCTCCAGCTATCAAAAAACTGCTGATGATTGGTTATCACACTGGTCGTTGCTGGGTCGCTGGCGAAACTGCCGTGTGCCAAGTCTTCACAGTCCACGTATATATGGAGATCTGTATGATGACACCGGAATTCGTAATTCGCGCTGACGACACATTAATACTGCTCAGCTGTTAGTGAAATACCAATTGTTAGTCCAGGCTACGAAACTTTTTTCAACACTGCAACACTGTAATGTCTAGGAAATGCTGAGTGGAGTCTATCTCAACAGGTTCAATCTGGATATGTACCAACAGGCTGTAATATATGTGTATTACGAATTCTGCACATATTTGTATGTGACAGAGATAAGGAGCGCTCACTAAATATCGTCTCAATACGGGATATAGTTTTAAACACTCAGATTATGTAAAGCGTCACTGCTGTGTGTTTTCTTCTTTTTCACAAAACACAGACGGATGATACAACTACCAGTTTGAAGAATCCGTACACACAGCTTGCCACCTATTTGAATCGGCTGCTTGCCCAATTAACCAGTCCGTTCACACACATTTATATTTGGGTTTTAAGTAACGAGACCCAAACGGTAGTTCCTTTGTTTTATTATATAAGGTTGTATATATAATTCCTGAGTGTATATCAACCGTAAGTCTCACTGTCTAGGAGTGAATGAGAAGGGGACGGCGTTTATGTATGACAAACGTTAGGTCACGTCCTTACGATATGAGTTGAGGTGAGCTACTGAAGCTTAAGGGCATCGCAGTGCGTGCTTACAGAAATGCTGAGCTATGGGTCTCGCCCTCTTGGGTGAGTTGCCCGCTCACGTGTCCATCTCATGTCATACTCATAGACAGTGGAAAGTTACAGGGTGGTGAATCTGAAAATAATATCAGATGTTTTGACCCATTTATATAATACGTTCTGTTGATGAGACAGGGGCCTATTACAATAACACTCCCCACCTACATAACACTCCCCACCTTCATAACACTCCATACCATCATAACATTCCCCACCTGCATAACACTCCCCACCTACATAACACTCCCCACCTTCATAACACTCCATACCATCATAACATTCCCCACTTGCATAACACTCCCCACCTACATAACACTCCCCACCTTTATAACACTCCATACCATCATAACATTCTCCACCTGCATAACACTCCCCACCTACATAACACTTCCCACCTTCATAACACTCACCACCTTCATAACACTCCCCACCTACATAACACTTCCCACCTTCATAGACCTCCACACCATCATGACACTCCCCACCTACATAACACTCCCCACTCTACATAACACTCCCCACCTTCATTACACTCCCCACCTACATAAGACTTCCCACCTTCATAACACTCCCCACCTACATAACACTCCCCACCTACATAACACAACCCACCTTCATAATACTCCCCACCTTCATAACACTCCCCACCTACATAACACTCCCTACCTACATAACACTCCCCACCTACATAGCACTCCCCTCCTCTCTAACACTCCACACCTTCATAACACTCCCCACCTACATAACACTCCCCAACCTTCATAACACTCCCCACCTTCATTACACTCCCCACCTACATAACACTCCCCACCTTCATAACACTACCCACCTACATAAGACTCCCCACCTACATAAGACTCCCACCTACATAAGACTCCCCACCTTCATTACACTCCCCACCTACATAACACTCCCCACCTTCATAACACCCCCCACCTACATAACACTCCCCACCTACATAACACTCCCCACCATCATAATACTCCACACTAACATAACACCCCCACCTACATAACACTCCCCACCTACATAACACTCCCCACCTTCATAATACTCCCCACCTACATAACACTCACCACCTTCATAATACTCCCCACCTACATAAGACTCCCCACCTACATAACACTCCCCACCTTCATAATACTCCCCACCTACATAGCACTCCCCACCTTCATTACACTCCCCACCATCATAACACTCCCCACCTTCATAACACTCCCCAACCACATAACACTCCCCACCTACATAATACTTCCCTCCACCCTAACACTCCCCACCTTCATACCACTCCCCACCTTCATAATACTCCCCACCTACATAACACTCACCACCTTCATAATACTCCCCACCTTCATAATACTCCCCACCTACATAACACTCCCCACCTTCATAACACTCCCCACCTACATAACACTCCCCACCTACATAACACTCCCCACCTTCATAATACTCCCCACCTACATAACACCCCCACCTACATAACACTCCCCACCTACATAACACTCCCCACTTTCATAATACTCCCCACCTACATAACACTCACCACCTTCATAACACTCCCCACCTACATAACACTCACCACCTTCATAATACTCCCCACCTTCATAATACTCCCGACCTACATAACACTCCCCACCTTCATAACACTCCCCACCTACTAAATACTCCTCACCTACATAACACTCCCCACCTTCATAATACTCCCCACCTACATAACACTCCCCACTTTCAAAATACTCCCCACCTACATAACACTCCCCACTTTCATAATACTCCCCTCCTCCCTAACACTCCCCACCTACATAACACTCCAGTCCTCTCTCACCGTCCCCACCTACATAACACTCCCCACCTACATAACTCCCCCTCCTACATAATACTCCCCACCTTCATAACACTCCCCACCTTCATTACACTCCTCACCTACATAACACTCCCCACCTTCATTACACTCCCCACCTACATAACACTCCCCAACTTCATAACACTCCCCACCTACATAACACTTACCACCTACATAACACTCCAGTCCTCTCTCACCGTCCCCACCTACATAACACTCCCCACCTACATAACTCCCCCTCCTACATAATACTCCCCACCTTCATAACACTCCCCACCTACATAACACAACCCACCTACATAACACTCCTCACCTTCATAATACTCCCTACCTTCATAACACTCCCCACCTAGATAACACTCCCTACCTACATAACACTCCCCACCTACATAACACTCACCTCCTCTCTAACACTCCCCACCTTCATAACACTCCCCACCTACATAACACTTCCCACCTACATAACACTTCCCACTTACATAACACTCCCCACCTACATAACACACCCTCCTACATAACACTCCCCACCTTCATAATACTCCCCACCTTCATAACACTCCCCACCTACATAACACTCCCCACCTTCATAATACTCCCCACCTTCATAACACTCCCCACCTACATGACACTCCCCACCTTCATAACACTCCCCACCTACATAATACTCCCCACCTTCATAATACTCCCCACCTTCATAACACTCCCCACCTACATAACACTCCCCACCTTCGTAACACTCCCCACCATCATAACACTCCCCACCTTCATAACACTCCCCACCTTCATAACACTCCCCACCTACATAATACTCCCCACCTTCATAATCTCCCCACCTTCATAACACTCCCCACCTACATAACACTCCCCACCTTCATAACACTCCCCACCTACATAATACTCCCCACCTTCATAATACTCCCCACCTTCATAACACTCCCCACCTACATAACACTCCCCACCTTCGTAACACTCCCCACCATCCTAACACTCCCCACAATCATAACACTCCCCACCTTCATATAACTCCCCACCTTCATAACACTCCCCACCTTCATAACACTCCCCACCATCATAACACTCCCCACCTTCATAACACTCCACGACCTTCATAACACTCTCCACCTACATAACACTCCCCACCTACATAACACTTCCCACCTACATAACACTTCCCACCTACTTAACACTCCCCACCTACATAATACTTCCCTCCTCCCTAACACTCCCCACCTACATAACACTCACCACCTACATAACACTCACCACCTACATAACACTCCCCACCTACATAACACTTCCCACCTACATAACACTCACCACCTGCATAATACTCTCCACCTACATAATACTCTCCACCTACATAACACTTCCCACCTTCATAATACTCCCCACCTACATAACACTCCCCACCTTCATAACACTTCCCACCTACATAACACATCCCACCTATATACCACTCCCCACCTACATAACACTTTCCACCTACATAACACTCCCCACCTACCTAATACTCCCCACCTACATATCACTCACCACCTACATAACACATCCCACCTACATAACACTCCCCACCTACTTAACACTTCCCACCTACATAACACTCACCACCTGCATAACATTTCCCACCTACATAACACTTCCCACCTACATAACACTCACCACCTGCATAATACTCTCCACCTACATAATACTCTCCACCTACATAACACTTCCCACCTTCATACTACTCCCCACCTACATAACACTCCCCACCTTCATAACACTTCCCACCTACATAACACATCCCACCTATATACCACTCCCCACCTACATAACACTTCCCACCTGCATAACACTCACCACCTACATAACACTCCCCACCTACATAATACTCTCCACCTACATAATACTCTCCACCTACATAACACTTCCCACCTTCATAATACTCCCCACCTACATAACACTCCCCACCTTCATAACACTTCCCACCTACATAACACATCCCACCTATATACCACTCCCCACCTACATAACACTTCCCACCTACATAACACTCCCCACCTTCATAATACTCCCCACCTTCATAACACTCCCCACCTACATAACACTTCCCATCTACATAACACTCACCACCTGCATAATACTCTCCACCTACATAATACTCTCCACCTACAAAACACTTCCCACCTTCATAATACTCCCCACCTACATAACACTCCCCACCTTCATAACACTCCCCACCTACATAACACTCCCCACCTACATAACACTCCCCACCATCTTAACACTCCCCACCTTCATAACACTCCCCACCTTCATAACACTCCCCACCTACATAATACTCCCCACCTTCATAATACTCCCCACCTTCATAACACTCCCCACCTACATAACACTCCCCACCTTCATAACACTCCCCACCTACATAACACTCCCCACCTTCATAATACTCCCCACCTTCATAACACTCCCCACCTACATAACACTCCCCACCTACATAACACTCCCCACCTACATAACACTCCCCACCATCATAACACTCCCCACCTTCATATAACTCCCCACCTTCATAACACTCCCCACCTCATAACACTCCCCACCTACATAACACTCCCCACCTACATAACACTCCCCACCTTCATTACACTCCCCACCATCATAACACTCCCCACCTTCATAACACTCCCCACCTTCATAACACTCCCCACCATCATAACACTCCCCTCCTTCATAACACTCCCCACCATCATAACACTCCCCACCTTCATAACACTCCCCACCTTCATAACACTCCCCACCTACATAACACTCCCCACCTACATAACACTCCCCACCTACATATCAATGCCCACCTTCATAACACTCCCCACCTACATAACACTCCCCACCTTCATAACACTCCCCACCTACATAACACTCCCCACCTTCATAACACTCCATACCATCATAACATTCCCCACCTGCATAACACTCCCCACCTACATAACACTCCCCACCTTCATAACACTCCATACCATCATAACATTCCCCACTTGCATAACACTCCCCACCTACATAACACTCCCCACCTTTAAAACACTCCATACCATCATAACATTCTCCACCTGCATAACACTCCCCACCTACATAACACTTCCCACCTTCATAACACTCACCACCTTCATAACACTCCCCACCTACATAACACTTCCCACCTTCATAGACCTCCACACCATCATGACACTCCCCACCTACATAACACTCCCCACTCTACATAACACTCCCCACCTTCATTACACTCCCCACCTACATAAGACTTCCCACCTTCATAACACTCCCCACCTACATAACACTCCCCACCTACATAACACAACCCACCTTCATAATACTCCCCACCTTCATAACACTCCCCACCTACATAACACTCCCTACCTACATAACACTCCCCACCTACATAGCACTCCCCTCCTCTCTAACACTCCACACCTTCATAACACTCCCCACCTACATAACACTCCCCAACCTTCATAACACTCCCCACCTTCATTACACTCCCCACCTACATAACACTCCCCACCTTCATAACACTACCCACCTACATAAGACTCCCCACCTACATAAGACTCCCACCTACATAAGACTCCCCACCTTCATTACACTCCCCACCTACATAACACTCCCCACCTTCATAACACTCCCCACCTACATAACACTCCCCACCTACATAACACTCCCCACCATCATAATACTCCACACTAACATAACACCCCCACCTACATAACACTCCCCACCTACATAACACTCCCCACCTTCATAATACTCCCCACCTACATAACACTCACCACCTTCATAATACTCCCCACCTACATAAGACTCCCCACCTACATAACACTCCCCACCTTCATAATACTCCCCACCTACATAGCACTCCCCACCTTCATTACACTCCCCACCATCATAACACTCCCCACCTTCATAACACTCCCCAACCACATAACACTCCCCACCTACATAATACTTCCCTCCACCCTAACACTCCCCACCTTCATACCACTCCCCACCTTCATAATACTCCCCACCTACATAACACTCACCACCTTCATAATACTCCCCACCTTCATAATACTCCCCACCTACATAACACTCCCCACCTTCATAACACTCCCCACCTACTAAATACTCCCCACCTACATAACACTCCCCACCTTCATAATACTCCCCACCTACATAACACCCCCACCTACATAACACTCCCCACCTACAAAACACTCACCACTTTCATAATACTCCCCACCTACATAACACTCACCACCTTCATAACACTCCCCACCTACATAACACTCACCACCTTCATAATACTCCCCACCTTCATAATACTCCCGACCTACATAACACTCCCCACCTTCATAACACTCCCCACCTACTAAATACTCCTCACCTACATAACACTCCCCACCTTCATAATACTCCCCACCTACATAACACTCCCCACTTTCAAAATACTCCCCACCTACATAACACTCCCCACTTTCATAATACTCCCCTCCTCCCTAACACTCCCCACCTACATAACACTCCAGTGCTCTCTCACCGTCCCCACCTACATAACACTCCCCACCTACATAACTCCCCCTCCTACATAATACTCCCCACCTTCATAACACTCCCCACCTTCATTACACTCCTCACCTACATAACACTCCCCACCTTCATTACACTCCCCACCTACATAACACTCCCCAACTTCATAACACTCCCCACCTACATAACACTTACCACCTACATAACACTCCAGTCCTCTCTCACCGTCCCCACCTACATAACACTCCCCACCTACATAACTCCCCCTCCTACATAATACTCCCCACCTTCATAACACTCCCCACCTACATAACACAACCCACCTACATAACACTCCTCACCTTCATAATACTCCCTACCTTCATAACACTCCCCACCTAGATAACACTCCCTACCTACATAACACTCCCCACCTACATAACACTCACCTCCTCTCTAACACTCCCCACCTTCATAACACTCCCCACCTACATAACACTTCCCACCTACATAACACTTCCCACTTACATAACACTCCCCACCTACATAACACAACCCACCTACATAACACTCCCCACCTTCATAATACTCCCCACCTTCATAACACTCCCCACCTACATAACACTCCCCACCTTCATAATACTCCCCACCTTCATAACACTCCCCACCTACATGACACTCCCCACCTTCATAACACTCCCCACCTACATAATACTCCCCACCTTCATAATACTCCCCACCTTCATAACACTCCCCACCTACATAACACTCCCCACCTTCGTAACACTCCCCACCATCTTAACACTCCCCACCTTCATAACACTCCCCACCTTCATAACACTCCCCACCTACATAATACTCCCCACCTTCATAATACTCCCCACCTTCATAACACTCCCCACCTACATAACACTCCCCACCTTCATAACACTCCCCACCTACATAATACTCCCCACCTTCATAATACTCCCCACCTTCATAACACTCCCCACCTACATAACACTCCCCACCTTCGTAACACTCCCCACCATCCTAACACTCCCCACAATCATAACACTCCCCACCTTCATATAACTCCCCACCTTCATAACACTCCCCACCTTCATAACACTCCCCACCATCATAACACTCCCCACCTTCATAACACTCCACGACCTTCATAACACTCTCCACCTACATAACACTCCCCACCTACATAACACTTCCCACCTACATAACACTTCCCACCTACTTAACACTCCCCACCTACATAATACTTCCCTCCTCCCTAACACTCCCCACCTACATAACACTCACCACCTACATAACACTCACCACCTACATAACACTCCCCACCTACATAACACTTCCCACCTACATAACACTCACCACCTGCATAATACTCTCCACCTACATAATACTCTCCACCTACATAACACTTCCCACCTTCATAATACTCCCCACCTACATAACACTCCCCACCTTCATAACACTTCCCACCTACATAACACATCCCACCTATATACCACTCCCCACCTACATAACACTTTCCACCTACATAACACTCCCCACCTACCTAATACTCCCCACCTACATATCACTCACCACCTACATAACACATCCCACCTACATAACACTCCCCACCTACTTAACACTTCCCACCTACATAACACTCACCACCTGCATAACATTTCCCACTTACATAACACTTCCCACCTACATAACACTCACCACCTGCATAATACTCTCCACCTACATAATACTCTCCACCTACATAACACTTCCCACCTTCATACTACTCCCCACCTACATAACACTCCCCACCTTCATAACACTTCCCACCTACATAACACATCCCACCTATATACCACTCCCCACCTACATAACACTTCCCACCTGCATAACACTCACCACCTACATAACACTCCCCACCTACATAATACTCTCCACCTACATAATACTCTCCACCTACATAACACTTCCCACCTTCATAATACTCCCCACCTACATAACACTCCCCACCTTCATAACACTTCCCACCTACATAACACATCCCACCTATATACCACTCCCCACCTACATAACACTTCCCACCTACATAACACTCCCCACCTTCATAATACTCCCCACCTTCATAACACTCCCCACCTACATAACACTTCCCATCTACATAACACTCACCACCTGCATAATACTCTCCACCTACATAATACTCTCCACCTACAAAACACTTCCCACCTTCATAATACTCCCCACCTACATAACACTCCCCACCTTCATAACACTCCCCACCTACATAACACTCCCCACCTTCGTAACACTCCCCACCATCTTAACACTCCCCACCTTCATAACACTCCCCACCTTCATAACACTCCCCACCTACATAATACTCCCCACCTTCATAATACTCCCCACCTTCATAACACTCCCCACCTACATAACACTCCCCACCTTCATAACACTCCCCACCTACATAATACTCCCCACCTTCATAATACTCCCCACCTTCATAACACTCCCCACCTACATAACACTCCCCACCTTCGTAACACTCCCCACCATCTTAACACTCCCCACCATCATAACACTCCCCACCTTCATATAACTCCCCACCTTCATAACACTCCCCACCTTCATAACACTCCCCACCATCATAACACTCCCCACCTACATAACACTCCCCACCTTCATTACACTCCCCACCATCATAACACTCCCCACCTTCATAACACTCCCCACCTTCATAACACTCCCCACCATCATAACACTCCCCTCCTTCATAACACTCCCCACCATCATAACACTCCCCACCTTCATAACACTCCACGACCTTCATAACACTCCCCACCTACATAAAACTCCCCAACTACATAACACTCCCCACCTACATATCAATGCCCACCTTCATAACACTCCCCACCTACATATCACTCCCCACCTTCATAACACTCCCCACCTACATAACACTCCCCACCTACATAACACTCCCCACCTTCATAACACCCCCCACCTACATAACACTCCCCACCTACATAACACTCCCCACCTTCATAATACTCCCCACTAACATAACACCCCCACCTACATAACACTCCCCACCTACATAACACTCCCCACCTTCATAATACTCCCCACCTACATAACACTCACCACCTTCATAATACTCCCCACCTACATAAGACTCCCCACCTACATAACACTCCCCACCTTCATAATACTCCCCACCTACATAACACTCCCCACCTTCATTACACTCCCCACCATCATAACACTCCCCACCTTCATAACACTCCTCACCATCATAACACTCCCCACCTTCAAAACACTCCCCAACCACATAACACTCCCCACCTACATAATACTTCCCTCCACCCTAACACTCCCCACCTTCATAACACTCCCCACCTTCATAATACTCCCCACCTACATAACACTCACCACCTTCATAATACTCCCCACCTTCATAATACTCCCCACCTACATAACACTCCCCACCTTCATAACACTCCCCACCTACTAAATACTCCCCACCTACATAACACTCCCCACCTTCATAATACTCCCCACCTTCATAACACTCCCCACCTACATAACACTTCCCACCTACATAACACTTCCCACTTACATAACACTCCCCACCTACATAACACCACCCACCTACATAACACTCCCCACCTTCATAATACTCCCCACCTTCATAACACTCCCCACCTACATAACACTCCCCACCTTCATAATACTCCCCACCTTCATAACACTCCCCACCTACATAACACTCCCCACCTTCATAACACTCCCCACCTACATAATACTCCCCACCTTCATAATACTCCCCACCTTCATAACACTCCCCACCTACATAACACTCCCCACCTTCGTAACACTCCCCACCATCTTAACACTCCCCACCTTCATAACACTCCCCACCTTCATAACACTCCCCACCTACATAATACTCCCCACCTTCATAATACTCCCCACCTTCATAACACTCCCCACCTACAAAACACTCCCCACCTTCATAACACTCCCCACCTACATAATACTCCCCACCTTCATAATACTCCCCACCTTCATAACACTCCCCACCTACATAACACTCCCCACCTTCGTAACACTCCCCACCATCTTAACACTCCCCACCATCATAACACTCCCCACCTTCATATAACTCCCCACCTTCATAACACTCCCCACCTTCATAACACTCCCCACCATCATAACACTCCCCACCTTCATAACACTCCACGACCTTCATAACACTCTCCACCTACATAACACTCCCCACCTACATAACACTCCCCACCTACATAACACTCCCCACCTACATATCAATCCCCACCTTCATAACACTCCCCACCTACATAACACTCCCAACCTACATAATACTCCCCACCTACATAACACTTCCCACCTACATAACACTTCCCACCTACTTAACACTCCCCACCTACATAATACTTCCCTCCTCCCTAACACTCCCCACCTTCATAACACTCCCCACCTACATAACACTCCCCACCTACATAACACTTCCCACCTACATAACACTTCCCACCTACTTAACACTCCCCACCTACATAACACTCCCCACCTACATAACACTTCCCACCTACATAACACTCCCCACCTACATAACACTCCCAACCTACATAATACTCTCCACCTACATAACACTCCCCACCTACATAACACTCCCCACCTACATAACACTCCCCACCTACATATCAATCCCCACCTTCATAACACTCCCCACCTACATAACACTCCCAACCTACATAATACTCCCCACCTACATAACACTCCTCACCTACATAACACTCCCTACCTACATAACACTCCCCACCTACATAATACTTCCCTCCTCCCTAACACTCCCCACCTTCATAACACTCCCCACCTACATAACACTCCCCACCTACATAACACTTCCCACCTACATAACACTTCCCACCTACTTAACACTCCCCACCTACATAACACTCCCCACCCACATAACACTTCCCACCTACATAACACTCCCCACCTACATAACACTCCCAACCTACATAATACTCCCCACCTACATAACACTCACCACCTACATAACACTCACCACCTGCATAATACTCTCCACCTACATAATACTCTACACCTACATAACACTTCCCACCTTCATAATACTCCCCACCTACATAACACTCCCCACCTTCATAACACTTCCCACCTACATAACACATTCCACCTATATACCACTCCCCACCTACATAACACTTTCCACCTACATAACACTCCCCACCTACCTAATACTCCCCACCTACATAACACTCACCACCTACATAACACTTCCCACCTACATAACACTCCCCACCTACATAACACTTCCCACCTACATAACACTCACCACCTGCATAACATTTCCCACTTACATAACACTTCCCACCTACATAACACTCACCACCTGCATAATACTCTCCACCTACGTAATACTCTCCACCTACATAACACTTCCCACCTTCATAATACTCCCCACCTACATAACACTTCCCACCTACATAACACTTCCCACCTACTTAACACTCCCCACCTACATAATACTTCCCTCCTCCCTAACACTCCCCACCTTCATAACACTCCCCACCTACATAACACTCCCCACCTACATAACACTTCCCACCTACATAACACTTCCCACCTACATAACACATCCCACCTTTATACCACTCCCCACCTACATAACACTTCCCACCTACATAACACTCACCACCTACATAACACTCCCCACCTACATAAAACTCTCCACCTACATATTACTCTCCACCTACATAACACTTCCCACCTTCATAATACTCCCCACCTACATAACACTCCCCACCTTCATAACACTTCCCACCTACATAACACATCCCACCTATATACCACTCCCCACCTACATAACACTTCCCACCTACATAACACTCACCACCTACATAACACTCCCCACCTACATAATACTCTCCACCTACATAACACTCCCCACCTTCATAACACTTCCCACCTACATAACACATCCCACCTATATACCACTCCCCACCTACATTACACTTCCCACCTACATAACACTCACCACCTACATAACACTCCCCACCTACATAATACTCTCCACCTACATAATACTCTCCACCTACATAACACTTCCCACCTACATAACACATCCCACCTATATACCACTCCCCACCTACATAACACTCCCCACCTTCATAACACTCCATACCATCATAACATTCCCCACCTGCATAACACTCCCCACCTACATAACACTCCCCACCTTCATAACACTCCATACCATCATAACATTCCCCACTTGCATAACACTCCCCACCTACATAACACTCCCCACCTTTAAAACACTCCATACCATCATAACATTCTCCACCTGCATAACACTCCCCACCTACATAACACTTCCCACCTTCATAACACTCACCACCTTCATAACACTCCCCACCTACATAACACTTCCCACCTTCATAGACCTCCACACCATCATGACACTCCCCACCTACATAACACTCCCCACTCTACATAACACTCCCCACCTTCATTACACTCCCCACCTACATAAGACTTCCCACCTTCATAACACTCCCCACCTACATAACACTCCCACCTACATAACACAACCCACCTTCATAATACTCCCCACCTTCATAACACTCCCCACCTACATAACACTCCCTACCTACATAACACTCCCCACCTACATAGCACTCCCCTCCTCTCTAACACTCCACACCTTCATAACACTCCCCACCTACATAACACTCCCCAACCTTCATAACACTCCCCACCTTCATTACACTCCCCACCTACATAACACTCCCCACCTTCATAACACTACCCACCTACATAAGACTCCCCACCTACATAAGACTCCCACCTACATAAGACTCCCCACCTTCATTACACTCCCCACCTACATAACACTCCCCACCTTCATAACACCCCCCACCTACATAACACTCCCCACCTACATAACACTCCCCACCATCATAATACTCCACACTAACATAACACCCCCACCTACATAACACTCCCCACCTACATAACACTCCCCACCTTCATAATACTCCCCACCTACATAACACTCACCACCTTCATAATACTCCCCACCTACATAAGACTCCCCACCTACATAACACTCCCCACCTTCATAATACTCCCCACCTACATAGCACTCCCCACCTTCATTACACTCCCCACCATCATAACACTCCCCACCTTCATAACACTCCCCAACCACATAACACTCCCCACCTACATAATACTTCCCTCCACCCTAACACTCCCCACCTTCATACCACTCCCCACCTTCATAATACTCCCCACCTACATAACACTCACCACCTTCATAATACTCCCCACCTTCATAATACTCCCCACCTACATAACACTCCCCACCTTCATAACACTCCCCACCTACTAAATACTCCCCACCTACATAACACTCCCCACCTTCATAATACTCCCCACCTACATAACACCCCCACCTACATAACACTCCCCACCTACAAAACACTCACCACTTTCATAATACTCCCCACCTACATAACACTCACCACCTTCATAACACTCCCCACCTACATAACACTCACCACCTTCATAATACTCCCCACCTTCATAATACTCCCGACCTACATAACACTCCCCACCTTCATAACACTCCCCACCTACTAAATACTCCTCACCTACATAACACTCCCCACCTTCATAATACTCCCCACCTACATAACACTCCCCACTTTCAAAATACTCCCCACCTACATAACACTCCCCACTTTCATAATACTCCCCTCCTCCCTAACACTCCCCACCTACATAACACTCCAGTCCTCTCTCACCGTCCCCACCTACATAACACTCCCCACCTACATAACTCCCCCTCCTACATAATACTCCCCACCTTCATAACACTCCCCACCTTCATTACACTCCTCACCTACATAACACTCCCCACCTTCATTACACTCCCCACCTACATAACACTCCCCAACTTCATAACACTCCCCACCTACATAACACTTACCACCTACATAACACTCCAGTCCTCTCTCACCGTCCCCACCTACATAACACTCCCCACCTACATAACTCCCCCTCCTACATAATACTCCCCACCTTCATAACACTCCCCACCTACATAACACAACCCACCTACATAACACTCCTCACCTTCATAATACTCCCTACCTTCATAACACTCCCCACCTAGATAACACTCCCTACCTACATAACACTCCCCACCTACATAACACTCACCTCCTCTCTAACACTCCCCACCTTCATAACACTCCCCACCTACATAACACTTCCCACCTACATAACACTTCCCACTTACATAACACTCCCCACCTACATAACACAACCCACCTACATAACACTCCCCACCTTCATAATACTCCCCACCTTCATAACACTCCCCACCTACATAACACTCCCCACCTTCATAATACTCCCCACCTTCATAACACTCCCCACCTACATGACACTCCCCACCTTCATAACACTCCCCACCTACATAATACTCCCCACCTTCATAATACTCCCCACCTTCATAACACTCCCCACCTACATAACACTCCCCACCTTCGTAACACTCCCCACCATCTTAACACTCCCCACCTTCATAACACTCCCCACCTTCATAACACTCCCCACCTACATAATACTCCCCACCTTCATAATACTCCCCACCTTCATAACACTCCCCACCTACATAACACTCCCCACCTTCATAACACTCCCCACCTACATAATACTCCCCACCTTCATAATACTCCCCACCTTCATAACACTCCCCACCTACATAACACTCCCCACCTTCGTAACACTCCCCACCATCCTAACACTCCCCACAATCATAACACTCCCCACCTTCATATAACTCCCCACCTTCATAACACTCCCCACCTTCATAACACTCCCCACCATCATAACACTCCCCACCTTCATAACACTCCACGACCTTCATAACACTACCCACCTTCATAACACTCCCCACCTACATAACACTTCCCACCTACATAACACTTCCCACCTACTTAACACTCCCCACCTACATAATACTTCCCTCCTCCCTAACACTCCCCACCTACATAACACTCACCACCTACATAACACTCACCACCTACATAACACTCCCCACCTACATAACACTTCCCACCTACATAACACTCACCACCTGCATAATACTCTCCACCTACATAATACTCTCCACCTACATAACACTTCCCACCTTCATAATACTCCCCACCTACATAACACTCCCCACCTTCATAACACTTCCCACCTACATAACACATCCCACCTATATACCACTCCCCACCTACATAACACTTTCCACCTACATAACACTCCCCACCTACCTAATACTCCCCACCTACATATCACTCACCACCTACATAACACATCCCACCTACATAACACTCCCCACCTACTTAACACTTCCCACCTACATAACACTCACCACCTGCATAACATTTCCCACTTACATAACACTTCCCACCTACATAACACTCACCACCTGCATAATACTCTCCACCTACATAATACTCTCCACCTACATAACACTTCCCACCTTCATACTACTCCCCACCTACATAACACTCCCCACCTTCATAACACTTCCCACCTACATAACACATCCCACCTATATACCACTCCCCACCTACATAACACTTCCCACCTGCATAACACTCACCACCTACATAACACTCCCCACCTACATAATACTCTCCACCTACATAATACTCTCCACCTACATAACACTTCCCACCTTCATAATACTCCCCACCTACATAACACTCCCCACCTTCATAACACTTCCCACCTACATAACACATCCCACCTATATACCACTCCCCACCTACATAACACTTCCCACCTACATAACACTCCCCACCTTCATAATACTCCCCACCTTCATAACACTCCCCACCTACATAACACTTCCCATCTACATAACACTCACCACCTGCATAATACTCTCCACCTACATAATACTCTCCACCTACAAAACACTTCCCACCTTCATAATACTCCCCACCTACATAACACTCCCCACCTTCATAACACTCCCCACCTACATAACACTCCCCACCTTCGTAACACTCCCCACCTTCGTAACACTCCCCACCATCTTAACACTCCCCACCTTCATAACACTCCCCACCTTCATAACACTCCCCACCTACATAATACTCCCCACCTTCATAATACTCCCCACCTTCATAACACTCCCCACCTACATAACACTCCCCACCTTCATAACACTCCCCACCTACATAATACTCCCCACCTTCATAATACTCCCCACCTTCATAACACTCCCCACCTACATAACACTCCCCACCTTCGTAACACTCCCCACCATCTTAACACTCCCCACCATCATAACACTCCCCACCTTCATATAACTCCCCACCTTCATAACACTCCCCACCTTCATAACACTCCCCACCATCATAACACTCCCCACCTACATAACACTCCCCACCTTCATTACACTCCCCACCATCATAACACTCCCCACCTTCATAACACTCCCCACCTTCATAACACTCCCCACCATCATAACACTCCCCTCCTTCATAACACTCCCCACCATCATAACACTCCCCACCTTCATAACACTCCACGACCTTCATAACACTCCCCACCTACATAAAACTCCCCAACTACATAACACTCCCCACCTACATATCAATGCCCACCTTCATAACACTCCCCACCTACATATCACTCCCCACCTTCATAACACTCCCCACCTACATAACACTCCCCACCTACATAACACTCCCCACCTTCATAACACCCCCCACCTACATAACACTCCCCACCTACATAACACTCCCCACCTTCATAATACTCCCCACTAACATAACACCCCCACCTACATAACACTCCCCACCTACATAACACTCCCCACCTTCATAATACTCCCCACCTACATAACACTCACCACCTTCATAATACTCCCCACCTACATAAGACTCCCCACCTACATAACACTCCCCACCTTCATAATACTCCCCACCTACATAACACTCCCCACCTTCATTACACTCCCCACCATCATAACACTCCCCACCTTCATAACACTCCTCACCATCATAACACTCCCCACCTTCAAAACACTCCCCAACCACATAACACTCCCCACCTACATAATACTTCCCTCCACCCTAACACTCCCCACCTTCATAACACTCCCCACCTTCATAATACTCCCCACCTACATAACACTCACCACCTTCATAATACTCCCCACCTTCATAATACTCCCCACCTACATAACACTCCCCACCTTCATAACACTCCCCACCTACTAAATACTCCCCACCTACATAACACTCCCCACCTTCATAATACTCCCCACCTTCATAACACTCCCCACCTACATAACACTTCCCACCTACATAACACTTCCCACTTACATAACACTCCCCACCTACATAACACCACCCACCTACATAACACTCCCCACCTCATAATACTCCCCACCTTCATAACACTCCCCACCTACATAACACTCCCCACCTTCATAATACTCCCCACCTTCATAACACTCCCCACCTACATAACACTCCCCACCTTCATAACACTCCCCACCTACATAATACTCCCCACCTTCATAATACTCCCCACCTTCATAACACTCCCCACCTACATAACACTCCCCACCTTCGTAACACTCCCCACCATCTTAACACTCCCCACCTTCATAACACTCCCCACCTTCATAACACTCCCCACCTACATAATACTCCCCACCTTCATAATACTCCCCACCTTCATAACACTCCCCACCTACAAAACACTCCCCACCTTCATAACACTCCCCACCTACATAATACTCCCCACCTTCATAATACTCCCCACCTTCATAACACTCCCCACCTACATAACACTCCCCACCTTCGTAACACTCCCCACCATCTTAACACTCCCCACCATCATAACACTCCCCACCTTCATATAACTCCCCACCTTCATAACACTCCCCACCTTCATAACACTCCCCACCATCATAACACTCCCCACCTTCATAACACTCCACGACCTTCATAACACTCTCCACCTACATAACACTCCCCACCTACATAACACTCCCCACCTACATAACACTCCCCACCTACATAACAATCCCCACCTTCATAACACTCCCCACCTACATAACACTCCCAACCTACATAATACTCCCCACCTACATAACACTCCCCACCTACATAACACTCCCAACCTACATAACACTCCCCACCTACATAATACTTCCCTCCTCCCTAACACTCCCCACCTTCATAACACTCCCCACCTACATAACACTCCCCACCTACATAACACTTCCCACCTACATAACACTTCCCACCTACATAACACTCCCCACCTACATAACACTCCCCACCTACATAACACTCCCCACCTACATAACACTCCCCACCTACATAACACTCCCAACCTACATAATACTCTCCACCTACATAACACTCCCCACCTACATAACACTCCCCACCTACATAACACTCCCCACCTACATATCAATCCCCACCTTCATAACACTCCCCACCTACATAACACTCCCAACCTACATAATACTCCCCACCTACATAACACTCCTCACCTACATAACACTCCCTACCTACATAACACTCCCCACCTACATATTACTTCCCTCCTCCCTAACACTCCCCACCTTCATAACACTCCCCACCTACATAACACTCCCCACCTACATAACACTTCCCACCTACATAACACTTCCCACCTACTTAACACTCCCCACCTACATAACACTCCCCACCCACATAACACTTCCCACCTACATAACACTCCCCACCTACATAACACTCCCAACCTACATAATACTCCCCACCTACATAACACTCACCACCTACATAACACTCACCACCTACATAACACTCTCCACCTACATAATACTCTACACCTACATAATACTCCCACCTACATAATACTCCCCACCTACATAACACTCCCCACCTTCATAACACTTCCCACCTACATAACACATCCCACCTATATACCACTCCCCACCTACATAACACTCCCCACCTACATAACACTCCCCACCTACATAATACTCCCCACCTACATAACACTCACCACCTACATAACACTTCCCACCTACATAACACTCCCCACCTACATAACACTTCCCACCTACATAACACTCACCACCTGCATAACATTTCCCACTTACATAACACTTCCCACCTACATAACACTCACCACCTGCATAATACTCTCCACCTACGTAATACTCTCCACCTACATAACACTTCCCACCTTCATAATACTCCCCACCTACATAACACTTCCCACCTACATAACACTTCCCACCTACTTAACACTCCCCACCTACATAATACTTCCCTCCTCCCTAACACTCCCCACCTTCATAACACTCCCCACCTACATAACACTCCCCACCTACATAACACTTCCCACCTACATAACACTTCCCACCTACATAACACATCCCACCTTTATACCACTCCCCACCTACATAACACTTCCCACCTACATAACACTCACCACCTACATAACACTCCCCACCTACATAATACTCTCCACCTACATAATACTCTCCACCTACATAACACTTCCCACCTTCATAATACTCCCCACCTACATAACACTCCCCACCTTCATAACACTTCCCACCTACATAACACATCCCACCTATATACCACTCCCCACCTACATAACACTTCCCACCTACATAACACTCACCACCTACATAACACTCCCCACCTACATAATACTCTCCACCTACATAACACTCCCCACCTTCATAACACTTCCCACCTACATAACACATCCCACCTATATACCACTCCCCACCTACATAACACTTCCCACCTACATAACACTCACCACCTACATAACACTCCCCACCTACATAATACTCTCCACCTACATAATACTCTCCACCTACATAACACTTCCCACCTACATAACACATCCCACCTATATACCACTCCCCACCTACATAACACTTTCCACCTACATAACACTCCCCACCTACCTAATACTCCCCACCTACATAACACTCCCCACCTACATAACACTTCCCACCTACATAACACTCCCCACCTACATAACACTTCCCACCTACATAACACTCACCACCTGCATAACATTTCCCACTTACATAACACTTCCCACCTACATAACACTCCCCACCTACATAGCACTCCCCACCTACATAACACTCCCCACCTACCTACTACTCCCCACCTACATAACACTCCCCACCTACATAACACTTCCCACCTACATAACACTCACCACCTGCATAACACTCACCACCTACATAACACTTCCCACCTACATAACACTCCCCACCTACATAATACTCCCCACCTACATAACACACCCCACCTACATAAAATTTCCCACCTACATAACACTTCCCACCTACATAACAACTCCCCACCTACATAACACTCTCCATCTACATAGCACTCCCCACCTACATAGCACTCCCCACCTACATAACACTCACCCCCTACATAGCACTTCCCACCTACATACTACTTGCCACCTGTATAATACTTCCCACCTATATAATAGTCCTCGTCACTACTTAAGTTACACATATTTACCTCCCCTTCCACTCCCTTACCGGAACTTTCTCTCAAGAGAAGGCTATAACTAGTGCAGTGGGGAGTGGAAGCCCCGGTCTTTCTCTTCTACGCCTGGGCGGGTGTCACTACTGGAAGCTCATCTGCAGTGACGATATAGATGTGATACTTGTTAGAGAGAGAGAGAGAGAGAGAGAGAGAGAGAGAGAGAGAGAGAGAAACTTCAAATAAGACGAGAAAGAAGAAAAAAAAGAGAGAATTAGAGAAAGTCATTTAATAAGGTTTGATCATACGGGATATTCACGAACACAGAGAGGAAGAGAGAGCGGGGAATTTTATTGAGGGTTTCTTAGCGCGGGTCATCAAACTCTCGCTTGCTTCCGCTTAATGATTTGACATTAAACATAAGCTTACCTTACGAGAGTCAAAATATCCTACACAAACTCCAAAAAAATATCATTGTGAAACTGATAACAATAACACACTTTGCTTACCCAACAGAACGATGTGTCTGTTACCATAACATATCATTACTTCATTTAAGGTTTATGTTTTATATTTACAGATGAAGAGGATCATAGGGATTTTTTTCAAAGCAGAGGTCAGAATTCTGCAAGGAGTTTTTTTCAACCTTCGCAGCAGTATTGTACAGTATTTAGAGCCTTCACCGCTACCAAAGAATTCAGGCGTGTTATAAAAATTGGTTTAGATTACGCTGATTTATGTTAGGTTAGGTTAGGTTATATTGGGTTCGGATAGGTTACATGGGGTTAGGTTAGGTTTTGTTAGGTTAGCATATTTAAGTTAGGTTTGGTTAGGTTTTGTTGAGTTAGCTTGGGTTATATTGGGTTAAATTAAGTTATGTTGGGTTGAGTTAGTTTTTATGTTGGGATAGGGTATGTTGGGTTCGGTTGGGATGCTTTATGTTATGTTATGTTATGTTATAAGAACATGAGAACATAAGAATGGAGGAAACTGCAGCGGGCCCATTGGACTATACTGGGCAGTCCCCTTTACACCCAACTCCTATTGCTCATATAAGCATCCAACCTATGTTTGAAGCTATCCAGAGTATTCGAGTTATTGATGATATTTGGTAACTTGTTCCATTCATCCACTACTCTGTTTCCAAACCAGTGTTTACCTATTTCGCGCCTAAATCTAAATTTGTCTAATTTAAAACTATTGTTGCGAGTTCGCTCCTGGTCAGGTCATAATAATGTCATTCACTAGTCCCCACACCAACACACACGTAGAGGAGCTTAAGAGAAGGGGGGTGACGTGACTAGTCAGGTCAAGTCAAAAATAAGGGATCCACAAAACAACTATCATACATCTAGATCAAAGGTTTTCAAATCATTTTTAACCTTGGGCCACTGACAAATAAATTTAGGTAACATATTATCAGTTTTGAACTGACCATCCCTAAGGTTTATTGATTTTAATTCCTTAATCAAACTATACTGTATATATTAGGGTGGTTCAAAAAAAGTAAAGTTCTTTATATTTTAGTGCTCAATGTTTATTTGCATTCTTTATATGAAAAAACATTTCAGGCGAAATTATAGGTAATTACAGCTTCATTTAGGGTATGCACAAGTGGCCCGAAAATTCTACTTCTCTAATGTTTTCTCCCTCTATAAAATAATCTTGTTCCCGACATCAGATACAAGTGATTTATTTGTTACATTTATTTGTTGGTGTTTATTTTATCCAAAATATGAGATTAACATAAAGAACACATGTAAGAGAAACATACATCACAGAAGATTAGCCTTCTTTATGTTGGGATACTGACGTCGATGTGTGGTGACCACCTGAAGCAGGTACTGCTTTTGATCTTCGCTTTTCGTAATTGAAGAGTTGTAGTCCTGGTGAGAAGGTTGGGTCACCTTACCCTCTGACCTGACTACCAACCATTGCGGTGCTATTTAAAGATTAGTAGGGTCATTACCTAATACCTGACCGTTGTGGACCTGATCTCACCCTCCTCTGTATATATACACCTTGTTTTGTACTTCTCCTTAGTCTGTACTCACCCCTGAAGATGTGAATTACACGAAAGCGTTTGGGAACTTCGTGTTTTCTTCTTTCCTTGTGGTTATCAGTATATATATATATATATATATATATATATATATATATATATTGATAAAATCACACGGGAAAATGGAAACAACGGAGTACCTTAGCTTTCGTCTTTATTCAAGACATCTTCAGAGGCAACTGGATTACATGGACAGAGAGAGGCTTAAATATACATGGCCATGAGAAATGGCCAAAACTATAAATTCAAGGTATATAGAAAGCCCACACAGGTAGACAGTTTCATTCACTTTTTATCGAATCACCTTGAGTCTACCAAAATGTCAGTTTTTTCTGTTATGTTCTTAAGATGTCTGCGTATTTGTGACTCTGAATTTATTGACGATGAATTGAAACACATTCGTTCTATTGCACATAATCTTGGGTACCCTTCTGTGTTTGTTGATCGTTGTTTTAATAGGGCTAAAAAATCCTTTCATTCCTCTCAAACCAGACAAGTTCCTACACTTAAGAATATTTTGACTCTGCCCTATCGTAATGAATTTGTCCCGTTAGTTCGGTCCCTCAAGCTTCTAAATATTAATGTTGTTTTCAAGTATGACTCAACCATTACTAATATGTTAATAAGGAATAGCCCAAGTTTGAATGTAAATGGTAGTGTTTATTGTATTCCATGTAGCAAATGTAATTGTAATTATGTAGGTCAGACAGGAAAAACACTGCAGCTTAGAATCAAACAACATAAGTATAATATTAGAACTGCATCTGAAAGCAGTGCCTTGTTCGTTCATGTTAGGAATAATAATCACCCCATTGCTTGGGAAAAAAGCTTAGAAGTTTTCAAATCATCTTGTGTCACAGAAAGACTTCTTGTTGAAGCTAGTTTGATTAAGGAATTAAAATCAATAAACCTTAGTGATGGTCAGTTCAAAACTGATAATATGTTACATAAATTTATTTGTCAGTGGCCCAAGGTTAAAAATGCTTTTAAAAACCTTTGATCTAGATGTATGATAGTTATTTTGTGGGTCCCCTTTTTTCTGACCTGACTTGACTAGTCACGTCACCACCCTTCTCTTAAGCTCCTCTACGTGTGTGTTGGTGTGGGGATTAGTGGATGTCATCATTTTGACCTGACCTCATGTTTTTAGGTCACCCTGTATATTTAAGCCTCTCTCTGTCCATGTAATCCAGTTGCCTCTGAAGATGTCTTGAATAAAGACGAAAGCTAAGGTACTCCGTTGTTTCCATTTTCCCGTGTGATTTTATCAAGATTTATCTTATCCACGTTTTCATTGTGGATTTTCATAAAATATATATATATATATATATATATATATACTGTATATATATATATATATATATATATATATATATATATATATATATATATATATATATATGAAGAATCTTCAGTGCAGATATCTATTCTAACACGAGTTAAGACTTAACGTCACTTAACTGTTCAGCAAATTAATATATGTAGTATTGGACGTTAGTTAAGCCACATTAGTGAATTGTATATTTACGTCTTTAGTTACGGTGAGTTTTCTTGGTTATAACTTTTGAGAAACCTACTTTGGTCTTTTTTTTTTTAAGATATTTTCTTTCTATTTTTCCTCGGAAATTCAATATTTGGCTTAATGTGGCTAGAAAACAATAACAGTGGATCAATTTGTAAGTATAACTTACATTATTGGAGCAATATTAGTGATCATTATATAGATCGTGCTATACTGTCATTATATTGAGCTTGCTATACTCACGCTATATAAAATTTGCTAAACTCTCATTATATATTATAGAGATTGCTATACACTTATTATATAGACCATTCTATACTCTCACATAGACGTTGCTATAAAAGATAACTGGTGATATCACAAGCAACACCACACATCAAACCACATGGCGATGTCGTCTAGTGCCAGACCCTCCGTTACATTTATTATACTTGTAGTCGGAAACCTTCTTGGCCTCCGAGTTATATCAGGGGTGTACTGAGTTGTTGATCTCAATAGCTACCTCAGGTGTTGCGTTTTGTCTATCTCGCACTTACCTCCCAACACATGTTTTCCTTATTTTGAGAGAGCCCTACGTTAACTGAGGATACGAGAATGTACTTAGTTACAGTAGAGTCTCAAAGTTGTAACGGTACTATCTTGGCTAGATTAAGATAGTCAACAACAAAAATTAAAAAAAAATCCAATTAGAGAGAAGAATTTTACCCTCGACCATTTGGGATATTATCTTGCCTCGGAGCTTAAGGGTGTAAGGTTCGAACATCATCACATCTCAAATTATGAAAAAAATCCACGAAGCAATGAGAATCCTACTTCTGATGTGTCATATCATTAATAAGCCAGTTAAATACGTTCTCGCCTCTGCAGTTGTAAAGAAAAATTGATTATACGAAATTTTGATAATCCACTTTATGTCAGATTAAAAGAACCCGTTAAATGCATTCTCAATTAACACCCACCTACCACCACAACCACTACCTTAACGCCCACCTACACCACCACCACCTGCACCAAGACATCAAACCTCACCAACACACTTTCTCCAAAGATCTTTCCTACTGGGTGACCTTACTCAGGGGTTCAATGTATTGGAGAGAGAGAGAGAGAGAGAGAGAGAGAGAGAGAGAGAGTTACACCGCTTAGTGATCATTACTACAACCCATCATTAAGACAAACATTAATTATATACCGGTTTACCTCACTCGGAGTGTCAGGGAGCCGATGTTGCATGTTTTCTCCCTGACTGGTTACGTCCGGACGCCTTCACCTGAGTTTCGGACGCCGAATTTCTCCATTAAGGTGGTGGTGGTGTAGGTGGGTGTTAAGGTGGTGGTGGTGTAGGTGGATGTTAAGGTGGTAGTGGTGTAGGTGGGTGTTAAGGTGGTGGTGGTAGTGTAGGTAGGTGTTAAGGTGGTAGTGTTGTAGGTGGGTGTTAAGGTGGTGGTGGTAGTGTAGGTAGGTGTTAAGGTGGTGCTGGTGGTGTAAGGGGGTGTTCAGGTGGTGAGGGTGTAGGTGGGTGTTAAGGTGGTGGTGGTGTAGGTGGGTGTTAAGGTGGCGGTGGTGTAAGTGGATGTTAAGGTGGTAGTGGTGTAGGTGGGTGTTAAGGTGGTGGTGGTGGTAGTGTAGGTAGGTGTTAAGGTGGTGCTGGTGGTGTAGGCGGTGTTAGGTAGTGGGTGTAGGTGGGTGTTAAGGTGGTAGTGCTGTAGGTGGGTTAAGGTGGTGGTGGTGTAGGTGGGTGTTAAGGTGGTGTAGGTGGGTGTTAAGGTGGTAGTGGTGTAGGTGGA
The DNA here is from genome assembly GCA_958450375.1 of Homarus gammarus. Taxonomy (NCBI): domain Eukaryota; kingdom Metazoa; phylum Arthropoda; class Malacostraca; order Decapoda; family Nephropidae; genus Homarus; species Homarus gammarus. The sequence continues at coordinate 99,392 of CAUDMG010003939.1, forward strand.
TGTGAAGGTGGTGGTGGTGTAGGTGGATGTTAAGGTGGTAGTGGTATAGGTGGGTGTTAAGGTGGTGGTGGTGTAGAAGGGTGTTAAGGTGGTCGTGGTGTAGGTGGGTGCTAAGTTTGGTGTGTGGTGTAGGTGTGGTGTGTAAGTGACTGCTGAGGTGGTAGTGGTGTAGGTGGGTGTTAAGGTGGTAGTGGTGTAGGTGGGTGTTAAGGTGGTAGTGGTGTAGGTGTGTGTTAAGGTGGTAGTGGTGTAGGTGGGTGTTAAGGTGGTAGTGGTGTAGGTGGGTATTAAGGTGGTGGTTGTGGTGTAGGTGGGCGCTAAGGTGGTGGTGGTATAGGTGGGTTTTAAGGTGGTGGTGTAGGTGGGTGTTAAGGTGGTGGTGGTGTAGGTGGGTATTTAGGTGGTGGTGGTGGTGGTGAACGTGGGTGTTATGGTGGTACTTGTGTTGGTCGGTGTTAAGGTGGGATGGATGTATGAGGGTGTTAAGGTGTTGGTGGTGTAGGTGTGTATTAAGATGGTGGTGGTGCTGGTGTAGGTGGGTTGTGTAAGAGGTGGGTTAAGGTGTGTGCTAGGTGTGTACGGTGGGTGTGTTAAGGTGGTGGTGGTGGTGTAGGTAGGCGTTAAGGTGGTGGTGGTGTTGGTGGATGTTAAGGTGTTAGTGGTGTAGGTGGGTATTTAGGTGGTTCTGGTGTAGGTGGGTGTTAAGGTGGTAAGGAGTGTAGGCGGGTGTTAAGATGGTGGTGGTGGTGGTGGTGTAAGTGGGTGTTAAGGTGGTGGTGGTGTAGGTGGGTGTTAAGGTGGTATGGGTGTAGGTGGGTGTTAAGGTGGTGGTGGTGTAGGTGGGTGTTAAGGTGGTATGGGTGTAGGTGGGTGTTAAGGTGGTGGTGGTGGTGTAGATGAGTGTTAAGGTGGTAGTGGTGTAGGTGAGTGTTAAGGTGGTATGGGTGTAGGTGGGTGTTAAGGTGTGTAGTGGTGTAGGTGGGTGTTAAGGTGGTGATGGTGTAGGTGGATGTTAAGGTGGTAGTGGTGTAGGTGAGTGTTAAGGTGGTAGTGGTGTAGGTGGGTGTTAAGGAGGTAGAGGTGTAGGAGGGTGTTAAGGTGGTGGTGGTGTAGGTGGGTATTTAGGTGGTGGTGGTGTAGGTGGGTGTTAAGGTGGTAGGGGTGTAGGTGGGTGTTAAGGTGGTGGTGGTGTAGGTGGGTGTTAAGGTGGTGGTGGTGTAGGTGGGTGTTAAGTTGGTAGGAGTGTAGTTGGGTGTTGAGGTGGTGGGGATGTAGGTGGGTGTTAAGGTGGTGGTGGTGGTGTAGGTGGGTGCTATGGTGGTTGTGGTGTAGGTGGGTGTTAAGTTGGTAGTAGTGTAGGTGGGTATTAATGTGGTGTGGGTGTAGGTGGGTGCTTAAGGTGGTAGTAGTGTAGGTGGGTGTTAAGGAGGCAAATAAAGGGTTTGTTCCCATTACCAGACAAGATATTGTCCATACTTTCAACTATATCCCCCACCTCAGCTCCTGGCAACAGATTGGCATCCTATTTCTATTTTTCATAAAAAAAGCTCTATCCAGGTACTGTACATGAGAATCACCACCAATCAAGGTTTTCGTACCTTTCTTGTCAGCCCTCTCCTTAACTATGTACCCGTTCAATTCGTATACTAACGGACTAAAAAAGTTAGTAGACTTAGCTGTATTCGTTTGCTTGTCTTTCTTCACCACCAGTTTGGTCATTCTACTCCTCACAATCTTCCATTGGCCTGTGTTTTTGTCAGGTTCTCCCTGTCTCCTGTCTTCCTCCTTCATCCTCGCAATCACTTTTCTTAATTTCAAGTTTTCGTCCTTGACCTTCACTAACTCGCCCCTTAGAATGGCACACAGCTGCTCACAACTAACACAAGCTAGGTGTAGGTGAATGGTAGGTCGTAGGTCGTAGACTGCAGGTGAATGCCAGGTCGTAGGTCGAGGTGTAGGTGAATGATAGGTGGTAGGTCGTAGGTGTAGGTAAATGGTAAGGTGATAGGTCATAGATGTAGGTGAATGGTAAGGTGGTAGGTTGTAGGTGTAGGTGAATGGTAAGGTGGTAAGTCGTAGGTGCAGGTGATCTGGTAAGGTGGTAGGTCGTAGGAGGGTGATCTGGTAAGGTGGTAGGTCGTAGGTTTAGGTGAATGGTAAGGTGGTAGGTCGTAGGTGTAGGTGAATGGTAAAGTGGTAGGTCGTAGGTATAGGTGAATGGTAAGGTGGTAGGTTGTAGGTGTAGGTGAATGGTAAAGTGGTAGGTCGTAGGTATAGGTGAATGGTAAGGTGGTAGGTCGTAGGTGTAGGTGAATGGTAAAGTGGTAGGTCGTAGGTATAGGTGAATGGTAAGGTGGTAGGTCGTAGGTTTAGGTGAATGGTAAGGTTGTAGGTCGTAGGTGTAGGTGAATGGTAAAGTGGTAGGTCGTAGGTATAGGTGAATGGTAAGGTGGTAGTCGTAGGTTTAGGTGAATGGTAAGGTGGTAGGTTGTAGGTGTAGGTGATGGTAGTGGTAGGTAGTAGGTGTAGGTGAATGGTAAAGTGGTAGGTAGTAGGCATAGGTGAATGGTAAGGTGGTAGGTCGTAGGTGCAGGTGATCTGGTAAGGTGGTAGGTCGTAGGAGGGTGATCTGGTAAGGTGGTAGGTCGTAGGTTTAGGTGAATGGTAAGGTGGTAGGTTGTAGGTGTAGGTGAATGGTAAAGTGGTAGGTCGTAGGTGTAGGTAAATGGTAAAGTGGTAGGTCGTAGGTATAGGTGAATGGTAAGGTGGTAGGTCGTAGGTTTAGGTGAATGGTAAGGTTGTAGGTCGTAGGTGTAGGTGAATGGTAAAGTGGTAGGTCGTAGGTATAGGTGAATGGTAAGGTGGTAGGTCGTAGGTTTAGGTGAATGGTAATGTGGTAGGTTGTAGGTGTAGGTGAATGGTAAGGTGGTAGGTAGTAGGTGTAGGTGAATGATATGGTGGTAGGTAGTAGGCATAGGTGAATGGTAAGGTGGTAGGTCGTAGGTGTAGGTGAAAGGTAAGGTTGTAGGTCGTAGGTGTAGGTGAATGGTATGGTGGTAGGTCGTAGGTGTAGGTGAATGGTAAGGTGGTAAGTCGTAGGTGAATGGTAAGGTGGTAGGTAGTAGGCATAGGTGAATGGTAAGGTTATGGGTCGTAGGTGTAGGTGAATGGTAAGGTGGTAGGTCGTAGGTGTAGGTGAATGGTAAAGTGGTAGGTCGTAGGTATAGGTGAATGGTAAGGTGGTAGGTAGTAGGCATAGGTGAATGGTAAGGTTATGGATCGTAGGTGTAGGTGAATGGTAAGGTGGTAGGTCGTAGGTGTAGGCGAATGGTAAGGTGGTAGGTCGTAGGTGTAGGTGAATGGTAAGGTGGTAGGTCGTAGGTGTAGGTGAAAGGTAAGGTTGTAGGTCGTAGGTGTAGGTGAATGGTAAGGTGGTAGGTCGTAGGTGTAGGTGAATGGTAAGGTGGTAAATCGTAGGTGTACGTGAATGGTGAGGTGGTAGGTAGTAGGCATAGGTGAATGGTAAGGTTATGGGTCGTAGGTGTAGGTGAATGGTTAGGTGTTATCATGTAAATTATTACCATTGTTTTGGGATAAGGTTATCAAAACAGGTTCTTCTTCTTTGCATTCTTTTCACCACCTCCCTCTTCTTCCTATTTGTATTATTATTGTAAGTATTAGTTTTATCATCATTAATAGTAGTAATTCTTATTATGAATACAATTATTGTTTTGTTGATGTTGTTTTTGTTGTTAAGACTATTCTTATTGTTACTGTTGTTTTGTTGTTGTTGTTTTTGTTGTTTGGACTATTCTTATTGTTACTGTTGTTTTGTTGTTGTTGTTTTTGTTGTTAGGAGTATTCTTATTGTTACTGTTGTTTTGTTGTTGTTGTTTTTGTTGTTTGGACTATTCTTATTGTTACTGTTATTTTGTTGTAGTTGTTTTTGTTGTTGTTTTTGTAGCTGTGTTCCTATTATGCATTTTTTTCTTGTTTTTTCTTTACCTGTATCCTCCTTTCCTTTCCCGTTTGACTTCTTCATCCACTCCTCTTCCTTCTACCTCATTAATATAATACCTAAGAGTCAAATCCGGTTCTTCCTTTGCCAAAATAGGCGAGCTTTCACCTCCCAATTTATTTTTTTTCCTAGACAGCAGAGTACAAGTATGTAATATCTTTTTTGTTTATTATAATAGAGATATCGCCAATTACCTGAAGGTTAATTGAGGCTTACGTGAACAAACACAAGGGATACATTTAGTAGCTTAACTGGCCAATATGAAAGCTGGGTGAGAGTTAGGCAAGTGTTGCCTTTTGCTGATGAATAATAATTACTTCCGGGTTTTTTGTATTTTGTTTTTGTTGGGTGATTGTAGCTTTCTCTTTCTCACTGAGAATAATACGTAATCATTTTCCACGTGTTATTTCTTAATGATACTTTGATTTTTTAATATTACTATCTCACTACATCTACCTAACATTTCATCTACCTCTTTCTATAACTTACACAACACAACACCCTTCCCCCACCCCCTTCGGTTCTCTTGGCATACGAATCTCTTGCAGACTGCCTCTGTTACGAGAATTTATTCCGACGGTGATGCACTTTGTGTTCTGAAACTGTATACAGTATAAATGAGACATTTTCGAGATGTGATTTAACGAGAAACATTTATAAATGGTTTCTATATCACCGAAATGAGTATAGTTAAATTGGGTACGTGGTGGTCTTGTGTTTAGTATACTGGATACGATAAAATGAGATTTAATTCTGAAGAACAAGAATACAATCTTTACTGACTAATTTTAGCGTTTGTGTTAGTCACTTCACCTATAAATGCCGGAGAGAATTATTTTGGCAGCTATTGTTGAACGCCCTGTTTGTTTGGCTTGTAATTCACAGTAACATTAGTTATCGTTTTGTGGGGGGGGGGGGGGGGGGGGTCATAAATTAAAATGCAGCCCGGACGAATTTTGGCTTTTCTGAGACTTGAACTGGATAGGTTTATCGCATAGAAAGATAAATAAGAAACAAACAAACACATACTGCAAGTAAATATAATGTAGGTAGGGAAGCTGACATACTATAGGAAGGATACGAGCAACATACTGCGCCCTGGTACATCAGATAACCTGGTCTTGGTTTGTTACAATAAAAGGAGCGTTTAGAAAGCAGCGAGGGGAGCTGAACATGACATCACCGAAGCACACACTGAGGAAGCCAACACTCTTATGGACGGTTGTGTTATACCATGTATACAGGAGAGAATATTATTAATTTGTGGAAGTTAAGAATTGTTTGTTGCCTTATTTATATAGAGCTGTGGGTCGTATGTAGAGGGAAATATTGTGTGCATGATATTAAACCGTTGTGAGGTGTAGGAAATGTATACATATAAGAAGGAAGGAACAAAGGTAGGGAGCTTCAGTATTGTGGTTTATTGACGACGGTTAGAGAGTCTCGGTTTACTAGAGCTAAAAACGATGTTATGTAATTTACTGGAATCGAAGTTTTTTTAATTATATTAGGATAATGAGAGAGGTTATTGAAGACAGGCCTATAAGGGGAGAGGAGCTTAAAAGTGAGGGTCGAATAAGGCTTCTGGCTTTAGATGGGATCTTATTGAGATGGACTCAGGAGGACCAGAATTCATCTTCCTAAATTTAAAAGCAGCGTTCTACGTGAAGGCGATTTTTTTTAGATAACAATTATATAAATAAAGGGGGAGAAAGAGAGTAAACTAAGTTTTTTATAAATGAATTTCGGCAATTTGGAAGATGTGATAATTTCAAAAGAATCTGAGTTATGGTGACCTCCGCATCCTCCACAGGTCGTGGACTCTCATTTTCACCCTGATTTCAGAGATAGTGGGGACAGTCGCCTTCCTATACACATCCAGTACCTTCTCAGTCACCTTGTTGGTGGCATCCATATAATCAAAAGCATTTGTTCTTCTCCTTAACCTCTCGTTTTCTGCTTCATAAGCCAGGGCACTTCCAACTTCCTTGTTCAGAGGCAACTTGTTAGATGGCAGAGGCATCCGAACCCCGAACACCTTATCGTTACCCTGGCGCAGCTGAGTGTTGCTAATCTTAGGACGACCCATCTTGGTGGCGGCCCTTTGAACTAACTGCAAAACAACACAGAAAAAACAACTTTCAGCACTTCAATATCACCACCTATTGAACAATATTTTATTCAAAAGTACGGACTGAGATTTTGTCCTTAACTGTCCAAGTCAAGCTACTTGGGCTGAATTCGTTGATCAGTCCTGGGACGAATATTACCAACGGCGTGAATAGATTCCGTGGAATAAATTCAGGGAATTCCCGTCCAGGGAGCCTCAACAAACTCTGTAAATATTGCCATTGGCCTGCCATTGGCACATATACGGAGTTTGGTAATGTTCCATGGGCGGGAATGTCCTGAATTCATTCCACGGAATCTATCCACGCCGTTGGTAATATTGGGCCCTGGTTTTCGAAATATACGTATGTGGTGACTTGCAGCAAAAATATCGGCATAATTTGTAGCGCATTGAGTTGTAAAACAATAGCATATTATGAACCAGTGTACACAGTAGTCGAATAATCCAATTCAATAACTTGATTTTAACAGGTTGTGCCACATTGCCAGTCCCTTTATTATTTACAGTTTTTTCGCGTTTTTCATGCCAAACCCAAAAGTATCCACAAACCTTCTAATGCAATAATGTAAAAAACTCAAACATATTCGGAATTAGCGTGGCCGATAGACAAATAATCCAACCCAAGCAATAAGATTTTGAAAACTTTTGCAAAACTGTCACTCCCTACTGTACACGTGACTGCTAGCCTCGCTCACTTGCTGTACACAACGCTCTATACTCTGGGTGTGCGAGGGCCAGGCAGGGACATGCATGGGGTTGTCCAGGAAAGCTCTGACTTGAACATTGGTGAGGCTGCAGGTAAGAGGGGGCTCACTGCCAGCCTGGATGTTATCCAGATCTATGAGATCAGTGAGGGTCTTGGCACCTAGATTGACTTCAGGAGTCTTCCTGACCCTGAAGGAATCGTCACCAACTGATTCGTCATGCCCAGATCCTCTCATAAGTCTCATATCCAAGATCTTTTTGACTGCCACTCTTCTCTCCTCCTCATCCTTACTGCAGAGCATTGTCTGCAGAACTGCCTCGGGATGAGCATACCAGGAAGATCTCCTCACAGTCTGCTCCGCAATCTGAACAACCTTCCTTGGCTGACTCCTCAGGAGCTCAAGCTGGAAGAGAACATGCCTCGGACCTTCGGAGAACGATGACTTGACCTTGGTGTTGAACCAGTTTGGCAAGTAGACACTCACGATGAATTGGACAATAAGTCTCAGGTTGTGAAGCTGGTTCCCTTTCAGTTTATGATGAGCGACCCAAATTCTGCAGAACCTGAGAGCCGTTGTGAGCCACCTAGAATGTGAGACTGGACCTATCTGCAGGTAAGCAAGTCTATCAGGCATGACCCCAGTTTTGATGGCACTGCAAATCATATAACCATAGTACTGGTCAGTACTCAGGTCGTCAATGACAGTATGTGCAAGCTCAACGAGTGGAGGGCCAACTGTGATTTTTTCAAAGCTCGGATTTATTTCTAACTCAGTGGCAGAGTCCAGCATCTTGCCAAGAGGACCAGACCATCTGTTGTTTGAAAGAGTCTTGTCATCCAGCTCCTGGATCAGATGTCTGAGTGGCAACTCGTTGGTGTGGAGGTCACAAACAATCCAGACCAGCTTCCTCCCAATCTTCCGCTCTATCCACTGTATGACCCCCCCTTGCCACCCTGTGTTCGTGTTGGTGCTGTCCCCTCCAATGCCCTGCAGGGTCTGGTCTACGTTCCTCTCTCTGAGCCAGTTCACAATGTTATCTGCCACTATTTCAGCTGGTTTCCTGATGTCATCTTTCTCTGGAGTGAAATGCCACAAATACTTCCCTCCTGGTTCACTGCAGCAGGAGTAGTGTTCCTCCTTCACCATGGCAGGGAACAACTTGTCAGAATCTCCAACTTTCATGAACACTTTAGTGTCATCCCTTCTCCCATCAAAGAACAAACAATTGATTCCATTTTCTCTTATCCCCTTATCAAACTCCTCTTCTAGGTTACTGACAAGTTTCTCCTGAGCTCTCCTTACTTTGTTATGATCTATCACCAGGTGAACATCATCAGGTGTTATCAAACCACCGTCAACCCAGGCAGCAGTTGCTTGGCAAAGCTGTCCTTAACTGCAAGTTTTCCTCTCCCAAGAGAGATATCTCTTGCCTTTTTCCAACTGTCTAGCAGTCTCTCACTAATCTTCTTCTGACTTGTTATGACTGGAGGCTTGAACTGAGCGTTAGCCAGAGTGTACTGTGCCAAGACAGCTTTGGTCATATCACTGGCAATGTCTTTGTTTGTGTAAGTTCTTTGGTTCTTTTCACTGATTTGCCTGATTAAAACACCGTATCTCAAAGCATCTCTCAATGTAGGCAACTCCGACTTCAGGAGCTCTCTCCCAGACCCAAGATAGTGACTGAGATGGCTGGATTTTTGGTTCCTCGTCCTGACACAAGCAGCCATCGCAAATATTATCAACTTATAAATGCATCAGAATCTGAAACAGAAAAAAATATTGTTAGTTGGGTTGTTAAAGAATGAAGTCAGAAAGCAATGTTCACTATTTAATTGTAATGCACTAATGCAGCTGTACGTTAGATTTTCGATAAATTTCACGCTAAAATTTACCTAGCAAAAGGTTGCAAAATATTAAAACTGAAATTATTTTCTGTTTATATACACTAAAATCTACCAAAAAAGTGATGGGCCATTAGTTTTAGCTGATCTTCCCTCCTATGACACACCCTATTATGTAACATTTAGTATTATATGGAATAATAGTGTATAATTAACATGGTACTAGTAAGAGCATGTCAGAATGTTACCACGGTTATCACTTTTTTTTTTGCATTTATATTATAAGTATATAAATAAGTTACAGTGGAATTGAGAAACATAACTATAATGAGGAAAGCAGTACAACATGGGTTGTATTAAGGTTGAACAAGAGGAAAGAGCTGTCAGGATTATGTCTAGTTGGCAAATATATTTTTTCAATGTTAATTTCTTATCTATCTACATGATAGTTTCTGAAAAAAACCCGGTTTTAATGGTACAATAAAAGCAAGTATATAAAGTAGGTGTTACAAGAAATATTAATAGTTAGACAATACCCTGTAGATGTTTTTCAAGAAATGATTTAAAGTGAGGGAGCGTAATCTTTGCTCGGATCATTAGGGTAAGTTGTTCCACACCTTCACACCATTATATTTTATGGAGGTCTGGCGCTGAGAGGAGCGCATGAGGGGTGGTCTTAGTAGCTCTGGGTGCCTTAAGTTGTATCTCTGATTATTCTGGAACTGGAAATAATTATTGTCAAGAAAGTGATTGACTGATTTGTAAACAAATAGGACACAACAGTAGGTGTTAATATTCTCGAATTTTAGCATTTTCAATTTAGCAAATTGTTCGTTTGTGAGATCTGTTTTTTTTTCAAGTAGGTCATTGTCCGCACAACTCTCTTTTGTACAGTAACCTGGGATTGGGTTTTTGAAGAGCCAGAGGCCCCCCATAGTGGGTGAGAGTGTATCAAGTGTTGGTAAACAAGATCATAATAGATTTCTTTCATTGCTGTAAGAATGAGTGACTGTCGAGTGTGAAAAATGATGTCGCATTGTTCATTGACTTTACTGTGGTTTCTCCAATTAAGTTTCTCATCAACAATAACTCCTAGGAATTTAGTATTTTGTTCGCGTTTGAGGACTGTATTACTAAGGTACAGGGTGTCCAAATCTGGGGGAAAGTTTTTCCTTCTGTGAAGGATATTGTACTGTTTTTTTCGAGGTTTAAGGTCAGTTTATTACGTATTACCCAGGTCCTGACTTAATTCAATTCAGTGGTCATAGTTCTCATCAAGGAATGGATGTTTGAGTTGCTGGCATAGAGATTACTATCGTGTGCAAATAAGTTGTATTTCATGAGTGTGCTGGCGTGGACTATATCAATTAGGTACAATAAAAACAGCACTGGACCAAGAATGGAACCTTCGGAGACGCCATACAAGATTGGAGAGGAGTCAGATTACTATTGCAGACATACTACTTCCTGTTAGACAGGTATGAGGTAAACCAATTGTGGGACAGGCAACCTAACGCAGTAATGTTCAAGCTTTGCAAGGAGGATGGTATGGCGGACAGTATCAGTGGCTTTAGAGAGGTCCAAGAATATACCGACTGTGAACTGGCTGTCATCATATGAGTTTAAGATGTCATTAGCAAAGGATAGCAGAGCACTCCCAGTCGACCTTCTAGCTCTAATCCAAACTGGGAGTCTGTAAAGATGTTATTGTCATTGCAGAAGGAATTTAGTCTACTACATGCAAGCTTCTCCAGTATCTTACTCAAGGCTGGAAGGACTGATATGGGGCGGTAATGCTTGAAGCAATTTTCAGTTTATCCGGAGAGGCACCACTAATGAAGGAGGAGTTACAAATGTGTAGGAAAACAGGTGACTCTAACCAACTTAAACAAACCAGAAATAACCATACCTAATAGGGTGTGTCATAGGAGGGAACATCAGGTAAAACTAATGGCCCATCACGTTTTTGGTAGATTTTAGTGTATATAAACAGAAAATAATTTCAGTTTCAATATTTTGCAACCTTTTGCTAGGTAAATTTTAGCGTGAAATTTATCGAAAATCTAACGTACAGCTGCATTAGTGCATTGCAATTAAATAGTGAACATTGCTTTCTGACTTCATTCTTTAACAACCCAACTAACAATATTTTTTTCTGTTTCAGATTCTGATGCATTTATAAGTTGATAATATTTGCGATGGCTGCTTGTGTCAGGACGAGGAACCAAAAATCCAGCCATCTCAGTCACTATCTTGGGTCTGGGAGAGAGCTCCTGAAGTCGGAGTTGCCTACATTGAGAGATGCTTTGAGATACGGTGTTTTAATCAGGCAAATCAGTGAAAAGAACCAAAGAACTTACACAAACAAAGACATTGCCAGTGATATGACCAAAGCTGTCTTGGCACAGTACACTCTGGCTAACGCTCAGTTCAAGCCTCCAGTCATAACAAGTCAGAAGAAGATTAGTGAGAGACTGCTAGCCAGTTGGGAAAAGGCAAGAGATATCTCTCTTGGGAGAGGAAAACTTGCAGTTAAGGACAGCTTTGCCAAGCAACTGGACCAGTTATTTGACATAATTACTTGCAAGTGACCGATTGTTCTCTGTCCTGAGTTTGGATGCGATCGTGACTGTAAATCCGAAGCCCACATCTCCTGTATTTGCAAGCGTGAACTGAGGATTCCTGTGATCGAACTGGCATTTGTCAAAGCACAGAGAGAGAAGACTGGCAGTATAGGGGCTCTCATGATTTCTAGCCAAGACATTCCGGAGTCCAAGAGACAGGAGGCTGCCACAGAGAGACAGAAGAGGAGAAGAGTTGCCGAGGAAAAGAGACTTGAGAAGGCCCAGGGTGAGTTAAAAAAGACCGATGATTGAGTCAAGCTGATTCAGAGTTTAATGACTTCCCCATGGCTGATCCGAGTGCTGACCAGGAGAATGGTGACTTTGTCCCTAACCCAGAAAATAATGATCCCAAACCTTCCAGGCATAAGATTCGAAATAGGAAAGATATCCCGAGCATAGCTCTGGCCAGCATGCGACACCACACTGGTCTCAGAGAAACTGCAGAGATAGCAACAGCTGCCTGGATTGACGGTGGTTTGATAACACCTGATGATGTTCACCTGGTGATAGATCATAACAAAGTAAGGAGAGCTCATGAGAAACTTGTCAGTAACCTAGAAGAGGAGTTTGATAAGGGGATAAGAGAAAATGGAATCAATTGTTTGTTCTTTGATGGGAGAAGGGATGACACTAAAGTGTTCATGAAAGTTGGAGATTCTGACAAGTTGTTCCCTGCCATGGTGAAGGAGGAACACTACTCCTGCTGCAGTGAACCAGGAGGGAAGTATTTGTGGCATTTCACTCCAGAGAAAGATGACATCAGGAAACCAGCTGAGATAGTGGCAGATAACATTGTGAACTGGCTCAGAGAGAGGAACGTAGACCAGACCCTGCAGGCCATTGGAGGGGACAGCACCAACACGAACACAGGGTGGCAAGGGGGGGTCATACAGTGGATAGAGCGGAAGATTGGGAGGAAGCTGGTCTGGATTGTTTGTGACCTCCACACCAACGAGTTGCCACTCAGACATCTGATCCAGGAGCTGGATGGCAAGACACTTTCAAACAACAGATGGTCTGGTCCTCTTGGCAAGATGCTGGACTCTGCCACTAAATTAGAAATAAATCCGAGCTTTGAAAAAATCACAGTTGGCCATCCACTCGTTGAGCTTGCACATACTGTCATTGACGACCTGAGTACTGACCAGTACTATGGTTATATGATTTGCAGTGCCATCAAAACTGGGGTCATGCCTGATAGACTTGCTTACCTGCAGATAGGTCCAGTCTCATATTCTAGGTGGCTCACAACGGCTCTCAGGTTCTGCAGAATTTGGGTCGCTCATCATAAACTGAAAGGGAACCAGCTTCACAACCTGAGACTTATTGTCCAATTCATCGTGAGTGTCTACTTGCCAAATTGGTTCAACACCAAGGTCAAGTCATCGTTCTCCGAAGGTCCGAGGCATGTTCTCTTCCAGCTTGAGCTCCTGAGGAGTCAGCCAAGGAAGGTTGTTCAGATTGTGGAGCAGACTGTGAGGAGATCTTCCTGGTATGCTCATCCCGAGGCAGTTCTGCAGACAATGCTCTGCAGTAAGGATGAGGAGGAGAGAAGAGTGGCAGTCAAAAAGATCTTGGATATGAGACTTATGTGAGGATCTGAGCATGACGAATCAGTTGGTGACGATTCCTTCAGGGTCAGGGAGACTCCTGAAGTCAATCTAGGTGCCAAGACCCTCACTGATCTCATAGATCTGGATAACATCCAGGCTGGCAGTGAGCCCCCTCTTACCTGCAGCCTCACCAATGTTCAAGTCAGAGCTTTCCTGGACAACGCCATGCATGTCCCTGCCTGGCCCTCGCACACCCAGAGTATAGAGCGTTGTGTACAGCAAGTGAGCGAGACCAGCAGTCACGTGTACAGCCAGGAGAGGAGGGAAGGCTACATCCGAGCTCAGGTGGTCAGCAGGGAGGTGATGAGTAGAAACAGAAGCAAGAAAGACATGTTCTCTATGGTGTGCAGCAACACCGGGTCGTAGTAGTAAAACCGGTTTTTGTATTTGATGATTTTGTTTTCTAAAGGAATATTAAATTTAATAAATGTGTCAAGATCATTCGTTTCACTATTCTGGATCATTTTCATCCTAATAAATTAACCTGATACATTTACTTTACTTTAAATAAGCTATTTAGTGGTGTTGGTAAAAGGGTGGGAATACTGAATTTTCATAAGATTTCAAGTTAAAATTTACCTAGCAAAAAATGAAAACTTTTCAAATCTGAAGATATCACATGATTCTGCACATAAAACTACATCATTAATACCATGGGCCGATTTTTCAAACTCAAACAAAAAAAATTCGCCTCCGTATGACACACCCTAATACCTAAGCGACTTTAACCTAACTTAAAATAATGTAGCTTAGACTTACTTAACCGTGGAAAGTCACTTGGTGGGATTGTTTATTCATCAACCGCGGAAATTCCTTTAAAAATGGTCACTTATGGAGGCATACCCTTGAGATCCTAAATATCATATAAAATAGCAAAAGAGGAAATAGTAAAATAGTAAGAGAAGAAATAAAGAAATAGGGATATAACAAAAGAAGAAATAGGGAAATACTAATTACCGATGGCAAAATAGGCCAAAAAAATCTTCATTATGATTTCCATAACTAGTTCACCTGTCGCCTGCTTCCAACGACTACAATACACTTCATAGGGATATAGGTTTTGATATGTCAGCTGCCTAGTCTCCCATAGTGTAGAAATGTAGATTTTGTCTGGTAGATGACAGGTGCTAAGATTCCCCTTGTCTCGACTACCTGGCTGTCATCTGCATTTTTTGAGGTGATGTGTTGCTGTAGCCACACACACACACACACACACACACACACATTACTACTACTACTACTTTTTTATGAAAAAAGTGGCCTCCAGCCTCCCCCAATAGCCACACCTTCACCGCCATTTTATTACCTTCAAATTAAATATCCTAATAGAAGAGTAGCTCTCCTAGCTGTGTTGAGTTACTTGAGCCGCAGATCTATGCGGCATTCAGTGATTGTTGCCTCGTAGTCAATATCTACGACAGTTGTCGGCTTTGGGGCCGATGCTCTCGTTCCCCTGAGGCAAAGCAATGCAAACCTAAGCAGAGAGGACAGTCGACATCTCAGCAAGGATGTAACGTAACTTCTGGGCTGTTGTTTCCGTTCGGATAACACCTCCGAGAGTCTGGCATAGAAACATCTTGCACTTGGTCTCATCCCACCAGTGGTTGTGAACACCAGAGGAGTGAAGCTGCCCTGATCAGCATTCAGTATTCTCTCCCCATATGCCCTGTTTTTGTCATTCTTGTTCCTCCTGTGTGCAACATCGAGAGCTAGGTTGTGGTGACACGCAGCCATGGGATCGAAAATCCTTATGTCTAAAAAGGCTCGCTGTCCCCGCGCCCAGAATCCTCGAGCACTGACAACCACACGGGCTTCCTTGGATGTGTTAGAAGTTCTGTGATAGAAATTCTCACCGTCCAATGGAAGGAGGGTCGGTTCTACCTAGCCATTATGGCAGATTTCCTCCAACATATTTGCTGTGAGATCCCTTACTTCGTCATGCCTCATGCATACGAAGCCTCCTTTCTTGCACACCATGGCGTGGTCGGCAAACCTTCTACTGGCCTACTGTACCTTAGAGCAATTGCATCTATGAAGTCTTGTTTATTAAGGCTGAAACCTTTTGTCCTTATCCGTAACGTTGTTAGCCAGTTCAAGGCGCCCACCTCTGCGCCATAGCTACTTTTTTTTCAAATTCTCTGGCACTTGCAGCATGAGTTGCTGCAGTTTATCACTTTAGGTGTGTTGTCGATCTGTCGCAATGGACCGTCGAATCTTGTTTAATTCGTTGATATTCACTATTATTACTACTACTACTGTTACTACTACTACCCCTTTTTGCACTTTGCCCTAGCTACTTTTCAGTTTATTTTGAACAGAGTTCAAAACTCGAAACACGCTTCATAACAGTTAGACAAAGTGTGTCTGTACAGACATTTTATGAAAATATGCGAGTCAATAGGGCAAAAATTAATAACATAACATTACAATATGTACACGGTAACATTACCGAAAACGGAATGCCGTACTACTAGAAGACTGTTTGAGAGTGAGAGCTTTATGGGTTCGAATACCGTAAGACACCCATATACCAAGTTCTGTAACTTAATGTTTACTGTGTTACCTTCCTCTACATTAAATAATTGACGCTGTTTGTTGATATTATGTATCTGATTCTCATGGAAAATTTAATATTACGGGGATTAGCCCACCCGGGCACAGGTCACTGACCCACATCGGGGCCTGGGGGGCGAAAATGTAATAATAATAATGATAATGATAAAAATAATAATAATAATAATAATAATAATAATAATAATAATAATTAAAATAATAATAATAATAATAATAATAATAATAATAATAATAATAATAATAATAATAATAATAATAATAATAAAGATCCATAAAGAAATGCAAAAATGAAAAAAAAATCAAAAGTGAGAAACAATATATTATGTATGTTGTGTTGTCAATAGTAAGAGAAACAATTGAGACCCTGCAATTGTGTGTAAATGAGGCAGAAGTCAGATTAGCAACCTGGGACTTGGTCACAATTTTCGTGATGCCATATGGCAGCAGGGTCTACCATTAGACAACACATTATGCTTCCAATATCTTCCCAGGCGGTAGTACCTCCCTGTTTGGTAGCTGCTTACTTCCTACTACCTGTAAAATCTGATAGAATATCGACTTATGAGATAGTGTCAAAGGTTATGACGCAATGGCATTATGCAAATTATTGTCTATATAATATGAATTTCCGTGGGAGTAAAGTGCAAAAACGGATACTACTACTACTACCTTCCTGTCACTCGGAATCGAGTTACTAAAGATGTTGGTGAGCTCTGAGGTAACTCGAGAGACAGATACAGGACCGGCATGGCCGTCCACAAACGTGACACGTGTGGAGGGCTACATCAAGTTCGGGAGGGGTGGCGGCAGCATCTTTCCGGCGCTGACGCTTGTCTGCCTCGGTATTGTCAGGCTTACTCGAAAGTATTGACACCTTCTCATGTGGTGTTCCTCCAAGCATTACGGTATGTAATGATCGTCTCCCAGGTGATGGGGTCGATTTGGCAATTTTTCAGATTTGTCTTCAGACTATCCTTACACGATTTACCTTTTCCGTTGCACTCCTGCGTTGTGTTTACCATTCGTTAGGTGATTGTAAAGTAATTGCTTTGGCAGTCTACTGTCGTTCATGAGGTAACATGGACAGTCCAACGTATTTGTTTATGGATAATGGCAACCTCGATGCTCCTATAGTTGGTGTCAGCGACCATTTTGGCATTTGTTCTTTCGTCTTCCCAGCGATCTTGGAGGATTGAACGTAGACTATGTTGGTGAAAGTCTTAAAGTGCCTTGAGGTGCTTCCTGTATGTGAACCATGTCTCCCTATTATACAGCAGGGTGGGGAGGACCACTGATTGATATACGTGTAATTTGTAGGTAATTTCAGCTCCCTACAGCAGACACGGGTATGGAGTCTGCCAAAGGATTGAGATGCATATCTGATCCGATGTTGAACCGCTTCGTCAATGTCCGAGGTGGTGGACAGGTGAGAGCCAAGGTATTAAAAGCGGGTAACATTAGAGAGGGTAGTACCTTTAACCTAGACGGCTGGTAATGGTGTGGCTAAACCAGGGGCAAGCTGGAAGAGAATCCAAGTCTTACGTACATTCACATCAAGGCCAAAACGAAGACGGTGAGTTCGTCTGCGTACTAGAATTCAATGATGGAAGGGACTGACGCCTTTGTTCCTGCCTGGAGTTGGTGAAAAATCACTTCATCCGGTACTGCATGTCTAAATTGGCACTGTCTAAATTGGCACTGGCACGAAGAAGGCAACCAAGAAAATAAAAAAAAAAGAGTTGGTGACTGTACACATCCTTGTTTTACCCCTATTTGGATGGGTGTCCATGCCATCTTGGCGTTGCCTCACAATGGTGATTAATTTTGGTGGGCAACCAAAACAACTGTGGATACGTCAGAAGGCTTCCCTGTTGACCGAGTCAAAGGCCTTAGTAAAGTCGTCGAAGACCATGCAAAACTCACGATGCATTTTTTCTGCACTTTTCCTGTTTCTGGCGGACAGTATAGATCATGTCAGTGGTGCCACGTGATGGTCTAAACTCTGAAGCCACATTGAGATTCTGGGTGAAAGTTTTCCGTCTCAGAAAGAAGTCTGTTGAAGAGGACTCGGGTAATAATCTTGCCAGCTACGGACAGCAGCGAGATCCCGCGGGAGTTGCCACAGATTGGCCGGTCTTCCTTGTTCTTGTACAGTAAATATTGACGATGGCCTTTAAGAGCATGGAGGATTTCATCCTGTCCCTATAAATTCTTCAGGAGAGAGTTGACATGGCTGGTAAGCAGAGGTCCTCTTGCTTTATACAGCGTTGGTGGTGAATTAATTGGACTTAATTATTAAGGACGATAAGATCAGGAGAGGCAGGAACAGCACACCACCGCCATGTTGACCTCCATGCCCGATGTTATCCAATGCAGCACAGATTTATTCCCAGGACACACGCCTAGAACCTAAAACAAAAATATTATAAAGGACGTTAATATTGTAATAAAACAAGGATGACTGAAAATAATCATCTTAATAATAACAACAATAATAGTAGTAACAATGATGATAATACTGTAATAATAATGATAAAAATCTTCATTTTAGACACTCATTTGATGTGTATTGCTTAAATTATAGTAAACAAAATATATATCTAACAATTCAAAAGAGGAGTCACCAACATAAAAGGAAACAAACATATCATAAAACACAAATGATAATATGACATATGAATAATTAACTAATGGTCTTGGTATTCTCTTCTTGGACCCTTGTGTTCAGGTGATATATTGTCTAACTGTTAGAATCGTTGCAATATATATATATATATATATATATATATATATATATATATATATATATATATATATATATATATATATATATATATATATATATATATATATATGTATATATATATTGTAACCGCACAATGAGCGAATGTGTGATAATGAGACCCTTGCACGTAGGACTCGATTGTTCTATATTCGGTCAAAACCTGCAGAGTACAAATTAAATATGTTACATATGAGATAATTAATTCATTCGTACATTCCTTCACTATTAACAACTACAGATGATATATTAGAATAGAGTAGGGTGTTAAACCATATAAAAACTTATGTGTTTCGGGTCTAATGTTGGACTTATTAGCTCCCTGACATGTTAGCTCACTGGACAGCTAGAGACTATCTTCTGAACCCCACAGGGAGCGAGTCAGCCCGAGGCAAGGGCCATCTGTTTCACCTTTAACACCTCAGCAAAGTTCGTTGTCAACACTCTGTCTCTCTCCTGTCTCTCATTCTCTCTCTCTATCCTTCCCTTTCTCTCTCTCTTCTCGTTTGTCCTACTGTGGCGGTAACACTCCCCTGTTGAGCTTGCTCGAAACCCATTGACTGCTGGAGTCTCACTCTCCGACTCCCTCCCATAGGCAGAGCTTTGCCACTGGTTATTTTCTCGATTGTAAGTATCTCTGGCCCATTTATACGGGTTTTCTCGGTTCGTGGCCACCAGTGCAACCTGCCTGTTTCCAGCCCTTTTTTCCGTAATTCTCGAGCTGGATTCGGGTTTCCATGGCCTAGCTCCACTGGTCGTTGATTTCGGTGCCGACATGATGGCCTCAATTGAGTTCACAGTCACCTAGCTTCTGCCGCTTGTGATCGGGCGACACTTCTGACTGGTGTACATCCTTGGTGGAAGTTCTTTTTATCCCTTGAAAAATGGCTAAGAGTTCCTTTCTTGATGGTTCGTCCTAGTTTGGCGTGTTATTGCGCATAGAAATTCTCGAGCAGTGCAGGAGATTCGAGTGGAAGCTATAGCAGTCATTTATGCCGCACCTTGTCTTCTGGATGTACTCGACCATCCGGTGATCGCAATCTAAGCAGGTGAAACAGCGACGTTCTTCACGTACGAGCAAAGTTCAAGCTCCAGTCGACATGTTGAGGAATGCTTGGCATCTCTGCAGCGGGTGATATCCAGGGCACAACAGGCAAGTGCGGTCGTCCTTTCCTCTAACCTCCTCTCTTTCCGAAGTCACTAGGCCCACAGGTAACCTTCTTGATGAGGAAGGGTATGGGTGTAAGCCTGTTCGTTTCCCGCTCAGCTCTTCTTGTCTTTGTCTCCTCGAAGCCCTCCTTGTTCTGTCCAGCATCTCCAGTACAAAATCCTTCAACTACTCGACCTCTGGAGAATTCCCATGTCTCCTTTAATACTCATATGCTCTATCCTAGTATCGCTCCCTGATCTTCCCCGTGAATCTCTTAGCCAAAGTATTCATGCAGTTTTCCCAGTACCTTTAAGTTGTTTACGCAATTTCCCAGATCGTCCGCGAGCTCCTGAAGTCCTTTAATGTCATTTGTTCTCACGGCTGGGCCACGCAAGACCTTGCCTATTAGTTCCTGGATGTAGGCTTGCTTGTTGCCATAACGCTCTTCTAGCAAGGCCAGAGCTTGTTCGTATCCTGCCCTGGGGTCTTCTACTTACAGGCACGCTCTTAGGAATTTCTTAGCGCGGCCGGTGTAGGCCAAGAGAAGTGTTTCCAATTTTAGTGCATGGGGTCTGGGCGCCTTCCCAATGTGTCTTTGGAAGGCATGCTTGAACTCCCAATACTCGTCACAACACTACACATAACACCACCCATCATCACTACTTATAACGTCATCCATCATCACCACATATAACACCATCCATCATCACTACACCACATATAACACCATCCATCATCACTACATATACATCATCCATCATCACTACAAATAACACCATCCATCAATATAACACCATCCATCATTACTACAGAAGTCTTTAAACTGCTAGGAGAACATATGAGCACGGGGGTGGAGGAGAATGCAGTGGGAGCGGGTAAGCAAAGTGAAAGATTACAGGGAAATAGTGTTAGGACTGATAACAAAACTAAATTAGACAGAGAGTTTAAAACTAAACGCGGTAAGGGGAGGGCTCAGAACACGACTAACTTAAATGTATACTATGCGAACAGTAGAAGTATGAGAAACAAAATGGATGATATTAGGGACGTGGTATGTACCGAAAAAATCGATATAATAGCATTCACTGAAACATGGATCAACCTAGACTCACGTGAGTTACCGGTCGAATACCAAATTGGGGGTTACAAACTGTTCCATACCGATAGGCAGACCAGGAAAGGAGGCGGAGTAGCAATCTATGTTAGGGATAATCTGAAGTGTGGAATAAATAAGGAAATAAAAACTGAGCGGAATACAGAAACAATTTGGATAGAATTAATCGACAGTAAGGAAAAATTAATCACAGGAGAAATATAAAGACCTCCCAATCTTGATAGAGTCAATGAGCGACTTATCTGGGATGAAATGCCCAGGGCTTCCATACACAACAAAGTCTGTATAGTAGGCGACTTTAACCTTGGCCAAATAGATTGGACTGACCTTACAGGTAACTCAGAATCAGAGGATTTTCTCAAGACGATCCAAGACTGTTTTCTAAGTCAACATATAACCGAACCCATCCTGGGTAATAATATACTCGATTTAGTTCTGTCAAACAGAGAAAACCTCATTAGCAATGTCGAGGTAGGGAACGAACTTGCAAACAGAGATCACAAAGAAATTAGATTCCAGTTAGATTTTCAGGGCAGACGTAAGGAAAATTCCACTAAAGTACCAGATTTCAGAAGGGCAAACTTTGACAGTTTAAAGAGGCAGCTGAGAGAGGAGGGTGTCACGCTTGGCCGTGAACCTGACAGATGACACCGACCTGATAACGAGATCTGAGATTGCCGAGTTCCACGACAATTTAAATAATGAGTTACTTAATGCACAGAGGCAGAACATACCATGCAAAAAACTCAGATCAGACAACAAGGACCCTAAATGGATAAATAATTATTTAAAGAACATCATTGGCCAAAGGAAGGCTATAGGTAGAAGGATAAATCGTGGCGAAATGTACCTCCTGGATAATTATAGGGTATTGGCAAGTAGGGTTAAAACCGAGATAAGGAAAGCCAAGAGGAATAATGAGGCAAGGATAGCAAGGGAGGCGAAGACAGACCCCAAAGGATTCTACCAAATGTATCAAACTAAAACACGAGATAAGATTGGACCAATACATTCAGATACCGGCGAGCTCACTGATAACGACAGAGAAATGAACAATAATTTGAATAAATATTTATCAACAGTTTTTACCACCGAAAATTTAAACATGATACCCGGGGCACCGACTCTATTCAGAGATAGTGAAGAAAACAAATTAAGCGAGATACTAGTGACTAGTAACGATGTTAGTTAGCAAATAGACAAACTAAAGCCTAATAAGTCACCTGGTCCCGATGAGATATTTGCCAGAGTATTAAAGGAACGTAAGGAGGAGCTTAGTATGCCCTTAGCAAAGCTGTTTAACATGTCCTTAAAAACAGGTGTAGTACCAGAATCCTGGAGGATAGCGAATATAATACCGATTTTCAAGAAGGGGGATAGATCACTATCCTCTAACTACCGCCCAATCAGTCTAACTTCAATAGTAGGCAAATTACTGGAAGCAATCATTTCAAACTCTATTCGAAATCACCTGGAGAAGCACTGATTGATCAATGATTCCCAGCATGGCTTCACAAGCGGACGTTCATGTCTAACTAATCTATTAACATTCTTTTCATCAGTTTTCCAATAGGTGGACGAGGGGCACAATTATGATGTGGTATATCTCGACTTTAGCAAAGCCTTCGACAGAGTCCCCCACGAAAGACTAATTAGAAAAGTAGAAGCACATGGCATCAAAGGTAATATCCTTAAATGGATTAGGGCGTGGTTACAGGACAGGAAACAGGGAGTGAGCATTAATGGCACTAAGTCCCATTGGAGCAACGTCACAAGTGGAGTTCCCCAAGGCTCAGTACTTGGACCATTATTATTTATTATATACATAAACGACATAGATATCGGCATAGACAGCAACATAAGCAAATTTGCTGATGACACTAAAATAGGACGTGTTATTAAATCTGATGAGGACTCCTTAAAACTACAGGAAGATCTATACAAATTTTTCGAATAGACTGAAAAATGGCAGATGAAATTCAACGTGGACAAATGTAAAGTACTCAGTATAGGAGATGTAAACAGAGAAACCAGATACCAGATAAACAACGATGCCATAGAGAAATCCGACTGCGAGAGAGATTTAGGAGTAATGATAAGTAGGAACCTTAAGCTAAGTAAACAATGTGTTTTTGCTCGTAACAAGGCTAATAAAGTACTTGGGTTCATACAAAGGAGTGTTAGTTACAAGACTAGCGAGGTCATCCTAAAACTGTATCTTGCTCTTGTGAGACCACATCTGGATTACGCAGTTCAGGTCTGGTCACCGTATTACAGAATGGATATAGAATCCTTGGAAAGAATTCAGAGGAGAATGACAAGACTAATCCCGTGCATTAGGAACCTTGAGTATAGAGACAGGTTAAAGCATCTTAATTTGCACTCCCTTGAGAGACGTAGAGATAGGGGCGACCTGATAGAGGTGTATAAGTGGAAGGCAGGGCTAAACAAAGGGGACATTACAAAGATACTCAAACTATCCAACCAGGAGCGAACTCGTAACAATGGTTTTAAATTAGACTAATTTAGATTTAGGCTTGAAATAGGTAAACACTGGTTTGGAAACAGAGTAGTGGATGAATGGAACACGTTACCAAATATCATCATTTACTGGAATACGCTGAATAGCTTCAAACATAGATTGGATGCTTATATGAGCAATAGGGTTGGGTGTAAACGGGACTGCCCAGTATGGGCCAATAGGCCGGCTGCAGTTTCCTCCATTCTTATGTTCTTATGTTCTTATATAACACCATCCATCATCACTACAGATCGGTAAAGTAGTTCCGAGATTATCATGCGGACACAAACATACAAACAGACATACTTCTTTGTTATATATATATATATATATATATATGCAAGTAAGTCACTGTAGGTGCCCGTGATCCAGGTATATGCTGATAACCACAAGGAAACAAGAAAACACGAAGTTCCCAAGCGCTTTCGTGTAATTCACATCTTCAGGGGTGAGTACAGACTAAGGAGAAATACATAACAAGGCATATATATATATATACATATATATATATCTATATATATATATATATATATATATATATATATATATATATATATATATATATATATATATATGTATATATATATACAGTAGAGAAGAGTGAGATGAAGTCCCTATGGGACAGTTAGTGTCCACAATGGTCCGGTCACTAGGCAGTGATCCTACTATTATTCATATGCACAGCAGCAGTCCGTAGTCATGTCACTGCCTAGTGACCGGACCATTGTGGACACTCACTGTCCCCTAGGGACTTGATCTCACTCTCCTCTACTGTATATATATGCCTTGTTATGTATTTCTCCTTAGTCTGTACTCACCCCTGAAGATGTGAATTACACGAAAGCGCTTGGGAACTTCGTGTTTTCTTGTTTCCTTGTGGTTATCAGCATATACCTGGATCACTAGAAATACCAATATATTAATTATTACTTGAAAATAACTTAATCTACAGCTAGATATATATTTAATCTGTTGCCTGTAAACAGCAGTGAAGGAAATAAATTATCTTATCCTACAGGAAAAATTAACCTATCATCAAATACTGAAAACTAAGTTCATCTATTAATTATCTCCAGAAAAAAACACATTACAAACGACTATTACTGGAAATTAAATTAATGTATTGTCTGTTACTATAATTCAAGTTAATCCATCATCTATTAATTGAAATTAAGTTAATCACCTATCTATTAGTGGTTACCTGTTATTACAATTCTGGTAGATCTATTTGTTATGGCTGTACTAAACTAATGAAAATTTTGTTAAAATTTATGTAAAAATAGTTTTGATTTCTAGATACACTGGGTTAATTGGCAATGGGTTTACAATCACCGATTCTCTCTCAGCAAAATTCAACGCACATACTGTACAGTGTACACCATTCCCACAACAAACCTCATTTTCATTGTTCTGTCAACCTCGTGTGTCGCGTCTCATGTTACTGACCAGCTCCTTCTCCCTCTGTCTCGTCCCTGACCATCGACCTATTTCGTTCACTGTCCTTTTCCTGTCTTCTGCCTTTTTCCTATCTGCATGTTCCTTTCTTTTCCTTGTACCTTGTTGTTTCCTGACTATTAGTGTCTCCTGTGATCTTTAATATGGTTGATAAGAGACTAACGGAAAACACTAACCAACTTCATCTACCAGAGCGGCAGTTTATCGGTAAGTTACTGAATCACTGCATGAGGAGAATAAATCTAATTATGAGTAAAGTGACCTACTTCTCATTGCTGTATGGAATGAGGCCATTCTGGAATTCTCCCAATGCAAAATACGCAACTTACAATCATAGCTGGATGTAGTGACTGAAGTTTCTCAGAGACAAGTCCAAGAATCGACGGAGCAGAAGACCGAACTCAAGACGAAGCAGCGTGGAGTAACAGGTCGGTGGATCATGTGGACGACCACTTCAGTCTGACAGAACAGGTATTCAAGTTTCACTGGTACATTGTGTCGTGAATTTCACTGCCCAGCACACAAGTGTTATTACACCAAAGTTAACCCCTTATTAACATCAAGGTTCTGTGGCCAGGGACAACCAAAGCTCGACAGCAGTTGATGGATTATTTTAAGTATCCCAGGAAGTAAGGTAATAACCTCGTCATGAAGGAGTTCCATGCCGGTGATTACCACCCACTATGCTGTATGTCGTTGTCTGGCACAAGTACGCAGCGAATCCCGTCCCCTATAATCATTCCAGGTGGGAACGTCACCCAAGCTTAGTCCCCTTTCAGCCTTTCTGCTGAGTCCATTTCATCATAGATCCTTCACGTCACCCAAGTACAACTACTGATCCTCAGCCACCACAGAGCCAAGCACATGTTGTTCCCACCGATCTTGAGCGTGGATCGCCCCAGTAATACGATTATAACTGTGCCTGACTTTCTGGTATGCCATCTTGATGACTCTTGAGTTTCTTTTTGTTCCTTAAACAATATGACCTTGCCGTTGTCCCATTGGTTTGTCTGGATCATATGTGTTTGCATTCCCAGTTTACGTCTGTACAATCTTGGTTAAATAAACATTCAATTTCCGATTTTAATTCCTTAGTGTTTTCCCCTGGGTATCTCATGTCCTCTGTTTGTTCCCTGTTACTCTACCCATTCTCACCTGTCTATTCCCTGTACCCATATTCCCTGTTTATTCTGTCTCCCAATCTCCTTTATCCTCTCTATTTTAAGTCTATTCTTATCCCCTTTTTATCCTATAATTCTAGGCCTTGGCCCTATTTTTCTCTATTTATTTTCCCGCCTATTCTTATTTTGCTCTATTTTCTGTCTCTTTCTTCTGTCTATCTTCGCTAATTTTACCTGTTTTCTCTACATTCCGTGATCTATCTCGCTTCTGTGACTTCTTATTAACTGTCTATTTTTGTCCCTGTCTTTTTCTTTCCGATTTTTATTCTTACCTCTGTTTCTTCCAGTACACTGTCTGTTCCTGCCATCTGTCCAACTTTTGTCTGTTTTTGTTCTTTGTCGGTACCTTGTCTTTGTTCCCTTACTGTCTTTCCCGTATCCCCTGGTCACCTGTCTACAATATCTATCCCCTGTCCACTTATCCTTTTTTTCTGTCTCTTCTCCGTCCACTTACATCTTTTCCTCGGTTTTGTGTATATATCCCTTTCCACTCCCTCTTCTTGTCTCTCTCTATCCTCTTTTTTCTGTCTCTCTATTCCTGTTTCTCTGTCTCTCTAAATCCCGTTTCTCTCTCTCTCTATCTTCTGTTTCTCTGTCTCTCTATTTCCTGTTTCTCTGTCTCTCTCTATCTCCTGATTCTCTGTCTCTCCTTCCTGTTTCTCTGTCTCTCTATCTCCTGTTCTCCGTCTCTGTATCCCCTGCCCCTCATGGCTAGAGGACAGGAGACGGGGTCAGCCACTTGGTATACCTGCGGGCGGATCAACAGGTAGGGCCAGGTTCATTATGGGGGCAAGACCTTGTGTGTAACTGTTTTGATTATACCCCTAGTGCTCTCTCTCTCTCTCTCTAATATACAATATCTATCTATCTATCTATCTATCTATCTGTCTATCTATCTATCTATCTATCTATCTATATATATATATATATATATATATATATATATATATATATATATATATATATATATATATATATATATATATATATGTGTGTGTGTGTGTGTGTGTTTATCTCACCTTACTAGAAATTTAAGAACATCCAAGTGACTGAACACTGCCGTAATAAAAGACCTGCTCTCATCTCTAAGTTATGGGGTGAAATATCTCCTCAAGGTGTAAGAGATTCTGAGTGTACTGTCCAAATTTTCAAAAAGTCTTAAGCCAGATTTAGTCTGATCTAAGATCTCGGTGTGATTTCGACCTTAGGTGTGGCTACCATTTCTTTTTGTCGTGGGTTACGTATGCCAGTTAAATGCTTTACAGTATTACAGTACAGCCCCAGTTATCGTAGTGCCTACGAGTCCATTCGAAGCACTTTTGCCTGACCCATCATCTTTGATTCCTGGTTTAAGTAAGTCACTTAGATGCATTTTTACATTTCTAATAAGGAGAACAACATCGGAAGCTTTGAGGCCGAGGATCCACTCTGTGAGGTGTATGGTGTTGA
Organism: Homarus gammarus; assembly: GCA_958450375.1. Lineage (NCBI taxonomy): Eukaryota > Metazoa > Arthropoda > Malacostraca > Decapoda > Nephropidae > Homarus > Homarus gammarus. The sequence goes on from CAUDMG010003939.1 coordinate 126,552, forward strand.
GGCTACATACAGATGTGCCTCGCTCGTACTCGTTAGTGCCTAGCTGGACTTGGGTGGAGTACCAGTTTTTTATCTCGACCTTCCCATAATGAACCACGGAAGCGAAACCTCCTTATACGGTGTGTTGTTATTGTCATAAGTTACAGTGTATAATACTCTATCTGATTGATATGTTTATACATAAGTTTAGTGTTCTAAAAAAATCGAAATGTTTAATAAACTTCAAGTTTTTTTTCATTATGAGCAAGTACAAATCAACTTCTTGCTCCTTATCCCTCGATACTTCTTTTACGTCGTCTTGAACCTGAAGGGAATTCAAATTAGTCAGGTACAAAAACTGTATTTAAGGGTCTTGGCCTGCTGGTGTGGACACAGGCAGGGGCCAGGCGGCCAGGGACAATTTCACAGATATTGATTTTTTTGGATAAAATCACTTTCGTAGTCTGACTTAAAATATCAATCAGGTTCCATTTTATTTAAATTTTTAAAATTTTTACATTTAAATTTTGTTTCCAATATTTCATCACAAATAGTGGAATTAGCATGTAGCAAGAGTACAAAATATCGAGAATTCCATTTAAAAACAAGAAAAATTACAGGGTACAGAATTTATTTACATTAAAACCAGACATGAGGTAATATGTACATAATAGTAATAGAATATTACATTTTTTTGGAGTAATTGCAATAGTAATATATCACAATTTGGGGGCTGTAATAGCAATAGAAATAGAATTCGAAATACTAGATAGTAGTCTATTACTTTTCAATTACAGATAAGCTTCTTAAATTGTTATGTTTTCAGAAATTTCCTCACAAAAGATAAATTTTTATTACCATTCAGTAGTTTTCTCTGAGAAACAATAACAAAACAGCCGTAAAATGACTGCTATATGTTTTGGTCTTCGTCAGAGCTTTTCGCAATTTCACGTTCTTCAGTCGCCACATCTTTTCGTGAACAAAAGTAGTTGTAATAGTAATAGATGACTGAGTAATAGTAATAGATAATAGCATAATAATATTATAGACTGAATAAAGGACACAGGGGCCCATCTAGTTTAATCTATTATCCTAAAGCTACATTAGATACTAGTTCACCTAAGTCCACCCTAAATACACATATATATAAAAGTGGAAAAAACAAAAACAATACTACACCTCTATTTGTCCCTAATAAAATAAAAGACTACATATTAATACGACAAATTATTATTTTTACCTCGAGTATCACAGAAAAACTATTTCACAAATGTCTGTAGCAGCTCACTACTGTATTCCATAAGACAGTGCTGCCCTGCACGTTGTTACGAAATTTTCTAAAACAATAAATTTTATACAAAAAACCTAGTTTACAGATAATTTTTAATTAAAACCTAGAACCTAGGAGAGCGTTGAAAACACAGATATAGGTGGAAAACCTCAAGAGTGGCAGCACTGGCGATGGACGATTTCCGAAATTTTGGAATCGATTCTTAAACTTTGAGAATTGAAGAATCGATTCCAGAATCAATCTTTCAAAGTATTTTAGCAATACAGAAGACTATATTGAGGGGGGGGGGGGGGGTTAAGCTGCAAAATAAATATAGGCCGACAATTAAAAATCTTGATTTTGATTTTTTATTATGAAGCACTTTTATAATATTATTATTATTACTCATAAGAAAACAAGTATTCCCTCTGCGTTCATCACACCGAAAACTATTGACCTTCGGGGCCTCACCTCGGTGGTAACGTTTTTACATGAAGTGGAGAGACTCTTGCCTCCTGTCCTAAGGGTCGCTGTTTCACCGCCAAGGCACCCCAGTCCATCCAGTTTATATGGGCGCCTAACTTTACTATTGGGGAAGTAAAGGTGATCGAATACAGTGTAGGTTATTTACCTACATTGTGTTGCATCCTCGGTACCTACGGGACCCTCTTTTACCTTTTAGCTGCTGTATAACCTAGAAACAGTTTGGTGTTACTGAGAAACATACAGGTATTTATGATATTTGCGGACCTTTGTATCTATCAGCCTCATATGGTAATACAAATCCACTCCCCTGATGTACAGTATCCTCCTCACCTAATATATCAACTATGTCAAGCGAATATATTGTCGTCTTGATATACCTATCTTGGGTCTCTGTACTGCCAGGCATCTCGTTACTGTTTACCTTGGACTTGGTTGATCCATCCACTGTTCTTAACTCGCATCCATCTCACCAGTGGCTCAGTGTAATTCATGTCACATCAGCTGAAGACAAGTTAACATCCGAAACAAAAGTGGAATTCTTGGATCGTTGATATACATGTAGCTCTGCATCAGCATGTCTGTAAACTATTCTGATGTTTGGAGGTGATGTTTGGAGGTGGTCAAGGACTCGAAGGCTTTTGATATTTTATCTACTGTTTATTTCTGGACTAGCCTCATTATCTGTCCAAAGCCATATAAGAAGGATAGACTGAAAGTAATGGATGGTGGAGAGTGACCGGTTGGAGCATGATGTTGACGTCACACCTAGCAGATGATATACTCGTCTGCTGAAAACAGAAAGCAGTTGGAGCTCACATACCTCGCAGCGAGGTTAATGTCATGTATCAATAAAACCATCAGTAACATCCATCACCTTTATCCAAATTTATGTGACGAATACAAAAACTGGCCAAGGACAAGTAAAAGCTTACGTCCGACGACCCAACCCAGACACTACTTCCAACGATCGTGTCCAGGTCCTTGTGACGACCACAAGCACTGCCTCATCTGTATTGACATTCTCGTAACAATAATAAACACAACGCATTTCCGACAACATAAATGTCAATACAGCAGCAACAGCAACAGCAACAGCAGCATAACCTGAGCTTCAAGGGTCATTTACTCAGTCGAGTCATCCACCAGCATCAATATAATTGTCTTACTTTACAATCATTATCCTCTTAGCCTCGTGTCAGCTACTTACAGGTTGGGCCGTCAATTAGTTCTCGGTTGTTCACTGTTAGAACATAAGAAAATAAGGAGTCTGCAATAGGCCGGTTGGCCTGTGCATGGCAGCTCCTGTCGAGAGTTACTACCACTCTCTATCATCCATGAATCTATCCAGTCTCCTTTTGAAACCTTGCAGCGTTCCAGCACTTACTACAAAGTTGCTAAGCTTGTTCCACTCGTCCACCACCCTATTTGTGAACCAGTTCCTTCTCCCAGTGTTTGTTAAGCCAGGAGTTAATGAGTGAACAATTCTATTCTAAACTCGGACAGTTTAATGTACTGATAGCCTCTTTAATTGAGGCTGTGACCTCTAGTGGAATCCTATGAAATTCCCTGAACATTTGGCAGTTACGGGCATGTAAAGTACTGTACTTGAGGGTCATTAGGTGAGGGGGGTTGGAATTCTCAACGTCATTTTCTCAGATTATTCTTTGTATATTTAAGGAGTGTTTCTTTTTTTTTCCATTTTGTGATTCAGGTACAATATGCGATTAAAAGCAGAATTATATCTCAATCATATATATAACCAGAGTTGCAGAGCAACTTAATAAATGAGTTTGAATACTGTACTCAAGTAACCTTTTGGGGTATTTACTTTTCACAAAAATATTCAAATTTGTTAGTACTTTTACTTTTAATTAAGTATGGTTTTCTAATACTTTAACTTCAATAAAATTTAAAACAAAATCGCTACTCGTTACTCGCCCCAAATAGAGTTTTAATGTCTGTGTCAAACTAATAATAATTTTTTTAATTAATTAATTAATTAATTATTAACCATAATAAAAGAGTTGTGTGGGTAGAGCCGTGAAAAGTACAGAGTGGATGTGGGGAGACACCACGCAGTGAGGTAACATCAGGTCAGGTCAGGTGGCAGTGGCCAAGACAGCAGACTTTCCCTTTGTTCTTCTTGTGTCCATTAGCACCTTAACCACCCACCTCACCGAGCCTACCCTGTTATTCCCCCCTCCTTCACCAACCAATCAGTCTAACATCAATTGCAGGCAAATTACTGGAAGCAATCATTGCAAACTCTATTCGAAATCACCTGGAGAAGCACAAGTTGATCAATGATTCCCCAACATGGCTTCACAAGCAGGCGTTCATGTCTAACTAATCTATTAACATTCTTTTCATCTGTTTTCGAATCAGTGGACGAGGGGCACCATTATGATGTGGTATATCTCGACTTTAACAAAGCCTTCGACAGAGTCCCCCACGAAAGACTAATAAGAAAAGTGGAGGCTCATGGCATTAAAGGAGATATTCTAAAATGGATTAGGGCGTGGTTACAGGACAGGATACAGTGAGTGAGCATTAACGGCACTAAATCCCATTGGAGTGTCATGGTCACGTTGACTGCTGATCTATTTAACTAATGATTCTTATTAAACTCCACGCCTGCAAAACATGAGTGAGTTAGCGACCCCTGAGAAGACGTATTTTTTCGCTATACGCCCTACACTTGTGTTCCCTCCAAGAGTCCCGCCTTTGTGAAGACAGTTATCAATGCGTTTATTCCACTTTCTCCTGGGAAGCTCAATCTTGAATTAGTCTGTGTAAATCAACTCAAGTAATTCGCCAGACCTTTGTCAACTGAGGGACATCTTTGAATGATTGAATGAGTAACAGTTAGTTTGTTTGTAATTATTGTCATTGCGTGAGTAGCGATCACTGGCAACTCAGGGGTATATATACCCAAGATAAGCCAGGGAGAACGCTCCTTGACGCTGCTCCAATGTTTCTCCAGGTATGTTTTGTATAGCCATTCAGTTAATTCAGTCAATTGTAGTGAATATCAGTGTTCACCAGTGTTCATGATTTAACAGTTGAATTGTCATTCACCCAGTGTAGAAGTAACATAACGTAAATACGTCTGTCGTCTAGACAAAAGAGTTGTTTGTGTTGTCATGTTCCCTGACGCTGCTTCCATGTTTCTCCAGATCCCATTGTGATTCTTGCAACCATTCAACAACGGCCTCGTATGTAGTAGATGACCAACAGGGATCATATACAAAACGATGGCAACGATGCGGCCTGATTAATGCGCCCCACGGCTTCGTTGGGCCAGACCCCAGACCCGCCATGTGTCTGGCTACCCCACAATAACAACAGTCATGAGCCCTAGTGTTCTACCCTGGGTTGCTCCTTGGAAGTGTATGTCCACAGAGAGGGTTGTGACATGTATGTTAAGGATAATTAGATGGAAATAATTATCCCATGTTGGGTAGTGGACCCCTGTATATGCTAGTTTAATTATTTACGAATATGTTGAGTAGGAACTGAATCTGCAATAAGCCCAGGAGGTGAGCCTGGCAGTTATATGATTAATACAATATCTTTCCCCATTGATTGCCTATTAATAAACTTGTTTTTAGAGTACTTTAGGTGTATTCCTTTCTCCCACAGTATTTTACCTTTATTTCCATCCAAGTGACTTGATACCAGAATTACCATACCCATGTGCCTAGACCCTCGACCATGCTACCAAAAGAATGACCATGCCACCAAAAGAATGTCCATGCTACCAAAAAGAATGACCATGCTACAAAGAATGTCCATGCTACCAAAAGAATAGGTGACAGAACTGAGTAAGAGTAAGACTAAGAGAAGTAAGTAAGATGAGGGTGGTGTAGATACAAAGAGGGAACCCGCGCCCTCACAGGAGCACCGTCACTAGTGGAGTTCCCCAAGGCTCAGTACTTGGACCATTATTATTTATTATATACATAAACGACATAGACATCGGCGTAGACAGCAACATAAGTAAATATGCTGATGACATTAAAATAGGGCGTGTAATTAAATCTGACGATGACTCCACAAAACTACAGGAAGATCTAAACAAATTTTTCGAATGGTCTGAAAATGGCAGATGAAATTCAATTTGGACAAGTGTAAAGTACTCAGTACAGGAGATGTAAACAGGGAAACCAGATACCAGATGAACAACGATGTTATTGAGAAATCCGACTGGGAGAAAGATTTTTTCTTTTATTTAAAATATTACAATTTATATATATACATTAATATTACATATTAACATATTTGACAGTGAAATATTTGGATGACTTTTCTTTTAAAATACACTTGATCATCCATTTGTTATAATACCTGTATATCCTGCCTTTAATAAGGCTATAGTCTCCTTAACATTATAATTTTCCTTCCTACTTAACCACATACAGTAAATATAATCTGACATTATCATAATCATTGTATTCTTATCCTTATTATCACTACTGTTAATATTAAACATTAAGAAATGCAGAAATAATTTGCTATTAACATTGCAGAATGTATTCAGAAATTTTTAAACCATTTAATTATCTCTTTGTTATGGAAACAGAAGTAAAATACTGTACATGTAATTGATATTCTACCTCTCCACATCTTACACAACTATCATCTGGTTTTATATTTAACATTTTTAGTCTCTGATTTGTTGGTAGAGTTTCATGAATATACCTATATATGAAGCCTCTCTGGTGAGGATCCATATATTTACAAGTAATATTTTCCCAAATAAAAGGCCATTTGAACAGCGGATACTTTTCTTCAACTGCTGGTTTAGTCCATATCATTAACATATTGTATACATCTTTATTCTTGACACTGGGAGAGTTATGATGCCTTGCTAACCTTCTTAGGGTATTGATTGCATTACTATAAAAAGGTGGAGACAAGTAGGAAACATTATCTGAAGGTTTCATTATCTAGTAGATAACTGGTCCTTATACTGTACTTGTATAATATGGAGCTAAATATTTCATCTTTTCAGGGTCTGAAGCAATTTTTATGAAAGTTGTACATAATATAGAAACTGCTTTACAAAACACATTAATACTCCAATACCTCCATGTTTGACAGGTAAATACAGAGTTTGTCTTTTAATTGGCTGGTATATGCCACTCCATATGTATTTAAAAATGCATGATTTAATTTTCTGTGAGTGCATTTCATTTAATGGAAATGTATAGGATAGGTACCATACCTTGGATAAAACTTTTGAGTTAACAATAATTGCCTTTTGGTACAAGGATAATTTTCTGTTTGATAAACAATTAACCGTAATGGTGACATTTTCCAACATTTTTTTCCAATTCATATTAACCGTGTGTTCATAATTTTCATAATATATAATTCCTAAAATTCTGGAATATTCTGTGATCTCCTCCACAGGACAGGCAATAAATTTCTCTTCTTCCACTCACCCAAACCCTTATTACTTGTTTTATCTTTGTATAATTTAGCACCTGTTGCTTCCTCAAATCTTTCTATCTCTGCTAACCTCAATTATGGACTGGTGTGTGGCAACAAAGACTATAGAATCATCAGCATATTCCTGTATGGGAATTTTTATGTTGTTTGGTAACTGTGGGGGAATATATAAAGAATCATAGAAAGAGGGCATCCTTGTCTTACTGATCTTTCAATCCTGAATGACTTACTTTGTATGCCATTAACCAAAACCTTACTCTCACAATTCCCATAAAACATTATAATCCAGTCTACATAAACATTGTTAATGCCTAATTTTTCCATTACCCTAAATACAAATTTAATATCAACTCCGTCAAACGCTATGGACCAATCTAAGTTTAACATAGCACATTTTCTGTTCTCACTACTGACGAATTGCACTATCTCCCTAACCATGCTATTACAATCTATTATTGGCCTTCCTTTAATACAACAGTATTGGTCGTTTGACAAGATTAAATTTGAAAAAGGTTTAATTCTTTTTGCCAATATTTTTGGCAACTACACTGTATTTTATAATCAACATTTAGGGGGGTTATTGGTCTCCAGTTTTCAATTAAATTCCGATTCCTCTTTTTAGGCACTAGCTTTATTATTCCTGTATTTTCTGACACACTTAATACTTTATTATTAAAGATAAACTGAATAACCTCAATGATCTCTACCCTGATAAATTTTCACATATATTTATAAAACACTGCAGGTAGACCATCACTACCTGGGGATCTACCAAGGTTGAGATTATTAATTGCTTCCCATATTTCCTTCTCGTTTACTGGTTTCATTAAAGATTCATTTTCCGATTCCTTTAGTCTTGTTTTGCAATTCTCTACAAATTTTTCACAGTATTCATCATTAGTTTCAACTCTTTTATATAGATTCCCCAAAAATTCTTTAATTACATATATTAGTCCTTCTATATTCTCTATTTCTTCACCATTTTCTCTCTTAACCTGAGTAATTAATTCCTTGTTTCCTTTACTTTTTTCTTTACAGATCAAATGGCGAGAAAGCTTTTCTCCTTCTATTCTGTCTTTTATTCTGGATCATATTTTAACACTTTCACAAATTTTGTTCCCTAATTCATTTATTCTGGTTTTCAGTGCCTGTATTTCTTCACAATTCACATCAGGGTATTCAGTGTCTTCATGAAGTTCTCTTAGCCTACTTTGAAATAAATTAATTCGCCCATATTTTTATACAAAAAGTTCTTGCATTCTAGTTTAACACATTGTTCACACCACAGTAAAATATTCTGGTATGTGTTTATTTTCTTCTAAATATGTATTCAAAACACTCCAAAGTTTTCCTGTACTAAATCAGAGTTTAAAATACTACAATTCAGTTTCCAGAAACCTCTACCTACTTTTACATTTTTGTTAATGTTTACTTTTGACAAAACCATTGTAGGGTCAGAAAAACTGACTGGAAGAGTATCACGTTTTACTATTTTGTTCTCAAGCCCTTAACATAAAGCCTATCGATTCTTGACCCATATTTATCCCTATCATATGTAAACTCAGGTTGATAATTATGTATCATGGCAACATCCTTAAGTTTTATATCCTTTATAAAAGTTGTTAAAGCTTTGGACACCAAACCTTTGTTGTCATGATTGCTACAATCTCTCAGCTGGTAACACAGTTAAGATCTCCCCCAATTATCATATTTTCAATATTATTTCTAATATAATATAATAAGTCATAGGAGAAAAATTCTTCTCTCTCCATTTTCCTTGTATTCCCCGATGGGGCATAAATATTAATAATAGGAATTACATGGTCTAGCACGGAAACTCTGACACATAAAATTTTGCCATTCTCATCCATCTCATATTTAAGTATTTTGAAAGTGGAATTTTTCCTTACTAATAGTGCAGCTCCTCCTTTTAACAAATGTGTACTGTTTATAATAATTTCAAAGTAATCATTTAGATAAGATAATTTCCCTGGATCCTTAATTATGTTCCTGTATCATCAGGATGTCAATATTATAATACTTAACAACAGATAATAGTTGCATTTGTTTACCTAAACTATTTAGACCATTCACATTTAATGTTGCAAACATTATATACATATTAATTATTGTTATAATAATGTAATAAAAAAAATCAATAATTACTTTTTTCCTCTTGATGTCTCTTTTCCCTTCTTCATCTGTACTATTATTCCCTTTATTCGCCTCTTTTTTGGCTATTTCTTTTCCATCCCTCTTACTTAACATCACCTTACTGCCACTAACTGCTCGTACTGTCCAGCTTTGTACATGTTCAACCTTTTCCCACCATGAATCATCTTTTCCAATTGGATCCATTTTCTTCCCATCATCTTTCCTTTCTTTCCCACATTCCAATCCATTTTCTGTCTGGCTATTCACTTTACCACTCAAATTACTTTGGTTTTCATTGTTTTTATTTTGCTTCGTACGATCCTTTTCTCCAGAATTTTTTTAAATATCACCATTCGTTCCTCCATCTGTTTTCACTTTTACCTGATTTGCATCATCACTGCCGTTAATTTCTAATTCATTTTTCCCCGGTTTGTTCTGATCTTTCTTGTTTGCACCATTCTTGTTTCTGCTTGGTGACATAATACAGGCAACCTCTACAATTTCCTCCATTCTATCCATGTTTTCACCTCTTGCCACTTCACACTCTGTCCCTGTCATAATTGTTTCTTCTATGCCATCTGCTTTATCATATTCCATATTTTCACAAGATATTTTTTCTTTAGTTTGATCCGCGATATTCCTCTCTGTATGTATTTCGGCCTCACATGTAGTGGAGGTTTCCTGTACTGCATTTTCTGAACAATCTGGGTGTGTGGTACCTACTGGATCTACAGCATCCTGGGTTATAGTATTGTAGGGGTATCGAGATATTAAAGTTGTCTAGCACTCAGGATGGAAGGAAACTCTAATGTGGTTTTCTTGTATAATATATAAGTTATATGATAGACAGTCTGGTGCTGGAGGTGCTGTGTGGTGAGGGGCTGCTTGGTAGAGACGTGCGGTGAGTAGCTTGTCGAAGGAGGTATGTGTGCAGGAGCTCCGTTAGAGAAGATGTTGCCTGTTGCTGGCCTCCTGGTTGAATGAAATGTTAACAGTGTGGAGCTTGCTGGAGGAGATGTTGCTTGTTCAAGAAGATTGGTCAGAATGAGAGTTGGTTGGTGAGGAAGCTCAGAGAAGGACATGCTCGCTGGCGGGAGCGAGGACCGCCAGGCAGGCGGAGGAGAGGCGAGGGTCGCCAGGGAGCGGCAGAGGAGGAGGTGTTGCTTGTTCAAGAAGATTGGTCTGACTGCATCTCAATGGAGAGACAGAGCTTATATACACCCAGCAGCGGCTATGAGTCATGGTGGAAAAACCCGAGAAGTAGCCGGTGACTAGTTCCGTTGCTAGGATACGGCGGGCAATGGAATGCGGATACGCTTGGTTGCTAGGGAAGACGGTAACAGGTGGTGGCGTGGCTACGCAGTTAGGCAGTTGTAGGGGAGAAGTCCACTACAATACTCCCCCTCCCCTCCAGGCGGTGTAGGAGACTTGTTGATTGTAGAGTTGCTTAGCACATGTGAGGAAGACCGGGCGGTGCATGCCTCATGTGAGACAACGGCGATGGCGTGATGAGCCGATCTCGCAGAAATACAACTGTCTAGATACACACTATCTGTGGGAGAAGGGAGAAAAAGGGTGTGTGGAGGCGATGATTGGTGTGCTTCCCTCACGACAGGTACAGGGTCGTCAAATGCGCCTGCTGGGGTGTGTGGGCCTGGATCAGGAGCAAGGGCTGGGTCAGCAGAAGCGGGTTAGGGCTCGTGACAGCAGCTGGGTCCACGACAGCAGCAGGGTGCAGGACATTAGCAGGGAGTACCTGAGGGAGAAAAGAGGGGGTGTGGAGGCGATGGATGTTGTGTGCTTCCCTCACGGCAGGTACTGCTGGGCCGGGGTCGGCGTCTGTGGCAGGACGGGTGTGCTGGGGTCGTCAGAATGTGGTGTGTGAAGCAGGAAGAGGAGCCGGTGTCGTCTTGAAGACTGGGAGCGTGATCAGTGTCTCCTCCATCCTGTGTGAGTGCTTATCTCCGGGAGTCACCATTGTAGGGGTATCGAGATATTAAAGTTGTCTAGCACTCAGGATGGAAGGAAACTCTAATGTGGTTTTCTTGTATAATATATAAGTTATATGATAGACAGTCTGGTGCTGGAGGTGCTGTGTGGTGAGGGGCTGCTTGGTAGAGACGTGCGGTGAGTAGCTTGTCGAAGGAGGTATGTGTGCAGGAGCTCCGTTAGAGAAGATGTTGCCTGTTGCTGGCCTCCTGGTTGAATGAAATGTTAACAGTGTGGAGCTTGCTGGAGGAGATGTTGCTTGTTCAAGAAGATTGGTCAGAATGAGAGTTGGTTGGTGAGGAAGCTCAGAGAAGGACATGCTCGCTGGCGGGAGCGAGGACCGCCAGGCAGGCGGAGGAGAGGCGAGGGTCGCCAGGGAGCGGCAGAGGAGGAGGTGTTGCTTGTTCAAGAAGATTGGTCTGACTGCATCTCAATGGAGAGACAGAGCTTATATACACCCAGCAGCGGCTATGAGTCATGGTGGAAAAACCCGAGAAGTAGCCGGTGACTAGTTCCGTTGCTAGGATACGGCGGGCAATGGAATGCGGATACGCTTGGTTGCTAGGGAAGACGGTAACAGGTGGTGGCGTGGCTACGCAGTTAGGCAGTTGTAGGGGAGAAGTCCACTACAGTATGAACAGGCGCTTCTTACCTTTCTACCCCATACCGGATTGATGCTGGAACCTGACTAACTGTGACACTTTCTTCTCCTGCCTTAAGACCTGCCCTTGAGCTGTGGATCTCACCAGAAAGTTGTATGGCAGGGAAGTCTTCCTCATTAAAAATGTTCACCTTATCTACTTCCTCGGCAAATGACCTTCATGTCCACATTTATAACAAGTTTTCCTCTGCCCAGCATAAAGGAAAGTTAAACTGTGACCACCTATTGTTACTGATGATGGAATGTTGTTTTTTAAATTTACCTTGAAGGTTCTTGTCCCATTTAACAGTCCGGCCGCTGGTCCTTTTGTCTACTTGTTCAGCCTCATTCCTTCCACTTTAACATATTTACTTATGATGCTTATTATAATTTAATTTCCCAGTTTAAAGGGAGCATCTTTAACTGATACGTAAGTTAAAGTTTTACTAAAATTCATCACTTTAACAGTCTCATTACTGTTAGGAATTCTTATAGTTTTGTCTTCATATTTTTCACAAATTTTTTCAAAAACAGTGTTTTCCCCAAATTTCACCACCACCTTATTGTTTCTTAAGAGTTGAAAGCCAACTATTTGTTCCTGTTTTATTTTCAGTATGTCAAATATTACCTTACATACATTTTCATATTTAGGCTTACTTGAAAACAACAGTCTGATAGTCTTTTCTTCTTAATGGGGGTGTATACGTCCCCATTTCGGCTGTTTTACTACGTCACTTGCATATGGTGTCCACGGCCTGGTGAGGTGAACGACCAATGCCACAAGTTTTCCGAATAAACCTGGCTAAGTCCACCACCACCAGAAAATTCCTTTACACCTACTCGTGCACTATGACTTCATGGACTTTGTAATAAACTTTGGGCTGTCAAAGGCAGCTGCAACAGCTGTATTTCCATGAAAAATAAAGAGCTACACGAATGTCTGCTGTGTTGACTCCCGTTTTCTATCTCCCTTTTTTGAGAAAGATTTAGGAATAATGATAAGTAGGAGTCTAAAGCCAATTAAACAATGTGCATTTGCTCGAAACAAGGCTAATAGAGTACTTGGGTTCATACAAAGGAGTGTTAGTTACAAGACTAGCGAGGTCATCTTAAAACTATATCTTGCACTTGTGAGACCCCACTTGGATTACGCAGTTCAATTCTGGTCACCGTATTACAGAGTGGATATAGAATCCTTTGAAAGAATTCAGAGGAGAATGACAAGACTAATCCCGGGCATTAGGAACCTTAATTTGCACTCCCTCGAGAGGCGTAGAGTGAGGGGCGATATGATCGAGGTGTATAAATGGAAGTCAGGGCTGAACAAAGGGGACATTACAAAGGTACTCAAACTATCCAACCAGGAACGAACTCGTAACAATGGTTTTAAATTTGACAAATTAAGATTTAGGCGCGAAATAGGTAAACATTGGTTCGGAAATAGAGTAGTGGATGAGTGGAACAAGTTACCAAATATCATTAACTCGAATATGCTGGATAGCTTCAAAACATAGGTTGGATGGATATATGAGCAATAGGGGTTGGGTGTAAATGGGACTGCCCAGTATGGGCCAATAGGCCCGCTGCAGTTTCCTCCATTCTTATGTTCTTATGTTTGTATGTTCTTCTCCCCTACCTCTCCTTCTGGGGCTTGGTCTTCCCGTTAGACGTCATTGCTCTGTGCATAATTCATATACCTGCACCTAAAATGGATTTCAAATAGGCTGTGATTCTAAAATGCTTTACATTATTCCATATTAGATATAACGCCTGTAGCTATACATATGTGTGAGGCCGAGTGTATTTAAAATTCTGTTTGATTCACTAAGTACCACTGGTCCTCTCCCCCCAGCAACATTCAGATGTTAAGTGGTGCGAAAAATTCCGCCACTTATCAATTAGAATAAAAAAGTGATGTCACCACAGTCACACCCCAATTAGAGGGACAGTTCACGGTGAATCTTAGTCAAATTCAGTCACTATGGAGGCAACATTCACCCAGTGAACTGAAGGAACTTTGTAGCTATTTGGCATGCCCAGGGATGGGAATGGAGGTACTGAAGCCTTTTCCGACGTTATTTGACGTATCTCTCAAGCTTATTACCTCAATATCATAATATGGTAAGATAAATGTTTGTATTAACTATTTACCAGAGATATAATGAATAGTTAATAATACATGAGGAACTGTATAAGTGAAATATTACACTAACATAATTGAAATTTACATGATAAAATACCTGTAATTATTTATTATTACTATATATATATATATATATATATATATATATATATATATATATATATATATATATATATTTCATTTTTAGTCTATATAACACACGGACTTTGAACATATAATCAACGACCTCACCAGCCAGGACTCGAACCCTGGACCTATTGCATGGGACCAGGGAACGCTACCGACCATACCACAAGAGCGTTCCCTGGTCCCATGAAATAGGTCCAGGGTTCGAGTCCTGGCTGGTGAGGTCGTTGATTATATATATATATATATATATATATATATATATATATATATATATATATATATATATATATATATATATATATAATTAAGAAGATTGGTAACCAGGTGAGAAGGTTGGGTCATCATACCCTCTGATCTGACTACCGACTGCTGTGGTGCTTTTTGAAGATTAGTAGGGTCACTACCTAATAACCTGACTATTGTGGACTTAATCTCACCTTCCTCTACTGTATATATATTTGCCTGGTTATGTATTTCTTCTTTGTCTGTACTCACGTACTCACCCCTGAAAATGTGAATTACTCGAAAGCGCTTGGGAACTTCGTGTTTTCTTTTTAACATAAGAACATAAGAAAATATGGAGTCTGCAATAGGCCAGTTGGCCAATGCATGGCAGCTCCTATCGAGAGTTACTACCACTCTCTATCATCCATGAATCTATCCAGCCTCCTTTTGAAACTTTCCAGCGTTCCATCACTTACTACAAAGTTGCTAACATTGTTCCACTCGTCCACCACCCTATTTGTGAACCAGTTCCTTCCTATCTCCCTCCTAAACTTAAACTTATCCAACTTATATCCGTTGCTCCGAGTCCAATCCCGCTCGGATATTATAAGAACTTTATCTATATCTCCTTTATTGATTCCTTTCACCCACTTAAATACTTATATCATATTGCCGGGCACTCTTCGTCTTTCTTTAACCTATCCTCATATGGAAGGTTTCTAAGTCCCGGAATCATCTTCGTCATTCTTCGCTGCACCGACGCTAGTGAATTGATATATATTCTATAATAAGGGCACTAGAACTGAACCGCATAATCGAGGTGCGACCTGACTACCGCAAGATATAGTTGCAATAAGACCTCTGCACTCTTATTACTTACACTTCTTGATATAAAACCCAATACTCTGTTTGCCTTATTTCGAACAATAACTCATTGTTTTCTAGGCCGTAGGACCGGGCTTACAAGTACCCCTAGGTTTCTTTCAGAAGCTGACTTCTCTTGGCTGATATTGTTAAGGCTGTCTACATTGACAGTATTTGTTCTTCCAATATTAAGTACGCTGCACTTGCTGGTGTTGAATTTCATTTGCCATTTTTCAGACCACCCCTGCAGTTTATTTAGATTCTCCTGTTATGCATTTGCATCCTGAACTGAATTAATCTGCCACCCTATTTTGGTGACATCCGCAAACTTGCTTATGTCACTGCTGATCCCGGTATCTAGATCGTTTATGTAGATTATGAACAAGAGTGGGCCTAGTACTGACCCCTGGGGAACCCCACTGGTTACACGGCCCCACTCAGATTTAACACCATCTACGCTGACCCTCTGCGTTCTATCGGTGAGCCATGATTTTATCCAATTTAAAACTTTCCCCTCGATACCATGAGCCTTAATTTTTCTCAGAAGCCTCTGATGCGGTACTCTGTCAAATGCTTTGCTAAAGTCTAAGTAAATAACATCGTAATTTTCATCATTATCTACTACCTCGAAGACTTTCCTAAAAAACGTTAGCAGATTTGTTAGACAAGATTTTCCCTTTGTAAACCCATGTTGAGAGTCGTAGATTAATTTGCTTTTCTCTAAATGCGATCGGATGCTATCTGCTATAATTGATTCAAGAAATTTCCACACTACTGACGTCAAACTGATCGGCCGGTAATTTGACGCTCATGCTCTGTCTCCCTTTTTGAATATGGGTACTACATTTGCCTGTTTCCACGAGTCTGGCACAACTCCCGTGTCTAATGATTTTGTAAATAAATTTACGAGGGGTCCGCTAATCTGTTCCCTACACTCTTTCAAGACTCGAGGGAAAATTTCATCCGGCCCTGGGGATTTTGTCTTGTTTAGTTTATTTATCCTCTTAAGAACATCCTCTTTTCTGAAAGTGATATTCTTTAATTTCTCTTCTTCATTTCCCCTAAATATCAGTTCCACCTTTGGAATTTCCTCGTGAATTTCTTCTGTGAAAACTGATAAGAAGTAGCTGTTCAATACTTTGCTTATTTCTTCACTGGTATTTATCACTTCTCCCCTCCCTGACTTTAAAGGCCCAACTTTGTCCTTGACTTTTGTTCTATATACCTGGAAAAATCCCTTGGGATTCGCCTTGGATTCTCTTGCTATTTTGTTTTTCATAGTCTCTCTTTGCTTTCCTTACATTTTTCTTCACATTCCTAGATAGTTCATTATACTTATTTCTGAGCTGCTCCTCCCCCTTTAATTTCTTATATATTCCTTTCTTTATTCCTATGTCATGTTTAAGTTTTCTGGTCATCCACCTTGGCTCATTCTTATTTGACCTAATTTTTCTGTATGGTATATTTTGTTCTTGTGCTTTATGTAGTATACTAGTGAATATATTATATTCATGATCAATTGTTGTGTCATCTATGACCTCACCCCTTCCTCCTGGGGACTGACGTGACTGTTCCCAGGTGACCCCACCTAGGTACCTTCTTAACCCCTGATAATCTGCCAACCGAAATTTTGGGGCTCTTACCATATTGTCATTGTTTTTCGTTTCCCAATTTATGGTGAACGTGATTTCTCTGTGTTCACTTTTACCTAGTTCTTCCTCTACTGTGATATCTCTGATAATATTTTCTTTATTTGTTAGTACTAGGTCTACTATATTGTCACCTCTAGTAGGTTCTGTAATTAGTTGTTTCAAAAAATTTTCCTGTACGCGCACCTACAGTGATTTACTGGTCCGTGGGTTCGAATCCTGGTGGATTGAGGTGTTGATTGTATGTAAAACTCCGCGTGCTTTATTGGGCTAATGAAATATATATGGTGTAGGTTATGTATCTAAGCTACTGTGCCGAGTAGCATTTATATATGTAATTATGTGGCACCACTGCACGTGTTATGTGGCAACATTGCCCCGAGGCTGCCATATGGCAAGGCAGTCTCAGTCTGAGTCCGTGGGCCATGCAAGGCACACGCTAGTCACCACTTGTATTTCTCCTATCCGTTAATAAATGGACTTAACTGTCACCCGTGTTTCCCTACCCATCACTACCTTCTTCAGGGAACACTTGGGACCTTCATATCGATCTTCGTGTTTCGAAGCTGGATTTGGTAAAACGTTACTCTGACCACCTACTTGATACGGGTAGTCCCCATTAGAGGTTCACGGCGCCATAAGCTCGTTGAACAGGCTTTGTGTGAAATATAACAGAGTCTAGAACTGTTTTTAGTATCCTGGTGGTCCACAGGTAGCGTTCCCCGGTCACAGTCATGGGCTCGTGGGCCGTGGGTTCGAATCCTGGCGGGTTGAGGTGTTGATTGTATGTAGGAGTCGGCATGCTTTATTGGGCTAATGAATTATATATATATATATATATATATATATATTTCCACAAGTCGGTAGAACCTGCTGTCTGACATGTGTATGTCTGACGTGTGTACATCAGTAGAACCTGCTGTCTGACGTGTGTACGTCGGTAGAACCTGCTGTCTGACGTGTGTACGTCGGTAGAACCTGCTGTCTGTCATGTGTACGTCGGTAGAACCTGCTGTCTGACGTGTGTACGTCGGTAGAACCTGCTGTCTGACGTGTGTACGTAGGTAGAACCTGCTGTCTGTCATGTGTACGTCGGTAGAACCTGCTGTCTGACGTGTGTACTTAGTGGTAACAGGGAAGCTGCCATGCAACCTTTATTGTTGTTATTTGTGTCCGCTGGGCATGAGGTAAAGTAGCACCACCACAAAAAAAACACTTTGTTTAAGGAACATTTATTACAGTACTTGAATGAGTCACAGTTACTATGAGTTTTCCACGTAAACCCGTATTTTCAACTAGTTATACATTGAAGTAAATTTATCTCTTGCACCAGTAACTGTATTTACTTGGCAAGAATGTATCCGAATTGTTTCTTCCTATACAATAATCTTCCTCCTCCTGCTGATGCCATCTCCTTTCTTTATATAGGAAATGCTTCCAGCGAAACTTTTCATTAACACGAATGTTTCCATGCCATGAACAAAACAAGTTGATGAAGACGTTTGCGTTCGTAAAGTAGAGGAGGAAGAGGAAGATGATGATGATGATGATATTTATTCTGTAAAATTGTCATAGATGTTTACTATTGGATAAGCATGTTTATAAATCATGCAGTTATACAGTTCAGCAGAATATAGCCAATGTAGGCACTGTACAGTATACGGTGTTCGTCACTGTTCGTATGTAAGCCGTGTCAGGTGCTTATTTCTAGGCAGGTCCCCGCTTTATCACACTAACTTAATATGCCTTGCAAAGCGCATATTTGATATTACTTTACCATTGACTTATAGTCCTTCATTATCACTTAGAACTCATCTCATCAATAATTCTGAATATATTTTATACAGTATAGAACATAGCCTAGTGTTACTTTCTGTCTAACGATAAATCAATATTAATAAGGTCTAAGCATTCTAAACTTCCCTTTTATTGTTTCTCTCCCCCAACTTTGCTCTTTAATTTCTAGCTTCCTCGAGAACCGATCCATGGCAGTTGCTGTCCAGGAATCGATCTCTCGCTCTTTCTCTACCAATAGTAGTGTCCTACAGTGTTCTGTTCTTTCACCTACTCTCTTCCTTGTTTTCATCAATAATTTATTTCACACAATGACTAATTCTATCTAATCTTACGCTGATGATTCTACTCTTCACTCTTCTTCACATTTTTCCCTTCCCCTAAGTCTCAAACTAGATCTGTTTCTAGAGCTGATATCATTTCATCTACCAATGCGGATCTGTGCAGCATCTCCGAATGGGGAGGTAGAAACTTGGTTAAATACAATTGTAATAAAACACAGTATTTCCCACACACAAAGCGTCCGTGACGCCTGCTGGACCACCACTCCACGACCCCCTGACGGAGACACGATGATCCTCCCCATACTGGCCAGATACTATGAAAATAACATTGATTATTATGTGTTAAAGGAATATCCTTCCTTCCTTAGGCCTTAGTAAGCCCATTTATAATATTTATACTGTATATATTTGTCACACTTGCCAGATGCTTCTGGTGTTATTGTACAGGGGTACCTAGTGACAGCACTAGGATCCCGCTTCCTCTATCAAGGAATAAACAATTGAAATTGAAAATTGAACACAGTATTTACCAATTATACTTCCAAATTAGATGATCTCCCACCAATCACATTTCAGGACGCAATCATTCTGCCAAATTCTAAAATAGATATGCTAGGCCTCACATTTCTTCTAATATGTTATGGAAGCCACCGATCCACAACAATGCTAAGGCTGCCTCCCAAAAGCTGGGAATGCTGTACAGTACGTATGCCGTAGCTACTTCATTCCACAGCAGTTGCTTTAAGTTCATAAGGGATTCATTCGTCATAACTTGGAGTACTGCTCTCTTATCTGGGGTGGCTCTTCTGTTCAACTGTTATGGATTGGGTGGAATCAAAGGCATTTCATCTTAATAACTCTCCTCCTTTAGTTGATAGTCTCTCTTCCGTTTCTCTTTGCCACAATGTTGCTTCATTTTCTCTCATTTACAGGTACTTTACCGGGCAATGTTCTGTGGATTTGAGATCCTGCGTACCGCCGGCAAGGCCGTGAGCTCGTCT
The DNA here is from genome assembly GCA_958450375.1 of Homarus gammarus. NCBI lineage: Eukaryota > Metazoa > Arthropoda > Malacostraca > Decapoda > Nephropidae > Homarus > Homarus gammarus. The sequence goes on from CAUDMG010003939.1 coordinate 146,613, forward strand.
TGCCCGCGATGGCCACAGTTTCACTGTGGATGTCGGGCACACGAGAATAACCCATTATAGTACATCCTTCTTTCCTCACACAGCCAAACTGTGGAATGCTCTGCCTTCTTCTGTGTTTCCATACTCATGCAATCTGTATCACTCCAAAAAGCTGGTTTTCCGTCATCTTTGTGGTGTAGATTAATATTATATTTTTCTTTTATATTTTTAATTTCTTTTTACTCTTATTTTGTCGCCCCCCTAGGCCCCATTGAGGGTCAATGACCTGTGCCCGGTTGTGCTATTCCCCGTAAAAAAAAAAAATACTAACATTGCAGCCTCCTATAGCCAGTAAAGTTTCTTCATGCCTATATTTTCCAAGACCTCTCTAAGTTTATTGAGCTTTACCTTATGAAAAGCTTTATCAAAATCAACAGAGCAGATGTAAAAAATTCTTTGGACCTCTCAAGCCGTTTCACTCAAAATTCTAAAACCAAATAAAGCTTCTCTAGCTCTTTTTCCCTTTCTAAATCCACTTTACGTTTCAAATAACTCATTTTTTATTTTAATCATTACTCTACTTAAAATTATGTTTAATAAAATTTTGCAGGCATGACTTATTGATGAATATGGATTTAGGTTTTGTATATAATACACAATAAAAATATGAGGACCCTTTCATTATTAAAGGTCTATACATATCTTGTGATATTTATTATAAATCCTATCATTATGTGCGAGACATCCCGAGAACAGCAGCCGCAGCTCATATGCCCGAGACCTCCCATTTCCCACCCGATGTGTAACAACAATATGGCGGCCGGTTGACCTAACTCTATCTACGGCTCTGGTAATTCGTGTTTATGAGTGCCATCCTTAACCTCCCACCCAGTCTAAAGCTCAGACCTGCCACTGCCACAGTATTAACCAGTGAGTGTGATCGTAATTATATTTCTCTGTTATCTATCTATATATTAATCAACCATAAATATTTCAGTTAAGAATATCTCATACTGTACAGGAGTTTTGTTTATGGAACTTTATCATAGTGCTAATCTGTGACTACTGATTAAGGCTAGTTCATGCATTTGTTTATATAGGTTAAAAAAGGAGAACAAGTTTTTGCATTTGTTCCATTTGTTTATTCATTCATTATAATTAATGTACGAGCCCTTCCCCGTTACTTCATGCCAAACTCTTCTTTGTTCACCTAATTATGACACTGATATCAGTTTGTTAATGGCACTTCAAAATAAAACTAGTTGTGACTTCCCGATCTTTGAACACCAAATATACTGGCCTGTGTTTAAGAACATAACAGTTACTCATTATAATTTCCAAGTTGTAGCCAGTTGACACATGTCTGTCTTCCTGCTTCAACAGAACCAGTCAGCTCTCAATCAGTTGACTCATGACTGTTCCTGCATCAACAGAACCAGTCAGCTCTCCGCCAGTTGACTCGTGACTGCCCCTGCATCAACCTAACCAGTCAGCTCTTTGTCAGTTGACTCATGACTGTTCCTGCGTCAACAGAACTAGCCAGTCCTCAGTAAGGCTCACAATGAAGTTCAATAACTGTGACATTTTCAGCCTTTGTTGATGATTTATCGTCAAATATTGCAAGTTGCTCAAATTCTCGATACTTGACCAATCTTGATTCTCAACCAGCCAACAGCTTCCACGTAAACTAATTATCTATTTTTTTTATTGATGACGAATGTTCTAAGATAGTGACCAGGGAACACATTCTCAGTGGTTTGTTCTGTCGTACGAGACTGAGAAAACCCGAGCAGAAATATGAAAATTAGTTGGAGTTATTTGAAAGGCATTGGTGGATAAGACATTCCATATCTACTGTGTAATCCTGTTGTCATGCTGGATCAAAGATGTTACCTCATAGCATTAAATCTAAGCAATGTATTATAATTAACATGATACTAACTGTTCTTTTGAAACACACAAACATCACTTATAAGAACACACACACACACACAATATATATATATATATATATATATGTATGTATATATAAGCATGGAAGTCTTGTCCATGTTATTATACTCTGTTGTGTCGAAAAGAGTCAGGGAAGGTAGTTAACCGTAAACGTGCCGTATTTGGCACATGATATAAGGCTTATAGAATGCGGGTATCAGATCTGGTCAAGTTACTGATGCCTCAGATAGGGTCAGGACCTGTTATGTGTAGGTATGTGGTCAGGTCTACACTATCTGAATAACCTGAATAGGGAAAATGACCAAGTCCTACCAGTTTATTAGCAAGGTTGAACTTCTCATACTGATTCAAAATTTTAATTCGTTGTCAATATAACACCTAGATCTCCCTTACGCATAGTTTAGTTAGGGATGTGTTTACTTCATATATCCTTGAAATTTCACTATCCTCAACGTTGAATCTCAGCTTTCATTTTTTGACCTCGCTTCAAGCCAACATAAATCGTCTTGTGTTGCTTCGCAGTCCGTTAGATTTTTCATATCTCTGAACAGCTTAGCGTCAACTGAAAATATTGTTATGAAAATACGAATAACATCTGACCTTGTGGGATGTCACTCACCAATACTACATAAGGCGATTTCGAGGCTCGAGGCATTTGATCACCAGGCGTTGCTTACGGTCGCAATAAAAGTTTAATTTTTCTGTTTTAGAGCAGTAGCTGCATGGGCGTGTGAAACGCTCAACTCTCTCCTTTTAATTGATACGTTTGAGCGCCAATACCAGTCTGGCAGTTCTTCTTTGTACATCATCAATGAAATGGCCTCTGACAACCAAGCAGAACGACAATGCTCCAAATATGGTAGTCTAACGCCTTTAAAGTCTTAATATAGTTAACTTGTGCATCGCCCATAAGTACTAATTTTTCGCAATCTTTGTCAAAAGTGTTTCATATTATTAACTTGTTCCACTTTAAACTCGCAAAAAACACTCGTTTTCTTATTTCGAGAATGAAATTGTATTCTGAGCTAATATTTAGTGAGGATAATAATCACAGAACAAAACTTCGTCAGAGAAGCATTGTGTTTACATCAGTCTTACCTCACAAGCATTGCCAGTAACTGTTTGCAATACCAATGAAAATGAGGAAATCTTGGGGGAAAACTCAATCCTATATTCGACGTTTGGAACACAAGCAAATACAAGGTAATTATATAGAAATCACTTAAGTAAAATCGTCACACAAGTTCACATTGGTTCAGTAGGTACTCTAGACATAAAAAGCAGGAATATGAGCATTGACAAATAGGGAGGCGATTCCACTAAGGATCCGATAGCCCAAGAAAGCGTTATTTTTGTTGTATTTATTTTTGGTCCTTATTCAGGGTTGGCGTGACTAATCAAATAACAGTAGATCCATATATAGATTTATGATTCCAAATGTATTAATGATTACACTGTACATATAAATAACAAAATTGGTGAATCTTTCACACAATAAATCATTCATAGATCAGTTTTACAACTACTGTATTAGTTTCTTCTCCTTGTAGATTCATAATGTATTTGCTTACATAATTCTCATAATGGCCACCCCACCAACAGGTGGTCATGACGGATTCTCCCATTCTTCTTGAGAGTTTTGAAGCCCATGACTGTCCTTTCTTCCATGGCCAGAGCTGGTATACTGTCCCACAGGTCTACCACCCTCTGTGTCAAGAACAGTCGCGGCCAAAAGTAATCATCCACCCTTCCTACTGCCATGCTCGCGAGCTCAAGGCCTTTCTACACGACGGGTCTCAAGAGGGTGTGGGAGGTATTGAGGTGGGGGAGAGCTAAGGGTGGTGGACCTGGGTAAGGTAGGAAGGCACAAGGGCCACATAAGTAGGAGAGTTTATGTGGTCTTAGAATCATCCTTAACACCTGAAGAAGGTGTTAAGGTTGGTGAAGTAGTATGACGTTGGCGGCCTTAATAACCCCGGCAGTTGATAGGCCTAAAGCCCAAACAACCAACCAATCAACAAGGAGGGCGGGTTGTGAGGGGGCGGATTCTCGAGCTGCCACCAATGTGAGGGGGCCTGACTCCCTCTCTGTGTCTACACCACCCTCATCTTATTTACTTCTCTTAGTTCTTACTCTTACTCAGTTCCGTCACCTATTCTTGGGTAGCATGGTCATTCTTTTGGTAGCCTGGGCATTCTTTTGGTAGCATGGTCATTCTTTTGGTAGCCTGGGCATTCTTTTGGTAGCATGGTCGAGGGTCTAGGCACGTGAGTATGGTAATTTTGGTATCAGGTCACTTGGATGGAAATAAAGGTAAAATACTGTGGGAGAAATGAATACACCTAAAGTACTCTAAAAACAAATTTATTAATATGCAATCAATGGGGAAAGATTTTGTATTAATCATATGATTACCAGGTTCACCTCCTGGGCTTGGTGCAAACTCAGTTCCTTCTTCTTTACTCTTACTCACAACATTACTGGTGGTACATTACATGGCACTCATTGTAAATTATTCAACATATACGTAAACAATGACACTAGTATATGCAGGGGTCCGCTACCCAACATGGGATAATTATTTCCGACTAATTATCCCTAACATACATGTTACAACACTCTCTGTGGACATATACTTCCAAGGAGTAACCCAGGGTAGAGCACTGGGGCTGTTGTTATTGTGGGGTAGCCAGACACATGGCGGGTCTGGGGTCTGGCCCAACGAAGCCCTGGGGCACATTAATCAGGCCGCATCGGTGCCATCTTCTCATATATGATACCGGCTGGACATCTAATACATCCGAGGCCGTTGTTTGATGGTAGAGCGATTCAAGAATCACAATGGGATCGGGAGACAAACGGGGCAGCGTCAGGGGACCTGTATGGATGAAGGGACGGGCACTCACTAACTGTGACAACAACATCACGTTTCAGGGGACGTTAAAGACGTAAATATGACTTCATTCAGAGCATGTCAACTATGTTACTGTAACACTTGCACAATCAACTATTAATTGGGTCAAATCACTTAAAGAAGGGCGAATTACAACACAGAGTGGAATGGCATACCTGTATGGATGAAGAGACGGGCACTCACTAACGGTAGAAATGCCGGCGGCGCCCTCACTCAAAACAGGCCAGGGAGTCCACCTACTCCTATTCCGATGAATTAATTTACTGTACACTCTGACGTTGAAATTGAGACTATGAACTCATTTTCATTCTCTACTATTATCTTCACTAACAATGCTCTGACTCAGCTATCAAAAGCAAAATTAAATTGATTACAAAGGGTTGGATGGCAACAGGTCCCAGCATACAGCGTCTGCTCCCATAGACAAAGACGGGGGAAACAGAGAAAACGGGGGACTTTTCCACTGGGGGACTCAGAAGGTTTTGTGGACGTTTGAGCGTAATATGAATCCTTAAGGTTTTCAGGTTAGCTCTTATCATGACCATTACAGGGTGTCCGGACAGGTATCATTTGGATTTAACTTTCCCTTAGTTAATTATGCCTTTACATGGGATTCTCGGGAGGAATGCGAGTGAGCTTTTGGCAGGTAATGTTTCATTATGGTTAATAAGGATTCTGGCTTCCGTGAAAAAGAGCCCCTGATATGACAAGATAAAAGAGGAGGGGGCGTGACTTGTTTACCATCAATAACACTGAACTAGGTTGTTACTTCTCGCCACTTCCGTTCTTGAAAAACAAAAAAAACAAAACAAAACAAAACAATTTATTAAAAAAAATGATTTGTTGGATAGAATGCGACTTGTCCACCCTGTAATATGTTTTATTAGAATTGTAAAAATCAATTGGAGGTGATGAGGTGATAGCAAGAAAGTATATAGTAGGAAGTGCGTCTTAAAGCTCTTTAATGTATCCCCGTAGTGCGCGCGCCTGGCCACTAGATGGCACTGATTAAATGGCAAAAAAAGTTGTATCTGCTATTTGTTTTAACTTATGGCCGCTGGGCATGGTGACTGACATGACCTCCCGCTAAGATCAAAGCTTCTGTGCCAGGAGAAAAAAAGACACATACACAGTAAGTGATCATAGTATGAGCTTAATTGAGCTAAAGATCCGATATATCTGGCATAGTATTTGAGACAAAACTTGCCATTTCACATTCTAAAAACAATAACAGGTGTTACCTGGCCTTGCCAGCCCATGTCAAAATAATGATTAGCCCAATCATTAATATGGCTACAACATTTCATTAGGTAGTACAAAACATTGATCAAATGAACTCATAGAAAAAGTGACTAATCTTTCTTAAATAAAAAAAAAACATTCTCTGTAGTAAATGTTATCAGATGTCACAGAATTAAATACTTAAAAATACACGCAAAAAGCCGCCTACTTCCACTTGTTATGGTGTTCTTTTTTTATACATACACAACAGCAATACAGTAGTGTGGCTCAGCATGGCTCAAATTCTACATCTGATTTTCTTCTATGCAACATAATTTTCCGCCAATCCGTCCGGGGGTAGCCGGTCACTCTTGGGGGGGGGGGGGGGGTGCCATCACTCAGGACGACATGTGGGGGAGGATACATGGACATGGATTCGCCCTCTGTACACGAGTATCGGCTGGATCCTTGATCCTCTGTCCCACGCCCCCACAGCGGAAATCCCCTCCCTGGTTCGGCTAGCCAGGGTTTGATGTGTGGTGCTGTCGCATTGCACATGTCTTTACTTCCTTAAGTAGAAAAATAAAATCTCCTTAATCCTAGACCAAGGGAGGACTAGAGAGAAGTGATGTGGTGTGTGGTGGGTGTAGTGCTGCATTCATCACGCTGTTTCACTGCTTGTATGTGCTGTGGTTGGAGTCATTGCTTGGTCCATCGTCATCTCTTGATTGCTGCTGTTCTCGTGAGGCCGATCACTGCATATAGCTTGGACATGCGACGTCAGTTCATGCCCAAGTGAACTGGTTATTTCTAAAATCCGGCTTGCCATGGGGCGGTACTGTGTGAGACATTTAACAGAGAAACACAATCCTAAAGGAATGATGGATGAGTTGGAAGTGCATCCATAAAAAAAAAATATTTACTATACACATTACGTCAATGACTGGCAACTATAGTTTAGTTTAACAAATTTATTGGCAGAGCTTGTAGTACAGTTTGCCTATTCTGAGTAATTCAGGTTCCATCGCAACAATGTTCTCAAGGCTGGTTCGTGGAGTGAAGCTCTGCTTACTACGATGAATACTATTTATCACTGCGTGTCAAAGAGTATATTATAAATCATACTAGCCTAAAAATACACGAGTGAAGCACTGTAAGTAGCGCAATATCAAGTTACACTAACCATCAATATCATATCATAGCTTAAGGGAAAAACAGACTGAAGTTTAGTGAGGTCACGCGGGGTGGGACGGGTCGAGGCGAGGTGGACGCGCCGGTTGCGGTGGGGATTAGGACAGGGAGAAGGATGTAAGTTAATAGATATGTTAGGTTAAAGCAGTTAGTATAGACACAGCTTCTATAACTAAAACACAATGGGTATATGTAATACTGACCGACAGTTAAAATTGCTCTAGGGACATTGCGAACGCTACAAATCGCTGGGGACACATGACAAATTATATTAAGCACTGAACATGTTCCGGGGAGATTATTTTGCTAATAACAATTCGCACATAAGAACATAAGAATGTAGGAAACTACAGCGGACCTATTGGCCCATACTGGGCAGTCCCATTTATCCCCACCCTCTATTGCTCATATATCCATCCAACCTATGTTAAAGCTATACGTCGTATTCGAATCAATAATGATGTTTGGTAACTTGTTCCATTCATCTACTACTCTATTTCTAAACCAATGTTTACATATCTTGCGCCTAAATTTAAATTTGTCGAATTTAAAACCATTGATAAGAGTTCGCTCCTGGTTGGATAGTTTGAGTACCATTGTTATGTCCCCTTTGTTTAGCCCCGACTTCCATTTATACACCTCTATCATGTCGCCCCTCACTCTACGTGTCTCGAGGGAAGGCAAATTAAGATGCTTTAACCTGTCTCTGTACTTAAGGTTCCTAATGCCTTTGATTATTCTTGTCATTACCCTCTGAATTCTTTCTCGGGATTCTATATCCATTCTGTAATATGGTGACCAGAATTGAACTGTATAATCCAAGTGAGGTCTCACAAGCTCAAGATACAGCTTCAGGATGACCTCTCTAGTTTTGTAACTAACACTACTTTGTATGAACCCAAGTACTTTATTAGCCTTGTTTTGAGCAAATACACATTGTTTACTTGGCTTAAGATTCCTACTTATCATTACTCCTAAATTTTTCTCACATTCGGATTTCTCTATAACATCGATGTATATCTGATATCTGGTTTCTCTGTTTACAGCTCCTAGACTATGTACTTTACATTTGTCCACATTCAATTTCATCTGCCATTTTTCAGACCATTCGAAATTTTTTTTAGATCTTCCTGTAGTTTTGCGGAATCATCGTCAGATTTTAAGTACAACGCCCTATTTTAGTGTCATCAGCAAATTTACTTATGTTGTTGTCTACGCCGATATCTATGTCGTTTAGTTATATAATAAATAATAATGGTCCAAGTACTGAGCCTGAGAAAATAAGCAAAGCATTAAAGAGCTACTTTTTATAAGTCTTCACAGAAGAAATTCACGAGGAAATGCCAGAGGTGGAACTGATATTTAGGGGAAATGAAGAAGAGAAATTAAAGAATATCACTATCAGAAAAGAGGATGTTCTTAAGAAGATAAATAAATTAAAGAAGACAAAATCCCCAGGGCCGGATTAAAATTTCCCTAGAGTTTTGAAAGTGTGTAAGCAACAGATTAGCGGACCCCTCGTAAATTTTTTTTCAAAATCATTAGACACGGGAGATGTGCCAGACTCGTGGAAACAGGCAAATGTAGTACCCATATTCAAAATGGGAGACAGAACATCAGCGTCAAATTACCGGCCGATTAGTTTGACGTCAGTAGTGGGGAAATTTCTTGAATCAATTATAACAAATAGCATCCGATCGCATTTAGAGAAAACAAATTAATCTACGATTCCAACATGGGTCTTACAAATGGAAAATATTGTTTAACCAAAGCGTTTGACAAAGTACCATATTAGAGACTTCTGAGAAAAGTAAAGTTATCGAGGGGAAAGTTTTAAATTTGATAAAATCATGACTCACCGATAGAACACAGAGGTTCAGCGTAGATGGTGTTAAATCTGAGTGGGGCGTGTAACCAGTGGGGTTCCCCAGGGGTCAGTACTGAGCCCACTCTTGTTCATAATCTACATAAACGATCTAGATACTAGGATCAGCAGTGACATAAGCAAGTTTGCGGATGACACCAAAATAGGGCGGCAGATTAATTCAGGGGAGTATGCAAATGCACTACAGGAGTATTTAAATAAACTGCAGGAGTGGTCAGAAAAATGGCAAATGAAATTCAACATCAGCAAGTCCAGCGTACTTGATATTGGAAGAACAAATACTGTCAATGTATACAGCCTTAACAACATCAACCTAGAGAAGTCGACTTGTGAAAGAGACTTAGATGGTACTTGTAAGCTGGACCTACGGCATAGAAAACAGTGCGTTAATGTTCGAAATAAGGCAAACAGAGTATTATGTTTTATATCTAGAAGTGCAAGTAAAAAGAGTGCGGAGGTCATATTGCAACTATATCTTGCGCTAGTCAGGCCACACTTCGATTATGCTGTTCAGTTCTGGTGCCCTTATTATAGAATGGATATCAATTCACTGGAGTCGGTGCAGCGAAGAATGAAAAAAAAATGATTTCGGGACTTAGAAGCCTTCCATATCAAGATAGATTAAAGAAACTAAACTTGCATTCTCTAGATTTGGGCCTAGAAAGACGAAGTGTGCGGGGAGATATGATAGAAGTATTTAAGTGGGTGAAAGGAATCAATAAAGGAGATATAGATACAGTTCTTATAATATCCGAGCAGGATAGGACTCGTAGCAACGGATTTAAGTTGGATAAGTTTAGGTTTAGGAGGGAAATGGGAAGGAAATGATTCACAAATAGGGTGGTAGACGAGTGGAACAAGCTTAGTATTGTAGTAATTGCTGGAATGCTGGACAGTTTTAAAAGGAGCCTAGATAGATTCATGGATGATAGAGAGTGGTAGTAACTCTCGACAGGAGCTGCTATGCACAGGCCAACCGGCCTATTGCAGACTCCTTATTTTCTTATGTTCTTATGTGACGTTACTCCAATCGGATTTAGCTCCGTTAATGCTCCCTCGCTGTTTTCTGTCCTGTAACCACGCCCTAATCCATTTTAGAATATCTCCCCCAATGCCATGAGCCTCCACTTTTCTTATTACCACATCATAGTCGTGCCCCTCGTCCACTGATTCGAAAACAGCTGAAAAGAATGGTAATAGATTAGTTAAACGTGAACGCCCGCTTGTGACGCAACTTTGGGAATCATTGATCAACTTGTGCTTCTCCATGTGATTTCGAATAGAGTTTGAAATTATTGCTTCCAGTTATTTGCCTGCAATTGATGCTAAGATGATTGGACTATAGTTAGAGGTGAGTGATCTATCTCCTTTCTTGAATATCGGCATTTCATTCCCTATCCTCCAGGATTCTGGTACTACACCAGTTTTTAAGGACATGTTAAACAATTTGGAAAGGGCATACTAAACTTTTCCTTATATTCCTTTAATACTCCGGAAAATATCTCACTGGGACCTGGCGACTTATTAAGCTTTAACTTGTCTATTTGTTTACTAACGTCCTTACCAGTCACTACTATCTCGTTTAATTTTCTTTCTTCACTATCTCTGTGTAAAGTCGGTGCCTCGGGTATTCATGCTTAAAATTTCGGTGGTGAAAAGTGTTGAAAAATATTTATTCAGATTATTGCTCATTTCTCCGTCGTTATCAGTTAACTCATCGGTATCTGACTGTATTGGTCCAATCCTGTCTAATGTTTTAGTTTGATACATTTGAAAGAATCCCTTGGGGTTTGACTTCGCCTCCCTTGCTACCTTCAGTTCATTATTTCTCTTTGCTTTTCTTATCTCGGTCTTAACCCTACTGGCCAATACCCTCTAATAATCTCGTAGGTAAACTTCACCACGATTTATTCTCCTACCTATAACCTTCCTTTGTCCCATAATATTCTTTATATAAATGTTTTTTTAATTTAGGGTCATTGTTGTCTGATCTTAGTTTTCTGTATGGTATGTTCTGCCTCTGTGCATTAAGTAACTTATTATTTAAATTGTTGTGGAACTCGTCAACCTCAGATCTCGTGATCAGGATCATCCTCAACCGTCATACTTTGTGAGGATGTCGTTGTCAGGTCTCCAGGTAAAGTGAGTTCGCTCTCTGTGGGTACATTGTGTGAAGTCACTTCATGTGAGGTCATGTTATCCATCCACAAACGTGATACCCCTTCTCTCAGCTGCCTTTTCAAACTATGAAAGTTTGCTCTTCAGAAATTTCGGACTTTGATGGAACTTTCCTTGTATCTGCCATTACATGTTATTTTAAATCTTATTTCTTTGTGATCGCTGTTGGCAAGTTCGTTCCCTACCTCGACATTACTAATGAGGTTTTCTCTGTTTGACAGAACTAAATCGAGTATATTACTACCCCGGGTGGGTTCGGTTATATGTTGACTTAGGAAACAGTCCTAAATTGTTTCAAGAAAATCCTCTGATTCTGAGTTACCTGTAAGGTCGATCCAATTTATTTGGCTAAAGTTAAAGTCGCCTACTATACAGACTTTGCTACGTTTGGAAGCCCTGCGCATTTCATCCCAAATAAGTCGTTCATTAACTCTGTCACGATTAGGAGGTCTATAGATTACTACTGCGATTAATTTTTCTCTACCATCGATTAATTCATTCGAAATTGTTTCCGTATTCAGTTCAGTTTTTATTTCCTTATTTATTTCACACTTCAGATTATACCTTACATAGATTGCTACTCCGCCTCCTTTCCTAATCTGCCTATGGGTATGGAATAATTTGTAACCTGCAATTTGGTATTCGGCAGGTAGCTCTCGTGAGTCTAAGTTTATCCATGTTTCGGTGAATGCTATTATATCGATTTTTTCGGTACATACCAACGCCCTGATTTCATCCATCTTGTTTCTCATACTCCTACTGTTTGCATAGTAGACATTTAAGTTAGTCGCGTTCTGAGTCCTCTCTTGACACGTTTAGGTTTTAACTCCCTGCCTATTTTAGTTTTGTCATCATTCCTAGCACTATTTCCCTGTAACATTTCACTCGGTTTGCCCGTTCCCACTGCAGTCTTCTCCACCTCCGTGCCCATATGATCCCCTAACAGTTTAAAGACCTCGACATCTTTTGAACTGCGCTCTCGAGAGAGCCAGCCAGGGTTGCCACCCCATCCCCAGACAGATGCACCCCATCCCTAGCATAAAGGTCCCTTCTGCCGTAAAATTTGTCCTAGTTGTCAATGAATGGGACTGATATTGACTTGCAATATCTGTCAAGACGGCCGTTAACACCAACTAACCTTGACAGCCATTCATTGCCAACTCTCCTTCTAGGCAAGATACCACATACAGTATGATAGGGATCCCTCCCTTCAACCTAATACGTTCTATAGCTGTCTTGAACTTATCAAGAAGTTCCTCACTCCTACACCGGTAAATATCGTCGTCTCCTGCACTAAGGCAGATAATGGGTTTGTTCCCACAACAAGACAAGATATTGTTCATCCTGTCAATTATATTCCCCCATCCTAGCTCCTGGTAAACACACCCTCATCCTATTTTTATTTCTACCACAAAAAGCTCTATCAAGGTACCGTACCTGGGAATCGCCAACAATTACGGTTTTCTTACCTTCCCTCCCAGCCCTGTCCCTGACTATTCTAACGTCCAATTCGTTTATCCTGCTCGGATATTATATGAACTGTATCTATATCTCCTTTATTGATTCCTTTCACCCTTTTAAATAATTCTATCATATCTCCCCGAACTCTTCGTCTTCCTAGGCCCAAATCTAGGGAATGCAAGTTTAGTTTCTTTAATCTATCTTGATATGGAAGGTTTCTAAGTCCCAGAATAATTTTTTTCATTCTTCGCTGCACCGACTCTAGTGAAATGATATCCATTCTATAATAAAGGCAGATTTGTTAGACAATATTTGCCATTTGTAAGACCCATGTTGGAGTCGTAGATTAATTTGTTTTTCTCTAAATGCGATCGGATGCTATTTGTTATAATTGATTCAAGAAATTTCCCCACTACTGACGTCAAACTAATCGGCCGGAAATTTGACGCTGATGTTCTGTCTCCCTTTTTGAATATGGGTACTACATTTGCCTGTTTCCACAAGCTTGGCACAACTCCCGTGTCTAATGATTTTGAAAAAAAATTTACGAGGGGTCCGCTAATCTGTTGCTTACACTCTTTCAAAACTCGAGGGAAATTTTAATCCGGCCCTGGGGATTTTGTCTTCTTTAATTTATTTATCTTCTTAAGAACATCCTCTTTTCTGATAGTGATATTCTTTAATTTCTCTTCTTCATTTTCCCTAAATATCAGTTCCACCTCTGGCATTTCTTCGTGAATTTCTTCTGTGAAGACTGATAAGAAGTAGCTGTTTAATGCTTTGCTTATTTTCTCAGGCTCAGTACTTGGACCAATTTTATTTATTATATAAATAAACGACATAGATATCGGCGTAGACAGCAACATAAGTAAATTTGCTGATGACACAAAATAGGGCCTTGTAATTAAATCTGACGATGATTCCGCAAAACTACTGGAAGATCTAAAAAAATTTCGAATGGTCTGAAAAATGGCAGATGAAATGGACAAATGTAAAGTACATAGTCTAGGAGATGTAAACAGAGAAACAGATATCAGATAAACAACGATGTTATAGAGAAATCCGAATGTGAGAAAGATTTAGGAGTAATAATAAGTAGGAATCTTAAGCCAAGTAAACAATGTGCATTTGCTCGAAACAAGGCTAATTTAGTACTTGGGTTCATACAAAGGAGTGTTAGTTACAAAACTAGAGAGGTCATCCTGAAGCTGTATCTTGCGTTTGTGAGACCTCACTTGGATTATGCAGTTCAATTCTGGTCACCGTATTACAGAATGGATATAGAATCACTAGAAAGAATTCAGAGGGGAATGACACGATTAATCCCGGGCATTAGGAACCTTAAGTACAGAGACAGGTTAAAGCATCTTAATATGCACTCCCTCGAGAGACGTAGAGTGAGGGGCGATATGATAGAGGTGTATAAATGGAAGTCGGGGCTAAACAAAGGGAACATAACAATGGTACTCAAACTATCCAACCAGGAGCGAACTCTTGTCAATGGTTTTAAATTCGACAAATTTAAATTTAGGGGCAAAATAGGCAATCATTGGTTTGGAAATAGAGTAGTGGATGAACGGAACAAGTTACCAAACATCATTATTGACTCGAATACGACGTATAGCTTCAACATAGGTTGGATGGACATATGAGCAATGGGGGGTGGGGATAAATGGGACTGCCCAGTATGGGCCAATAGGTCCCCTATAATTTCCTACATTCTTATGTTCTTATGTGCGAATTGTTATTAGCAAAATACTCTCCCTGGAACATGTTCAGTGCGTAACATAATTTGTCATGTGTCCCCAGCGATTTGTAACGTTCGCAGTGTCCCTAGAGCATTTTTAATTATCGGTCAGTATTATGTGTGCCCATTGTGTTTTAGTTATAGAAGCTGTGTCTATACTAACTGGTTTAACCTAACATGTCTATTAACCTACATTCTACAATATTGCGACAATCAATAATGCTCAAAATAAACACATCCCTAAAAGAAAATTCAGATCGATACGGAACCAACCAAAATGGATGAATAATAGACTCTTTGATCTTCTAGGGAAAAAGAAAGGAGTATATAGAAAAGTTAAGAAAGGCGAAAATCACTTACTTGGTTACTATCAGAACCTAACAAGACAGGTAAAAACAGAAATTAGGAAAGCAAAGAGAAATTATGAAATCAAGATAGCAAACGAATCGAAAAATATCCCCAAAGCTTTTTATCAACTGTATAAATCAAAGGTTAGAGATACAATAGGTCCCCTTAAAACTACGACAGGAGAAATGACTGATGATGAGTTAGAAATGTGTAGTACGTTAAATAATCATTTTCGCTCCGTATTCACAAATAAAAACCTAGCACAGTTTCCAGAAGTTCATAAGGTATATAACGACAGTATAGAAAATATGTTGATGAATATCAATATTACTAGTAACGATGTGCTTAAAGTAATTAACAAACTGAAGCCTCATAAATCGCCTGGTCCAGACGAGGTATATGCTAGAATATTAAAAGAATGTAGAGATGAGTTGAGTAATCCATAAGCAGTTTTATTTAATAAGTCATTAGAATCGGGCCTAGTGCCAGAAGCTTGGAAACTTGCAAATGTAGTTCCGATTTTCAAAAAGGGTGATAAATCAATTGCATCAAATTACCGTCCCATTAGTTCTCACGTCAATCATAGGCAAGTTGCTAGAGTCAATTATTGCTACAAAAATCAGAAGCCACCTTGAAACATTCAACTTAATTCATTCTTCTCAGCACGGGTTCACCCAGGGCCGTTCTTGTCTCACAAATTTACTTAGCTTTTTCTCAGAAGTATATGAAGCGGTAGATAATGATAAGTCATATGATATAATTTATTTAGATTTCAGTAAAGCATTCAATAGAGTCCCTCATGAGAGATTGATAAGGATGGTAGAAGCACATGGAATAGGTGGATCATTATTAAAATGGATTAGGTCATGGTTAACTGGTAGGAAACAAAGAGTCAGCATAAATGGATTAAAGTCAGACTGGGGTGCGGTCAAAAGCGGAGTTCCCCAGGGATCTGTATTGGGCCCTCTGCTGTTTGTTATATTCATTAATGATCTTGATTTAGACATAACTAGTAGGATTAGTAAATTTGCAGATGATACCAAAATGGGGAGAGTGATAAATTCAGACAGCGACTTTGAACACCTTCAAAGAGATCTAGATACCTTACATGAGTGGTCAGTAGACTGGCAAATGAATTTTAATACTGATAAATGCAAGGTACTACAGATAGGGAAGACGAATACAAACGTTAAGTATAAACTAGGTAACACGGAAATAGAAAACTCAGTTTGTGAAAAAGATCTAGGTGTATTTGTTAGCAACGACTTGAAACCTAGAAAACAATGTATTAGCGTTCGCAACAAGGCAAACAGGATTCTAGGGCTCATATCTAGGTCTGTGAGTAACAGAACTGCTGACGTTATCTTGAAACTTTACCTAGCATTAGTGAGGCCACACATGGATTATGCGGTTCAGTTCTGGTGTCCTTATTATAGAATGGACATAGATTCTTTGGAGAGAGTACAAAGAAGAATGACAAAAATGATCCATAATATTAGAAACCTTACATATGAAGAAAGACTGAAAAGCTTAGGCTTGCATTCATTAGAGAGGCGTAGAGTTAGGGGAGATATGATAGATGTGTACAAGTGGGTGAGTGGGATTAACAAGGGTAAAATGGAAGATGTTCTGAAGCTCAGTAATAACGAAATAACTAGAACAAATGGCTTTAAATTAGATAAATTCCGATTCAGAAAGGATATAGGCAAGCACTGGTTTGGTAATAGAGTTGTGGATATGTGGAATAGGCTACCGAGTGCTATAGTAGGATCGGGGACGCTAGGGAGCTTCAAGACGAAGTTGGATAGGCACATGGAAGTGCTGGGATGGGTGTGAAAGGGATCTGCCCTGTATGGGCCAGTCGGCCTCCTGCAGTATCCCACTTTCTTATGTTCTTATGTTATATTCCTCCCTGTCCTAATCCCCACTCCACCCCCCCCCCCCCCCCACCCCTCCCTCTTTACTCCACCCTCCCCACCGCAACCGGCGCGTCCGCCTCGCCTCGACCCGTCCCACCCCGAGTGACCTCACTAAACAGTCTGTTTTTTCCCGTAAGCTGTGATATGATATTGATGGTTAGTGTAACTTGATATTGCGCTACTTGCAGAGCTTCACTCGTGTATTTTAAGGCGAGTATGATTTATAATATACTCTTTGACACGCAGTGATAGATAGTATTCATTGTAGTGAGCAGAGCTTCACTCCACGAATCATCGTTGAGAACATTGTCGCGCTGGAACCTATAGTTGCCAGACTTCTCTCAAGTCCTCCCTTGGTCTAGGATTAAGGAGATTTTATATTTTTCTACTTTAGGAAGTTAAGACGTGTGCAATGCGGCAGCACCACACATCAAACCCTGGCTAGCCGAACCAGGGAGGGGACTTCCGCTGTGGGGGCGTGGGACAGAGGATCAAGGATCCAGCCGATACTCGTGTACAGAGGGCGAATCCATGTCCAATGGACATGGACATTGTCCATGTATCCTCCCCCACATGTCGTCCTGAGTGATGGCACCTCCCACCCCACTAGTGTGACCGGCTACCCCCGGACGGATTGGCGGAAAATTATGTTGCATAGAAGAAAATTAGATGGAATAGAAAAACTCATCTGGAATACGAAAATGATGCTGTACAGAAGAAACTCAGATATAACAGAAAAAAAAATGTATCGTGAATATGAAAATGATGCTGAACACAAAGGAAACTCAGATGGAGCTACAAAAACTCACCTGGAATATGAAAATGATGTTGTACAGAAGAAACTCAGATGGTGGCTAGAGAAACCCATCTGGAATATGATAGAAACTGATGAAAGAGGAAAGATGTATTATAAACCAGGAGGAAGTAAGAAGAAGTCTGAAGGTGTGGAAACACGACCTACAAAGTGCAGGTAGTGAAGAAAGAAAAGCTTGCAATGTGAAGAGAAGACATAAAACGTGCTGTGCTGACATCAGAAAGTCCACGATGAAGAGGTAGATAATCGAAAGGACCAACCAACCTATCAGTGCTGCTGTACTGCCAGTATCTCCGTTACCATCTGGTGGAGAATTTGAGCCATGCTGAGCCACACTACTGTATTGCTGTTGTGTATGAATATAAATAAACACCCTAACAAGTAAGTGGAAGTAGGCGGCTTTTGAGTGTATTTTGAAGTATTTAATTCTGTGACAAATGATAACATTTACTACAGAGAATATTTATTTTTATATTTAAGAAAGATTAGTCACTTTTTCTATGAGTTCATTAGATCAATGTTTTGTACTACCTAATGAAATGTTGTAGCCATATTAATGATTGGGCTAATCATTATTTTGACATGGGCTGGCAAGGCCAGGTAACATCTGTTATTGTTTTTAGAATGTGAAATGGCAAGTTTTGTCTCAAATACTATGCCAGATATATAGGATCTTTAGCTCAATTAAGCTCATACTATGATCACTTACTATGTATGTGTCTTTTTTTCTCCTGGCATAGAAGCTTTGATCTTAGCGGGAGGTATAGTAAGTTTTGTCAGATCAAACCAAGCCAGTAGAAAAACATACAGCTATGAGGTTATTGCTGTATAATATAAAATTGAGTTGTGTTCTGATCTCACTAGAGGTAAGGTCACGGGAGGCTTAGCTCCTGGGGATTAAATGTCAGTAATGGCTGTGCCCCTATGAGGGCCGAGTTAGAGAGGGCCAAGGAAGAAATCTTGATATTAAAGGAAGTGATAGCGAGGATGAAGGAAGAAATGAGACAAGGAAAGCCCGTGTCTGACGAAAACTCAGGCGAATGAAAGGTTGTGAGGAGAGGGACTGCCAAACTGGTGGTGAAAAAACACATCAAAGATACGACAACAACAGCTAAGTGTACCAACTCTTTCAGTCCTTTGATAGACGAATTGGACGTTAGCAATGTCGGGGACAAGGCTGCACTGTAGTCTTCTTTAATAAACAGTAATTCTTCAGAACACTGTTAACAGAGTAATGGCTTCACAGCTGGACTTCTCACTCAAATATATACTGTAGTCGGCACACTATCAGTATACAATTCCTTAGTCTTTTCACTCTATATAAATCACAACAATTCCACAATACTTGCACATCATTTGTCTTCATATGTTCTGCTAGGCTTATTTATACTCTGAGTGGAAGCGATCTAGTGTCTCTTAGCCAGCTCGCTGGTGTTTGTATACTCCTCGTCAGACATCTCTCGAACATCCTAGCATCACACAAAGACGCCTGGGAGATTCTAGAACGTTCTACTCTGATCGCAGCATACAATAATAAGTAAATCATAACATAAATGACGCAATATGTTCTAGAATAATCTTACATGAGTAATACATCAATATATACAAGGAAATTTTCCCAAAGCTGATACCTTCCGCAAGAAGAAAGCGGCAGCCCAGCGGGAACTTCGCAATCTAATGAATGACTGGCTTAAAAATAGAGCATGCGAAACACAAAAATATGCAGATCAGCAAAATATGTATGAATTTTTCAATTAGACCAAAACATTTTATGAGCCAATCACTCGTGGCGTAGCCCCACTTCGCTCATCCCACGGTAACTACATATTTAAAGACGATGATGGCCTCTTTCAGCGCTGGAAAGAGCACTACCTCTGACTGCTCAACCGAAACACCGATTTGGATGTCCTGACTACCCATCAGGTCCCTCAGCATCCAGAGCTGACCCACCTCAGCTATGCTCCATCCCTGGATGAGGCAGCTAATGTCATCAAACAGATGAAAAATAGCAAAGCCTCAGGGCCTGATAGAATCCCAGCCGAGGTGTATAAAGCAGGAGGACCTCGGCTTACCAGCTATCTCTATCTTCTCCTGGAGAATATATGGGAAAAGGAGGAAATTCCCCAAGCTTTTAAAGACATCTCTATCGTCAATATTTATAAGAACAAGGGAGACCAGTCAGACTGTGGCAACTAACACAGGATCTCGTTGCTGTTCGTAGCTGGCAAGATTATTGCTCGAGTCCTCCTAAACAGACTTCTTCCTGAGGCGGAAAACTTCCTCCCAGAATCTCAGCGTGCCCTTAGACCATCACCCGACATCACTGACATGATCTTTGCTGCCCGCCAGATACAGGAAAAGTGCATAGAACAACGTCGTAACCTGTACATGGCTTTCATCGACCTAACCAAGGCCTTCGACTCGGTGAACAGGGAAGCCCTCTGGTGGACCCTCAGCAGTTTTTTCTGCCCACCAAAATTCATCCCCATTGTGAGTTAACGCCACAATGGCATGAACGACAGTTTCCTGCACAATGACATCCAGTCTGAGTTCTTCCCCATCCAAACGGGGGTTAAACAAAGATGTGTACTGGCACCAAATCTCTTTTCCATTTTCTTGGCTGACAATTTAGCCGGTGGTGTGGACATCGAGGACCGGAAGAAGGGTCTTTTTCACCATAAAACGACTCCAGGCAGGAACAAAGGTGTCGGTAGCGTCCATTATTGAACTTCAGTATGCAGACAATCTCTCTCTTCTTGCTCACACTGAACGCGACCTACGGGAGATCCTGAACACCTCCAGGGGTGTCAAACTCATGGCCCGCAGGCCAATTGTGGCCCTTTGGATGGTCAGGTGTGGCCCGTGGGATAACGTTAAAATTTATCTATAATCATGTTTATTCAGTAAAAATAAATTTTACATACTTAAGATCAGACAAACCCAAATGAGGTACTTCTGGTAAGCCAGGTAAGGCAATATGTTAAGCTGTAAACTTCAATCCTGCACATATGTGATATAGCACTTGCGTTGGTCCTGAAGAGGGTAACGAAAATAAGAATTGGCCCTCCAAAGGTTTTGAGTTTGACACTACTGAGTCCTACGCAGATACGTATGCACACTTCGGCCTGGAGGTGAATGTACGTAAGACTCAGATTCTCTTTCAACCTGCCCCTGGTTCAGACACACCTCCACCATTCATTCATCTTAACGGCACTACCCTCTCTAATGTTACCCACTTTCGGTATCTCGGCTCCCACCTGTCCACCACCGCAGACAGCGATGAAGAGATTCCACATCTGATCAGATATACATCTCAAGCCCTTGGAAGACTCCGAAACCGTGTCTTCAGATGAAGGGAGCTGAAATTATTTACCAAGTTACGTGTATCTCGAGCAATGGTCCTCCCCACCCTGCTATATGGCAGCGAGACATGGGTCACATACAGGAGGCACCTCAAGGCACTTTCACCAGCGTGCTCTAAGTTTCATCCTCCGAGTTCGCTGGGGGGACAAGAGAATAAATGCCAGTACTCTTGTTCACACCAACTGTAAGAGCATTGAGGCTACCATTATCCATGAACAACTACGCTGAACTGGCCATGTTACCCACATGGAAGACAGTAGACTGCAAAGCATTTACTTTAGAGTCACCTAACGAATAGTAAACGTAACGCCGGTGGGAAACTGAAAAGTTATAAGGATAGTTTTAAGATAAACCTGAAAAAAATATCAAATCGACCTCCTCGCCTGGGAAACGATTACTCCACATCGTAACGATTGGAGAAGCACCATACAAGAAGGTGCCAACACATTCGAGTTAGCCCGACTGCAAACTGAGGCAGACAAGCACCAACGCCGGAATGATGCTGCTACTGCCCCTCCCACACTCGATGTTGCCCTCCACATGAGCAACATCTGTGAAAAACTCTGCTGGTCCCTTATCGGCCTATTTAGTCACCTCAAAACTCATCAATGAAGGTGACATCCCTAATTACTCATATCATCTTATCATAGCTGGAGGATCGTGATACTCGATTCCGAGTGACAGCAAAGTAGTAGTTGTGGTAGTGTATCCGGCGATCAGGGAAGAGTGTCCACATTGTATTTTCTGTTCTCTCCCAAATTACCATAGAACCCTGTAATATCTCAAATGTGGCATTTGATTATACTAAAAATGGTAGTAAGACAGCCAAATGAAATATGACACTGATGATAAGTAGGAATAAGAAGAAAATTGACTTGAGCACCTCAGTCCCGCCGCCCTGCTGTCTGGAACCATCACCAACTCTCTCTCCAATCAGGAACCCTCTCTGCTATAACTTAAAATTAAGTATCCTTTTAAGCAGCTTTTTCATACCTGTCTTTACATTCACTTAAGAGAACACATATCATCGATACTTGGTGTAGTTCAAAGAGGATGTGCACATAGACACGCCATAGAATGGATTGTTCCCGTGATCGAGGTGTCTAGCGGACTGTGTAGCGAGTGTAGCGAAGTGTGTGTGGGGAGGTGTTTCGTCTTTGCTCGCAAATACATTGGTTCTCGTCATTCAGTTTAGGTCGCCATTTAAACCAGACAGCGACACTTAAAATATGGACCCGGTAGTTCCATCATGTGTGTTACTGAATGTGTGCCTCGGACGATACCACATAACCAGGTTAACCAAAACTGCCTGGCAAAGGACTTTTGCCCAGGACTGTACATACATTCAGTTGTGAAACAGTAATATAAGATGACGTTATTATTTGTTATTATCCATGAGATATTGTCCATGAGGTTAAGGAAGGATTTCGGCTGATTGGGGGGGATTAGGTGGTTGGGAAGAGAGAACCATCCTTAATGGTGGCGTCAATTACTATTCCTGTGTCAGTGGTGTGCTCAGCCCTCCTGGGTGCTCTCATAACCTGGTGGAGTCGGTGGCAATACACTCAGGTAGAAAGATCGTTCGTGGAGAACCTTTACTTTAAATAACTAGTTCAGCAGTCAGGCAAAAGGGAAGGATAAGCTAACTTCCCTTTCTTTCGAGGGGAGGAAGCCATCTGCACGACGTCCTCTGAATGGTTTGTAAAGTGTCCTCATCACTGGAGTTGAACAACAACAAAAGGTATTCTTTATCCGTTCCTTTTCATGGCCGCAGCATATCGTGATAAAACATAAAGTAGAGAATCAACATAGGCGACGTTTCCCAAAAGCCGAATGAAATTGAGAACTTCTTACTTTACGTGCTAGAGTTCGTAAAACACGTCAGGTACCTACCATTTTACCTTTTCTAGTCACTTAAAAGGAGGAAATGAGGTTACTTATACTAAGGTGCTTCAGCGGTCAGGATCTTGAGAACAGTTCACCAAGTTGTAGTTTTTGCACCAGATAACAACTTGTTAAAAACAATAATCATGGTTGTATGTATATTATGTATGCTGGATTATATATCATGTATGTATATTATGTATGTGCTCCATTTATGTATTATTTATTCAGCCTAGCTAGCAGCGTGTGGCAATGTTATTACCATATCCCACACGCTTAATTAATGTGCCTGGCGACGTATGGAAGCTGCTAATGTATCACTTGCCATACGTCGCCTATAGCAGTTGACAAGGAGCCTAGCCAGGGAGACCGCTGCTCTCCTCTGTGTACATACTCTTATCCAGTAAACCGAACCTACAAAACTATACAGGTGTTTGTGTTCTCTCCTGTATATAGAACTTATTATTCAGAACCTAACATGGCGCAGTGATCCGATCTTACTGGATAATTACGAGTGAAAGTGCAAAGTCTGTGGAAAGCCGGCGTACGGACTCCTCCCGCCTTGGTCAACTCCCGCGCGTCAGCTCTCCTCGAAGAATCTCAGCAACTTTGAGCAGTGTCAGTGATTCTCTGTGAAGTGTTTAGTGCATTGTGTGTTTCGTGCCATTCATGTGTGACCTTGTTCTAAAGGATTCCCAAGGTATACGGCACGTTCTAGGCATTTGTAAGGAGTAGAGTTCAGTGCACCCGTCTCTGACCGCGTCCTGAGGGTACTGGGCTGACTGGGAGTCGCCGCGCCTCTCCCTCCACCCCCTCACAGCGCCGCCTCCACCCCCCCTCACAGCTGGGGCGAGACTCTCTACCCGCCAGGGACACCACACACACACGTACTAACACTCGCTGACCGCGCGGCTTCTTATATATATTTTATATATATAACCTACTTATCTGTGTATTTAATTAATTTTTTGTCTGAAATCTTGTTGATACGACGGGCTGACCGGTCAACACTGATTTAAGACATTGTACACAGATGAAGTAGTTATGTCTCACGCCTTACGTAGCCGTGGACCCAGCGTCTGGATGACTCAGGCGGGTGATAGCCCCGCAGAGATGGATGACCAGGCCGGCCACGACGCTCCAGCCCCCACATCGCGCAGTCCCTCACCTCAATATTCAGCGTTGTCTCCAGAGATAATTGCTTTACTGAAGTTTATGAGAGATGAGAAACGCGAGGATGAAGCCCACAGACGTTTGGCGGATGAGCACAGAAGGCAAGCAGAGGCAGAACGAGACCACCAACGGAGATTGGAAGACAGTGAACGGTTTGAAGCCTTGATATCTCGCCTCACTGTTAACCAAGCCCCTGGCTCTAACACTGCCTCGGTACTGACTGGTTCAGATACCTCATCCATGCTTCCTTCACGCCCCCCAGCCCCACCGAAAGCATCAGCTCAAACGCCGCCCATCTTGAAGCCTGATGAGACTTTCCAGACTTTTCGTGAATGGCGGCGACGGTGGACTGATTATTCTACAATGGTGGATCTCCAGAGTTTGTCACAGCCTAAACAACTCATCCAGCTGCGCATGTGCCTGTCCTTGGAAATTCAGCGTGTCTTGGAACATACGTTGCAGGTACCCCCAACCTCTTCGCTGTCTGTAGAGGAGGTACTGGACGTTCTACAACGGCACATCAAAGGACAGCAGAATGAAGCTCTGCGCAGGAGGGAATTGTTTAGCTGCAGACAGTTGGAGGGTGAGTCTTTTGATGCCTTTTACGTGCGTCTTAAGAGAGCCTCGGAAGAGGTAGATATATGTCCAGGCCACCACCAGCAGTGCGAGGAGACCCAGTTGAGGCAGGTGATCCTGATGGGTGTTAAGGACGAGGAACTTGTCCAACGCCTCACCTCCCTCGACTCTTCCTCTTCTCTTCAGGATGTGTTGACGATATGTCGCTCCTATGAGGCTGCCAGGTGTGCCACCTCTGCCATCCGTGCTCCCCCTACAGCTGTACGCGCTGTGTCCCGGTACAAGAAGGACAAAAAGTCTGTTCCTACGCCTTCGCCCACCACGTCCACGCCCGGTTTATTTTGCAACAACTGTGGTAAGCAGCACGGAACACAGGTGTGTCCAGCTGCTCAGTCTACCTGCAACAGTTGTGACCGTAAGGGCCACTGGTCACTCACAGTACGGTGCCCAGCCAAACGCGTCCAGTGCAATGTGTGTGGTCGTCTGGGCCACTATGACAAGTGTTGCCCTTCCAACATACCCAAGGGACCGCGTCGGCGGAAGCTTCAGCCCCCTTCCACCAGAGAGGGCCGCCCACAGTCTTCCAATCAGAGGCACGACGACTCCTGACAACGCTCGAGCCACATTAGGAATGTGTGCTCCCCCCCGCGTCCCAGGACCAAAGTCCCCCAGTACATCAGCGTCATCATGATCTACGGCGGTGTGTCATCCCGTCTTCAGATGTTGCCCGACACCGGCGCTGATGCTACAGTCATCGGTCCCCAGCATTTGCAATGCTTGGGGCTCTCTCCAAGTGATCTAGGACCGCCCCCCAAGGATCTCCGCTTTATGGCAGATGGTTCACAGATGACCCCGGCCCTAGGTTCACTCTATGCACACGTCACCTTTGGCAACAGGTCGTGTCAAGCCTGGATTGATGTGCATAATGGCGTCCCGACTCCTTTGCTGTCCTACAGACATTGCCAAGAGTTGGCCATCATCTCCCAGGACTTCCCAAAACCGATTCTCGAGGTAAAACACGCCAACAGGGTGCACGAAGGGAGCAGCAACTACCCTGCTGCCGCCCTGCCCCTACCTCTGGCCAGTGACACCTCTCCTTCGGTAGTTGTCCCTGCTGCTTCAAGTCTCCACGCCTTGACTCGCCTCCACGACAGTCACTGTGGAGCCGAGGCCACCAAACGGCGTGCAAGACAGACTGTGTTCCGGCCTGGCATCGACTCCGACATCTCCAATGCTGTCCGGGTGTGTAAGCCCCGCCGCGTATTACAACCCAGCCAGCAGCAGGAATCCTTTATGAGTGACGACAACCCCACCCGCCCCTTTGAGTCTGTGTCGGCCGACTTTTTCTGTGTGTCAGGAAAGTCCTTCCTCGTTATCGTCGACCGTCTCTCTGGTTGGCCGGTTGTCATCAAGTGCGGTAATGACACGACGTCTGCCGCCACCATCAGCAAGTTCCGCCACTACTTCCGTGACGTGGGCGTTCCTGTACGCCTGCGAACCGACGGAGGGCCTCAGTTCACAAGCCGGGACTTTGCTGCGTTCCTCGACCGATGGGGAGTCCGGCATGTGTTGTCATCGCCCCATTACCCGCAGTCCAACGGCCACGCTGAGGCTGCTGTCAAATCCCTGAAGCACCTCATCCTTAAGGTGGCCCCTTCTGGGAACATTGACTGCGAGGCCTTCGACAGGGGTCTTCTTGAACTCCGCAACACACCTAACTACACCTGACGCTCCCCTGCCCAGGTTTTGTATGGACGCCCCCTTCGTTCTTGTGTCCCTGCTCACCCTCAATCCTTCTCCAAGGAGTGGCAGGCCAAGACAGAGGATTGTGATCGCCGAGCCGCCGAACGTGTTCAGGACGTCGTCGCCCGCTACAATGACCACGCCCGTTCTCTCCCCAGGTTGAGTGTCGGCACCCAAGTCCGTGTTCAGGACCCGACCTCCCTACGTTGGGACAAAGTAGGCGTAGTCATGGGTCTCGGCAGGTCATGGGACTACCAGGTGCGGTTACCCAGTGGTCGTGTGTGGTGGAGGAACCGCCGTTTTCTCCGACCCGTAACAATGCCTTCTGCTGGCCCCGCCACCAGTGTCGAGTCCCATACCCTTCCCAGTGATGAAGTCCCTCGACGCTCAGAACGGATCCAAAAGAAAAGGTCCGCTCAAGACTTTGCTATGAGCGTATAGGGGGGAGGGAGGTGTATGTATATTATGTATGCTGGATTATATATCATGTATGTATATTATGTATGTGCTCCATTTATGTATTATTTATTCAGCCTAGCTAGCAGCGTGTGGCAATGTTATTACCATATCCCACACGCTTAATTAATGTGCCTGGCGACGTATGGAAGCTGCTAATGTATCACTTGCCATACGTCGCCTATAGCAGTTGACAAGGAGCCTAGCCAGGGAGACCGCTGCTCTCCTCTGTGTACATACTCTTATCCAGTAAACCGAACCTACAAAACTATACAGGTGTTTGTGTTCTCTCCTGTATATAGAACTTATTATTCAGAACCTAACAATGGTGGTAAGGTGTCAGTGAGTAAAAGACCAATAGCAATAATGTTTATACTATTTTTTTCCCAAATCAAATTTCAGTAATAAAACAGACAATGCACAATAACAATATACATGTTACTTATGTTTTATTATAGTACCCAACACATATGACAAACAACAACAATAGCCCAAACAGACAATAAATAAAATTAACAAAATGATAAACAGAAAATCTTTGAAACACGTAGCCTGAAGCCGTTGTATACATGTGTAAAATACATGTGTGTTGCATTTGTTGTGTTCTAGTATTAATTGCAGGCAAGATCTTCGTACATTCATATTGATTCAGTTTAACAACTCAGAGTTCACAGAGATGAAATTATTACTGTATTTATTTAATTCCTACAGCCACTAAGAAGAGATTTTGTAACTGTCCAGAAAACTTATGTACGTAAAATTTCTCACAAAAAATCGTATCCAACTACTGAAAGGCCTATAATTCTTAAAATATAAGAAATGTGTTTAACATGGTACTTAAAACATAGCTAATAGTTATCAGAAAATCACTGTGTTTGTGTGTGTGTGTGTGTGTGTGTGTGTGTGTGTGCAGATAATATCACCTAGCACTGAACCCTGGTAACACCGCGACCATGAATACATCATTAGCTACGTCGAGATGCGCAGTACAGTACTTCAAAAAGACAACCTCACGCACGAAATTCTTCCATCAATCATTTCAGGAAAGTCCGAGTTGGAATAACTAAATAGAGCAAAAAAAATAAAAATAAATAATAAATAAATAAAAATATGCCAGATATTTTTATTTTGTGAAGGTCGACCATTGTGTTCCGGACTTAGTGGAGGAGAGGTTGTGAATCCGAAAATGTTATAATACTCTTCTCAGGGAGTCTTCTTCCTTAGTGCGATGATTGTATCCCAGCGTTTCCTTCAGGTGTCAAGAGGCTGGCGGAGAATGAAATGCCAAGTAGCTGGCATAGAATGAACTGTCAAGTTGTTGGCATAGACTGAAGTATCAAATAGTTGGCAAAGAATGAATTGCCAATTAGCTGGCAGAGAATGAAGTGCCAAGTATCTGGTATGGAATGAATTGCCAAGTAGCTGACATGGAAAGAAGTGAAAGTAGTTTGTATAGAACGAAATGTCAGGTAACTGGCATGGAATGAAGTGCCAAGTAGCTGGCATAGAATGAACTGCAGCCAAGTAGCTGGCATTGAATGAAGTTTCAATTGACAGGTGTCAAGTTGCGAGTGTCAGTAGTGGGTGTCAAGAGGCAGGGGTCAAAGAACATGTCTCTAGGGTGACGTGTTACACAGCTCATCCGCTGAAAGTAAAGAAAAATAATTAGTTTGACATTATTTTTTCCTTCTCATTTTATACTAACAAAACTCAAGTAACATACCGAGGTCTTCCTTGATGTCAGGATTAGTATACAGTGTACAGGCCATTATTTTGTCTTTACATATACAGTAGGTCATTGGCAACGCCCTGAATTACTAACCTCAGAAACGCGAGTTTGACCCCAAAACCAATCGAAGATGGAGGGTCAACAGTTGAAGGTAAGTGTAATTAATCCCGCAAATCAAGAAGTGACAGAAGATTTAAATGCAGTATTAATATTATTTTTGTTAATGCATTTCTTCAAGGTGACTTTTGTATCAAATAAAACACTGACCTCTAGGTTCCTTGACACATCCATTTGTCTTGTAGCTGTACAGTTCACCGAGGTCACATTTCTCTTTCGTGTAGTCCCAGAAGCCGTTGGCCATCTTAAAGCACTGGAAGTACTCGCGACACAGCTTCTTTTGATACTGGGAGGGACAGATGAAGAATTGCTTTAGTTCAGTAAGGTGTGCGATTGTACCGAGTTAAGGTGGAAATAGTGAAATTTAAGAGTTGATTCATTATAATTAGTAAAGGCAGTGATTGAATGCAGCTTCAGAGTTGATTTTGTACGAAATGAGAGTTGTATGTATATTATGTATGCTGGATTATATATCATGTATGTATATTATGTATGTGCTCCATCTATGTATTATTTATTTAGCCTAGCTAGCAGCGTGTGGCAATGTTATTACCATATCCCACACGCTTAATTAATGTGCCTGGCGACGTATGGAAGCTGCTAATGTATTACTTGCCATACGTCGCCTATGGCAGTTGACCGGGAGCCTAGTCAAGAGAGAGTGCTGCTCTCCTTTGTGTACATCCTCTTATCCAGTAAACCGAACCTACAAAACTATACAGGTGTTTGTGTTCTCTCCTGTATATAGAACTTATTATTCAGAACCTAACATGGCGCAGTGAGTAGGATCTTACTGGATAATTACGAGTGATAGTGCAAAGTTTGTGGGGAAGCCGGCGTACGGACTCCTCTCTCTCTTGGGTCAACTCCCGCGCGTCAGCTCTCCTCGAAGAATCTCAGCAACTTTGAGCAGTGTCAGTGACAGTGATTTTCTGTGAAGTGTTTAGTGCATTGTGTGTTCGTGCCATTCATGTGTGACCTTGTTCTAAAGGATTCCCAAAGTATACGGCACGTTCTGGGCATTTGTAAGGAGTAGAGTTCAGTGCACCCGTCTCTGACCGCGTTCTGAGGGTAACTAGACCGACTGGGAGTCGCTGCGCCTCTCCCTCCACCCCCCTCACAGCGCCGCCTCCACCCCCCCCCCCCTCACAGCTGGGGCGAGACGCTTTGCCGGCCCGGGACACACACTCACACACATACACGTACTAACACTCGCTGACCGCGCGGCTTCCTTATATATATTTTATATATATAACCTACTTATCTGTGTATTTAATTAATTTTTTGTCTGAAATCTTGTTGATACGACGGGCTGACCGGTCAACACTGATTTAAGACATAGTACACAGAGGAAGTAGTTATGTCTCACGCCTTACGTAGCCGTGGACCCAGCGTTTGGATGACTCAGACGGGTGATAGCCCCGCAGAGATGGATGACCAGGCCGGCCACGACGCTCCAGCCCCCACATCGCGCAGTCCCTCACCTCAATATTCAGCGTTGTCTCCAGAGATAATTGCTTTACTGAAGTTTATGAGAGATGAGAAACGCGAGGATGAAGCCCACAGACGTTTGGCGGATGAGCACAGAAGGCAAGCAGAGGCAGAACGAGACAACCAACGGAGATTGGAAGACAGTGAACGGTTTGAAGCCTTGATATCTCGCCTCACTGTTAACCAAGCCCCTGGCTCTAACACTGCCTCGGTACTGACTGGTTCAGATACCTCATCCATGCTTCCTTCACACCCCCCAGCCCCACCTAAAGCAGCAGCTCAAACGCCGCCCATCTTGAAGCCTGATGAGACTTTCCAGACTTTTCGTGAATGGCGGCGACGGTGGACTGATTATTCTACAATGGTGGATCTCCAGAGTTTGTCACAGCCTAAACAACTCATCCAGCTGCGTATGTGCCTGTCCTTGGAAATTCAGCGTGTCTTGGAACATACGTTGCAGGTACCCCCAACCTCTTTGCTGTCTGTAGAGGAGGTACTGGACGTTCTACAACGGCACATCAAAGGACAGCAGAATGAAGCTCTGCGCAGGAGGGAATTGTTTAGCTGCAGACAGATGGAGGGTGAGTCTTTTGATGCCTTTTACGTGCGTCTTAAGAGAGCCTCGGAAGAGGTAGATATATGTCCAGGCCACCACCAGCAGTGCGAGGAGACCCAGTTGAGGCAGGTGATCCTGATGGGTGTTAAGGACGAGGAACTTGTCCAACGCCTCACCTCCCTCGACTCTTCCTCTTCTCTTAAGGATGTGTTGACGATATGTCGCTCCTATGAGGCTGCCAGGTGTGCCACCTCTGCCATCCGCGCTCCCCCTACAGCTGTACGCGCTGTGTCCCGGTACAAGAAGGACAAGAAGTCTGTTCCTACGCCTTCGCCCACCACGTCCACGCCCGGTTTATTTTGCAACAACTGTGGTAAGCAGCACGGAACACAGGTGTGTCCAGCTGCTCAGTCTACCTGCAACAGTTGTGACCGTAAGGGCCACTGGTCACTCACAGTACGGTGCCCAGCCAAACGCGTCCAGTGCAATGTACGTGGTCGTCTGGGCCACTATGACAAGTGTTGCCCTTCCAACATACCCAAGGGACCGCGTCGGCGGAAGCTTCAGCCCCCTTCCACCAGAGAGGGCCGCCCACAGTCTTCCAATCAGAGGTACGACGACTCTTGACAACGCTCGAGCCACATTAGGAATGTGTGCTCCCCCCAGCGTCCCAGGACCAAAGTCCCCCAGTACATCAGCGTCATCGTGACCTACGGCGGTGTGTCATCCCGTCTTCAGATGTTGCCCGACACCGGCGCTGATGCTACAATCATCGGTCCCCAGCATTTGCAATGCTTGGGGCTCTCTCCAAGTGATCTAGGACCGCCCCCCAAGGATCTCCGCTTTATGGCAGATGGGTCACAGATGACCCCGGCCCTAGGTTCACTATATGCACACGTCACCCTTGGCAACAGGTCGTGTCAAGCCTGGATTGATGTGCATAATGGCGTCCCGACTCCTTCGCTGTCCTACAGACATTGCCAAGAGTTGGCCATCATCTCCCAGGACTTCCCAACACCGATCCTCAAGGTAAAACACGCCAACAGGGTGCACGAAGGGAGCAGCAACTACCCTGCTGCCGCCCTACCCCTACCTCTGGTCAGTGACACCTCCCCTTCGGTAGTTGTCCCTGCTGCCTCAAGTCTCCACGCCTTGGCTCGCCTCCACGACAGTCACTGTGGAGCCGAGGCCACCAAACGGCGTGCAAGACAGACTGTGTTCCGGCCTGGCATCGACCCCGACATCTCCAATGCTGTCCAGGTGTGTAAGCCCCGCAGCGTATTACAACCCAGCCAGCAGCAGGAATCCTTTATGAGTGACGACAACCCCACCCGCCCCTTTGAGTCTGTGTCGGCCGACTTTTTCTGTGTGTCAGGAAAGTCCTTCCTCGTTATCGTCGACCGTCTCTCTGGTTGGCCGGTTGTCATCAAGTGCGGTAATGACACGACGTCTGCCGCCACCATCAGCAAGTTCCGCCACTACTTCCGTGACATGGGCGTTCCTGCACGCCTGCGAACCGACGGAGGGCCTCAGTTCACAAGCCGGGACCTTGCTGTGTTCCTTGACCGATGGGGAGTCCGGCATGTGTTGTCATCGCCCCATTACCCGCAGTCCAACGGCCACGCTGAGGCTGCTGTCAAATCCCTGAAGCACCTCATCCTTAAGGTGGCCCCTTCTGGGAACATTGACTGCGAGGCCTTCGACAGGGGTCTTCTTGAACTCCGCAACACACATAACTACACCGGACGCTCCCCTGCCCAGGTCTTGTATGGACGCCCCCTTCGTTCTTGTGTCCCTGCTC
Source organism: Homarus gammarus (assembly GCA_958450375.1). NCBI lineage: Eukaryota > Metazoa > Arthropoda > Malacostraca > Decapoda > Nephropidae > Homarus > Homarus gammarus. The sequence goes on from CAUDMG010003939.1 coordinate 179,112, forward strand.
ACCCTCAATCCTTCTCCAAGGAGTGGCAGGCCAAGACAGAGGATTGTGATCGCCGAGCCGCCGAACGTGTTCAGGACGTCGTCGCCCGCTACAATGACCACGCCCGTTCTCTCCCCAGGTTGAGTGTCGGCACCCAAGTCCGTGTTCAGGACCCGACCTCCCTACGTTGGGACAAAGTAGGCGTAGTCATGGGTCTCGGCAGGTCACGGGACTACCAGGTGCGGTTACCCAGTGGTCGTGTGTGGTGGAGGAACCGCCGTTTCCTCCGACCCGTAACAATGCCGTCTGCTGGCCCCGCCACCAGTGTTGAGTCCCATACCCTTCCCAGTGATGAAGTCCCTCGACGCTCAGAACGGATCCAAAAGAAAAGGTCCGCTCAAGACTTTGCTATGAGCGTATAGGGGGGAGGGAGGTGTATGTATATTATGTATGCTGGATTATATATCATGTATGTATATTATGTATGTGCTCCATCTATGTATTATTTATTCAGCCTAGCTAGCAGCGTGTGGCAATGTTATTACCATATCCCACACGCTTAATTAATGTGCCTGGCGACGTATGGAAGCTGCTAATGTATCACTTGCCATACGTCGCCTATGGCAGTTGACCGGGAGCCTAGTCAAGAGAGAGTGCTGCTCTCCTTTGTGTACATCCTCTTATCCAGTAAACCGAACCTACAAAACTATACAGGTGTTTGTGTTCTCTCCTGTATATAGAACTTATTATTCAGAACCTAACAAGAGTAACTTAATATAATTTAAAAGTTGGTCCACTATCACAGAAAGAGTTCTTAAGCAGAATAAATAGCTGGTTCAACATAATGGAGTAATAATATAAAAGGTGATTCACCATCACAAAGCGATTGATTAATTGGAATGAAGAGTAGTCAGTAAAACAGAGGGAGTGATGAAGAAACTTAAGAATTAGATTCACTGTATATGAAAATGCCTCTCACCAGATACGTGTTTGAGGGAGTACAAAAGTTATAGTCTTGACAGTGGTCCATGCCGATCCAGGTCTCGTAGGGCCGTTTGTTCTGTTCTGTGCACCCAAGATTACGCTGGGGAGGACGCACAGTCGGTGGGGGAAATGTGGTGGTGGAGGTAACACGGCACAGGTCCGACCCTAGATAAGAAAAAAAATAAAAATTAATAAGGTCTCTATCTTTCTTTCTCTCAACTTTACTCCCTGTTGTTTATTATATTTCATGTTGATTTTTTCTGCTCAGTTTATTATTTGAATAAGAAGATAAGGAAGTTGTATGTGATATTGATTTCCCAAATGATGAATCGCTGTTCGGCAAATATTGTATTAAGGAAAACTTACTTTAGTCTTTCTTCGAGAAAATAGCAGACAATGACGAGGAATTATAAAATTCGTGTTGTTGCCATTTCGACTTTTTTCTTGACCTGAACAGTAGTCTACATACAAATACAACAACACTTTCAAACATATGAACTTTCCACCAATTCCATACACACATGCAGTTGCTTAACTATCCTATCGTTTACAAACTGTATCATCTCTAGGTTAGGTTTTTCTAGTACAAATAATGCTATGCAACAGTCGTTGGAAGTTTCGTGTGTATAAAACAGTCGCTGGAAAACGTTTTTGGTGGATTGTAGTCCCTTAATTATAGTGAAACACTACGAAAAAGCATAAATAACGAGATTGTAACTTGTCTTCATTTTTATGCGATGTTCTGAAAGAAATAAGTTCTGTTTTCCTCAAGACTGTACAATATTTGTCGAAAGTAGGTGATTGACGTACGCCAGCGTCGTTAAGTTTTGCCTAAATATTTATTATTATTACTATTATTAGTACACGTAGTAGTAGCAGTAGGGCGGGCGGGCCAGCATGGCGTGGGTGTGGTGGAGTGTCCTCCCTGATCTAAAGTGTTATTGGTGGGAATATTCTCGGAGTGTGGGAGCGGGAATTTCACGGTGTCTCGGTGAATATCAGATGTCACCCAAAGCATTGTCACCGAAGGTTCTTATCATCCCTTACGGCATTAATCGCAAATATTCCGTGTGTTCACTGGCTATCACCAAGTGAGTAGCGAGCTGGGAGTATTTGGTGGGTTGACTAGTGCAGGTGCCAGGTACCAGTGCCAGTGCCCATAGGTCTACTTTGGCAGGGGTGGTTTCGAGACTTTCGCCCCTATGGGGCCGAGTGTTCTACGCTTGAGGTGGCCTCCTCCCCCCCCCCCCCCCCTAGTAACGGACACTTCATGTAGGGTCGACCAAGTGAGTATATATAACTAATATTACTTCTGTGAGACAATGGAAATAGTGATTATTTTTGCCAAGGTTTTATAAACAAATGTTAGGTGTGACAATTTCTTGCTCCCAGTGTATTATTCTGATGTGTGGATTGTCGCCCAGAGGGGGGGTAGCCTAAACACCCACGAGCGGACGTATGCCCCAACTACCTGGACACAGCAGTCCAGCCTGTCGCCTCTCCGCCCTTTCCTCATAAGAACTAGTTTATTCTTCTGTATGGGACCAAAGCAGATGTCGGAGGCGGACGCAACCGTCGCCCAAGATGCAGAAACTATGCCGGGTAACGACATTGTTGCGTCTGTGCTAGCCAATACCAGAATTGCACTAGCTGTGATTGTGCGAGAAACAACCAACCATGGGTGGTTTGCAGAAAGGGAAACAATTGCCATAACCCATATGGCAGGGAGCCGACATAGGAGGCCATAGTGGATACCGCCGGGACCCATCCGCCCGATGATATCCTAAATGATAGCAGTGAGTCTACTGAACCTGAAAATGTAGTAGCAGTGTCCAAGAGGTAAATAAGAGACAGCCACCACAGTGGAATGGCATGTCGATTGAAAATGCAGACATATGGGTAAAAGAAACTTACTCATAAATTGTCAGGTGGTCGCCAGCTAACCTCTTTGAACCACCCAAGTGTGCGGCCACCAAAGAAATGATTCGGGAGATGATTCGCCTCATAACTGATTACACTCAGGACTGCTTCCTCGCCCCTTTAGCTCTTCAAATACTGGCAATAATACCACATCTATTCTGTCAGACGATACACACAAAGACTAAGCACAAAGAAAATGTGGCTGAATGGGGCCCTTGAGGATCTCCTATGTGAAGCAAGAACACTGCAGGAGAGACTAAAATTTACAGGTGACGGAAAGCAAAACACCGATGACGTTGCAAGAAAGTTTGGAAACAAAATGCGTGTGGGAAAGTGTCTTCGGCGGTAAGATCTCTCTCAGAGGAATCCTCCGGTGGGGTTCTGCCAATAAACAGTGAGAAATTAAAGCAATTGAAAGAAAAACATCCCCCTGCAAGTGAAGATGTAGGAATCAGGTTCCAGGGTGCCTATATCCCACCAAATGCTGTCCTGTTCGAGAAAATAACGGGAGGGATGGTGTGGAAATAGGCACTGAAGACACGAGGAGGTGCCGGCTCTTCAGGTCTGGATGCAAACGGTTGGAGAGTTATCCTCAGCACTAACAAGTTTGGCCCCATAGCAAGTGATCTCTGCAATGTGATTGCCGTCCTTGCAAGGAAGCTGACATCCTTGTGCTACCATCGCCTCCTTGCTCTGACGGCCTGCCGCCTCATTCCCCTGGATAAGAAAACAGGATGTAGGCCTATAGGTGTGAGGGAAGTGCTGAGGCGGATCATCGTAAAATGCTAATGGAGGTGGAAAAGGATAATGACAGGGCAGGAGCAGGGAACCTGCAAGTTTGTGCTAGCCACCAGGCTGGAGAGGAAGCTGCTATTCACGCCATGAGAACGATATTTGAGCAGCGTGATTTTGAGGCTGTTCTCCTGGTGGATGCTTCAAACGCATTCAACATACTTAACCGCAAGGCCACACTGCACAACATCAAGATCAAGTGTCCAAGCTTTACGATGTATGTTGAAAAATCATATAGGAGTCCATCAGACCTCTTTCTAGTAAACAACAAGGCTCTAAGAGGTGATTCCATCATACAGTCAACCGAGGGAACAACGCAGGGGGACCCTGTTGCAATGGCAATGTATGCACTAGGCCTATCCGTGCTCCAACACACAATAAAATTTTAAACAACTGAGATCAAACAAGTGGCGTACGCTGATGACCTTACAGGAGCAGGAAAAGTGGAGGACATCAAAAAGTGGTGGGACCTGGTAACATGGCGAGGCCCACAAATAGGGTACCACCCAAATGCCAGCAAGTCCTTCCTCATTATGAAGCCAAAACATTATGAACGGGCAATGGAGGTGTTTGGCGGAAGTGAGGTCAAAATAACAAAGGATGGCCAAAGACACCTAGGCGCAGTAATCGGCACGACGGACTTCAAGACCGAGTACGTAACGGGAAAGGTGAATGAGTGGGTTAGAGAAATCTAAGCTCTGTCTGAGATTGCTAACACAGAGCCACATGCGGCTTTTGCGGCATTTACCCATGGAGTCAAGCATCGCTGGAACTACCTGATGCGCACTATCCCTGATATCGGACCCCTCCTCCACCCTCTGGAAAAACCTATCAGCGTCAATTTCATTCCCAAATTAGTGAAACACCCTCACTTAACCCCAGCAGAAAGATCACTCCTTGCACTACCACCGAGACTGGGAGGAATGGGACTAACCAATCCAGAGGAGATTGCTGCCACAAAATATCAAAACTCAGTTTAGCTCACGGCAGCCCTCACGGACCACATAATAGATCAGAACGCAACAGGGGAGGTGGATACCAGTGACGTAAACAAGATTAGAAAGTCCATTACGAAAGAACGACAGCACATCCAAAGTGAAAAAAAAAGGTAGCTATAGCGCAGGAGGTGGGCGCCTCGAACTGGTTAACTACGTTACCGATAAGGGCAAATGGTTTCAGTCTCAATAAACAAAAATTTACTGATGCCAATGCTCTAAGGTACGGTAGGCCAGTAGAAGGTTTGCCCTCCCAATGCGTGTGTGGCTCTTCCTATGACGTCGATCACCCCAAGGAGTGCAAGAAAAGGGGCTTCATATGCATGGGGCATGACGAAGTATGGGATCTCGCAGCAAATATGTTGAAGGAAATCTGCCGTGATGTCATGGGAAGAACCGATGCTCCTTCCATTGAACGGTGAGAATTTCCAACATAGGACTTCAAACACATCCAACGAAGCCCGTGTTGACGTCAGTGCTCGAGGATTCAATACGCGGGGACAGCGAGCCTTCTTCAATATCAGGATTTTTTATCCCATGGCCGCATGTCACCGTAACCTAGCTCTCGATGCTGCACACAGGAGGAACGAGAACGACAAGATAAGGGCATATGGGGAAAGAATTCAGAGCGTTGATCAAGGCAGTTTCGCTCCTCTAGTATTCAAAACCTATGGTGGGATGGGACCAAGTGCAAGATACCTCTACTCCAGACTCGCGGAGGTGCTATCCGAACAGAAGCAGCAGCCCAGAAGTTATGTTACAGCCTGGATGACATGTCGACTGTCCTTCTCTCTCCTTATGTCGGCTTTGCTCTGCCTCAGGGGAACGAGAGCAACGGCCCCAAAGCCGACAACAGTTGCAGATATTGGCTACGAGACAACAGTCACTGAATGCCGCATAGATCTGCGGCTCAACTAACTCAACACAGCTAGGATAGCTACATATGAATTAGGATATTTAATTTTAAGGTAATAAAAAGGCGGCGAAGGTGTGACTAAAGGGGTAGGACGGAGGCCACATAAAAAAAGTAGTAGTAGTAGTAGTAGTAGTAGTAGTAGTATATAATCTAACATTAAAAATTTTCACGTCAAAATAATCTTAATACCATACCCGTGGGCGGTTGGACGCATTGGTGCGTATTCTTATCAAGGAGTTCCCCCTTCATCTTACAAAGATCCTTGGCCATGGTGTAACCAAAGTATGTGAAGCAGCCAGTACACAGGGTCTTGGTGGTCCTTAATGGTTTGCACAACTCATACACTTGACAGCTGCTGGAGTCAAACTTCTGGCATAGAACAGGTGGTTTAACTGTCGTACTGGATCCTGTCCCGTTAGTGCCACAGGGAGGCGAGGTGAGGTAGGGGAACACACACTGGTCCAGCCCGTCGTTGAAGACAGTACCAGGTTCACACTCGAAGTAGAATGTGCTGTAGAAACCAACCTTCATACGGTCGACGCAACTGTGACGGGCAAGGGAGGAGAGGGGGAGAGATATTAGAGGTTGGTAAGATTTCTATTATTGTCTTAACAGAGAAGAATGTTAAATAGGCAGGGGGGGTAGGGCTGATGAAGTTGTTGGGCGGGATGAAAGGCTCGGTATGAGAGATATAAAGGGAGATGTAGAGAGCAGTGTGACAGAGAGAGATATTCACCTGGGCAAAGAGAGAGATGTGTAGTACAAGAGACATATTTAAGACAACGCAGAGAGACAGAGATAGATTAACATATATTAGAAGACAGACAGGCAGACAGACAGACAGAGACTCACCTGAAATACCAGCTACAGTTCCTGGGGTGAGGGAACACTCCTTCCTTCATACACTCCACTTGGGGTTTCACGATGTAGTCAGGGTAGCGACGGTCTGTTGACGGGATGGCAGGGTAGGTGAGGCTGTGAAATACTTGGTAAACATACATTTTCTTTATCTTAAAAACAGCAGTATAAGTAGTCTAGAGTGATTTCTCAAATCTTTATGAACATGTAAGTGGTAACTAATGTGATGAAATACATTTCGAATGAGCTATGCTTACCACTACACTACTGTTCAGAAAATCTCTGAATCAAGTGAATTAAGACTGGAAGTGAGTCAACGTCACCCTTGTATTCGAAAAATTGTACGAGTGTAACAGAAAACTCTAGGTCAGTCAACCTAACATTCCAACGTAAGATTGTAATCTCTAGAGGACGGCACCATCAACCATCTGATTAAACACAACTCCATCAACGCATCACAAATTGGTGTCATAGAGAGATCATGTTTAAAGAATTTGTTTACACGCTTAGATAAAGTAACAGACCACGTGGGCCAAGGCTTACCAGTAGATGTATTGTATATGGATTACTGTAGGGCTTTCGACGAAGTTCCATTACACTGTACACAGCTTGTGGTCATATATGGTATCGAAGGTAAATATTAGCATGGATAAAACACTAACTCAGAGACAAGTGTCACAGGGTGGTCATAAACAAAGTATACTAAACCTACAAAGCGGCTCTGAGTGGACTATACATCGTAAAGCTACATCCTGGGACCCACCCTCTTTTGATCTACGTTAACGATATTATTGTAATTATATTAAGCCACATAATGAAGTCTGTGAACGAAACAAGGATCTACACTCTACAGGGATGTGGCGAGTCAGAATGACATTGCATCCAAGCAAAAGAATTTACATGGACTTTTCAAGTGGTCGCACAACTAATAAATGCTCTTCAATGCGGGGCACAATAACACAAAACACAATTATCTATAACTAATACTCTTCTAGCACTTGAAAATATGGGAAATGCCCTGGGCAACGTGACAGAGAAACAACCAAATTCCGGGAATCTTGAATTATTACATTAAATGTAAAGATGAGACACTTTCCTTCAGTTCTACTGACGTCTCCACCTGGACTACTGTATGCAGGCATGCAAACCACATTTACAGAAGGTCATAATATCACTAGAAAAAGTGCATCGCTGGGTGACTAAAATTATTCATGACATTGGAAATCCTAGCTACCCATTGAGGCTGAGGGCTTGAAACTGACGACTCATCAAATAAGAAATATTCAAAATCCTAAACAGGTTGAAAAACGTAAACACAAATCACTTCTCCAAGACGCCAAACCTTACGAACACAAGAGTTAAGAATTTCAAGCTAGCCAAGTCGTTTTGTAAAACAAATATAATAAAGTACTTTTTCACGCAGAAGTTGGCATTGTCTACCAGTTGAAGCCATGGAAACAAGAACAGTATAGGGAGTTAAAATAATCCTGAACAAGACTATCAAGTACAGTGGGAAGATCCTACACGGGTCACCGGGCTCTTTTCCTTGACTTAGACACCACAAGCTGAGGAGTCCGTTAGGTAAATTTGGTAACTTACATACATCCACAAAAGTTCAGGAGCTGCAGGATCTAATACAAAGATTGTAAATGACTTTAATATCTTAAGTTGTTTTGAAATGTTTCACAAGTCTAATATCTAGTATAGAACATTAATACACACACACACACACACACATATATATATGTACATATATATATATATATATATATATATATATATATATATATATATATATATATATATATATATATATATATATATATATGGCGTAATGGTACTCACCATTAGGGCCAGGCACAGAGGCCTTAACAACGGTTGTCATGGTAACCACCACCATCAAGAACTTGGCCACGCTCCTCAATTCCCACTGCATCATCTGGAAAAAAACAATTATAAATCAGAGTCTCTGTTGAGGAGGGGGGAGGAGTAGTGGAATGACAGGAGAAAGGTAGGTGGGAAGGGGGTAATGTAAGATGAAAGGGGTAGTGGGTGGTAACAGAGAACGCGAAGTGAGGTTACTAATTGGGAGGGGCATTACAAGTACTCCCTTTCCCTCTAAGATAGCTCACCTGTTAAGACTCTAGTGTCCAAAATTAAGAACTAAATGATCTTGACCTACAAAAATCCACACACTGACCTGTACCCATCCCACACCCGCATGAGTAACGTGAACTCACACCTGTCCCGCCCCCTGTCAGCCCACGCCTGCCCCACACTGCAGGTACCCGCGGTTGCCCCGCACAGACCTCTATTGTAAATGAAATTCTAATCTTATTTAATCTATTGTGTCAAATTTAAAGAGAAAATGTAGTAAAATATACAGGTAGAGGCATAAATTCAGGTGCAGATGTAAGTATAACTACATGTACAATCTCGTTTACTATAGTACGTAGTATAATATAATACGAAACAACAAAGCCTAACCATTAAATTAGGCAACGGGGAACTAATTAGCCAATCACCGATCACTTTTACATTTATTCATATTTTTACTAAGTAATATAGTAAACAAACGGCCTTGAGTTGCCAGTTGTCACCAGCAGTGTTCGAAGAATCTTGAACGAGACTGTACGGGTATAGGTACAGAGTCAGGTTTAAGTAAAATAATATGGAAATATACTTGAAAAGATATCGGCCTAAATACAGATCAAGGTACAAGCCTCGGTGCAAATACGGTACAATAATAAATACACATTATTCCGGAGCCATATACATAACTAGTTCACATCAGCTTGTACAAGTGAGAATTAACACACATCTTAGATTACGAATCAACAGCATTCCTACGTCTTCGACACCTCCAAGCTGTTAAGACAACGTTTGCTGTACAGTACTTTCTGTCCCTCACTCCATGGTAACTGTACAGAAACATTCCTCATGTTACCATTTATTTTCCTTTCTCTTATATCATCTCTGCTGAAATAGATTTATCTTTCCGCGCTGTCTGTGGCTGGGGTTAGGTAAGAACATCATGTCTGAATGGTGAAATAGGAGCTGGGGAGAGAGGAGAGAGGGAGGAGGAGGCTGTGGGGGATACATTGAATAATGGTACAGAGGTTAATGGGCAGTTGACGTTGGGGCTCACATGATTTCACTTATACTCGCAAATTTGTAACTGAGGACATCTGGGTGTGTCATGGCATATAAATTGCAGTCTTTCTGTTTGCGCAGAACCGTCTCCACTGATAGTACATTTTCTGTTGTGGCTAAATCAAGCTTTGGTGGTCGTGGTATGTCCATTTAAATTCTCTGTTGCGTATCCCTTCTTCCACCTTGTCATGTAGAATGCCTCCGGAGTACTCAAATGTTGTGTCAACGTGTAGTCCCAGTTTTCTTCATGACATTATGTCCAGGGAATTTATTGTTGCTTTGGTAGTTTCACTATCATTTACCCAATATCCATTCCATCACCATAGCTGAACTCCTCTTCTTTTCTCTATTTTTAAGTTTTGGTTGGAAGTTTTGTGATTTTCTGAGGTTTTTCACTTGGTGCACTGTGAGAGCAATCTACTGTAGGTTCACTGTGTTTTTGCCTGTTCGACGTCAAGTGAGGCTAATTTATCCTTATATTATGACTGTTCTGTTGTTTTTTCTTCCTTCTGTTTTGGCTCTTTCCTTGATGTCACTTCACGGACGTGACGCTGTGATTCCCATAATCTTCGTAAGCTTGGTGAGGTGGCAAAGTAAGGTGAAGATCAAAAAATACATATTGCACACCGACACTATTCTTGCAGTCCACTGTGTGTTTGACCTTTGGCACAAATCCATCTATTGTTGTTGGGGAGTTTCTACAGTGTTATCATGTATGAGTTACGGAGGGACGGACGGTTGACTAACACACGTAATGTCTCATACCTCTGAGCTGGACATAAACACATTGTATATGTTTAGGAAGAACAACCCGAAGTTAGTAGATAAATGAAGTCTTATTAAATCAGCTGGAGATATTGTACATTAATTGCATAATTAATTGATACTTAGATAGATAAATAAAGACTGCCTTGTTCACAGTAAGGTTTTATTATTGTGCCAGAAGGTTCAGACAATGGTGTGCAGGTAACAACATGGTACACACGGACACATCCGAAGTGCCTCAGAGGTGTCGGATCACCCTACACGACACGATTGTCTTGGTATAGTTTAAGCCTCACAGCAGTACACATCAGTTGTTGTAGGGTTGTGTGGTAAAGGACTTACTGATACAGACACTGTGGCGATACAAATAGACATTAAAAAGATAATTTCACTAATTGAAAATTCAAAACATTTAATACAGGACACACTAGACTGTGCTGTGTCTCATGGTCACAACATGAGGGTTGGCGATAAAGTCACAGTGTGGCAGTCACGCCACAAGTAAACTTCAGCCAAGGAGCGAGGAGCAGTAACTTACCCTTCGTGTGTGACGCTCGTCCACAAGTCAATAGCTGGTCTCCGCATCTCACTGTCGTTGATATAGCCGACACCCCACCCCGCCTCCCGCTACCTCCAGCCCCTCTCGTGCTCCCTATACCCCTCCCCTACCATCTGCTGGAGCTACTTCCCTGTCTTAAGTAGCATCCTCAGCACATACACACCATCTCCATCACCTAGAAACAATTTCAACCTAGATACCAACCCCAACACCTAGGAACCATTTCAATCACCTAGGAACCATCTCCATGCCCTAGGAACAATTTCCACCACCTAGTGACCATCTTCACCACCTAGGAACTATCTCGACCACCTAGGAACCATCTCCATCACCTAGGATCTATCTCCACCACCTAGGGACCATCTCCACCACCTAGGGATCACCTCCACCACTTAGGAACTATCTCCACCTCGTAGGATCTATCTCCACCACCTAGGAACCATCTCCACAACCTATGGACCATCTCCACCACCTAGGATCTATCTCCACCACCTAGGAACTATCTCCACCTCCTTGGGACCATCTCCACCACCTAGGGACCATCTCAACCACCTAGGGACCATCTCCACCACCTAGGAACCATCTCCACCACCTAGGAACCATCTCCACCACCTAGGGACCATCTCCACCACCTAGGGACCATCTCAACCACCTAGGGACCATCTCCACCACCTAGGAACCATCTCCACCACCAGAAAGAAATAATAATAGAAATAACAGAAGTGAGTTTACGTATAAAAACATAAGTACCACCACTACCACATTTTCTGACCATCTACACCACCCCATCCACAATTCCCCACCCTATACCACACCACTACCACCACTCTTGTCCACTACCACACCACTACCTCCTCCCTTTTTCTCCTCACCTCTCCCCTACCCACCTCCCTTCTACTCCTCACCTCCCTTCCACTCCTTGCCTTTCTCCATCCCTCCTCCCTTCCACTCCACACTTCTCTCCACCTCACCTCCTTTCTACTCCTCACCTCTCTCCTCCTCATCTTCCTTCTACTACTCACCTCTCTCCACCTCACCTCCCTTCCATTCCTTGCTTTTCTCTAGCCCTCTTCCCTTCCACTCCTCACCTCTCCTTCCCCACCTTCCTTCCACTCCATCCCACAATCTTTCTCTCTTACATTCCTTACACTCCTCTCTCGGATAACATTTATAACCTTATGTCAAAGATGGTTAGGTTTGGCTTGTTTGAGGTTTGGTGTGGTTTGGTTTGGTCAATTTTCGGTTAGGTTAGGTTAGGTAAATTTTCGGTCAAGTTATGTTAGATTATGCTGGGTTAGGTAAATTTTCGATTGGGTTCGGTTAGGTTATGTTAGGTTGGGTTAAGTTAGGTTAGGCTAGGTTAGGTTAGGGTAGGTTAGGTTAGGTTAGGTTAGGTTCAGCAGTTAGCACTCTGTACGAAACAACAAGGAATCAATTTACCGGGAAGCCAAAAGTCTCTTGTTGATCGATAACCAGACCCATAAAATGTCAGCCATAGGTGACTATTATACTGGATAACATTCATATAAATCAGATATATATTGCTAAAGAAATATTAACAAATATACGAAATTCTGAGAACAGACTTTAACACACACACACACACACAATTGTACGATAACAAGATAACTGGACTCTAGTTTTTGTGTTTGTATAAGGAAAACTTGCAAAGGGTTGAAGCTTATTTCTCTCATTGTCTTATGGTACAAGGAAAATAATATATGGAAGCTCTCTCTCTGTCTTTCTCTCTCTCTCTCTGTCTCTTTCTTTCTTTGTGAAGATTACCAATCCTTCCACTAACCTAAGCTCACTTAATCTATCCTCACTTAATCTACTCTGACTTAACCTAACCCCTAATTATCGTTTGGATAGTTAATGCTCAGGTGAAATAATCTGGTGTGTCTAATCTTGAGATGAACTTTATTTTTATTCGCATTGATACTTCAGTTTATCTCATGCCTTAAACGAGGACATTAAACTACTTAGTTACGGTATTCTGGGGAGGTATCGCTACAGTGCCAAATCTCCATTAACTATATTTGTGTCGTAGACTCGGAGATGAAGAGAGACAATTTAATTCATTCTCAAATTTCCAATCAGGAAGCAAAATTATAACGTGAGAAGCTTATAGAATTATCGGAGCGTCGTAGCTAAAATTGTGTCAATTTATGTGAAAAAATAAAAATTGCAAACCTGTACGAATCCACTTTTGTGTCGTAGACGTAGAGTAAATGGGCCAATCCAGCGCCTTCTCAATTGTCCATTTGGGGAGGAAATCCACCTCCTTGTTGTCGATTTAATGAGCCCACTAGACGCGTCCTGTATCAGAGGAAATATTCAACATAAGAACTTTTGACAATCCACCAAGTTAAAGGGGAAAAAATTATCTCAAGATTCTCTCAGACTCCGGGTTGGGTGAACAGGTATCTCTGATTGATGTGTGTCTGACAGATGATTTGTAGTGATCACTTAGCGCTCTCTCTCTCTCTCTCTCTCTCTCTCTCTCTCTCTCTCTCTCTCTCTCTCTCTTTCACTAGTGATGGGTGTTGGTTGGTGATAAAGGTAAGTTTAGATTGGTGGTAAGGTGGTAGTAGTTGGTATTGGTTGGTGGTAGTAGCAATGATAGGTGTCAGTTGTTGGTAGTGGTAATGTTAGTTATTGGTAGGAGTACGTGGCGGTGGTAGTAGTAGGTAGTGGAAGTGGTTGTGGTAGGTGGTGGCATGCTTAAGTGGTGGTAGTGGTAGGTGTAGGTGGTGGTAGTTGTAAGCGATGTCAGGGGTAATGGTAGCGGTGGTAGAGATAGTTGTAGGTGGTGGGAGTGGTAGGTGGTGTTAGTGGTTGATGGAGTTAGTGGTTGTTGTAGGTAGTAGGAGTGGTAGTCGCAGTGGTGGATGGTGGTAGTGGTAGTGGTTGTGGGAAGTGGTGGTAGTGGTAGAGGTAGGTGGTGGTAGTAGTAGGTAATTGAATTTGAATTTTGTCGCGGACAGCAGCTAGTTTATTGTGCACCCCATACTCATCCTGTGAACGGTAAAGCAAAAAAAAAATACAGACCAGAGGTCACAAGGGATGTTTATCAAACCCCAGTGGTCAGGATATTGGAGCGGCGAGTGTTACAGAGTATTTCCACTACATTGTTTGTTTAGTTCAGTTCATAGAAGTTTACTGAGCTACCACTAATCGTAGGTGCACAATGTTGAGACATGTTTAATATATCAGCTAACTTGATATCAAAGATAAAATGTGCAAGTATACACACAGTATGGCTGCATATATCCCTAAAAAGTTCTATTTTTTCACAGTCTAGAATGTAGTGCTGGAGTGTGTGGCCACATGTCTGGTTGCACATTTTACATTTAGCTTTTTTCACATCTTCTTGAGGCCTATATTTATATCCTAACATTTGTCTAGCAGTTGCAACATCCTATAATCTAGTGATCTTGTTACTTGCTCCCTATACATGTTTCATTTGATACATCTCATGGTAAACTATGCATTGACTATGCCTGTTTGCACTTGACTGCTTGCTTCAAATTCATCAACAAGTTCTTTCCTGATTGCAGTTTTTATTTTTGTGTTTGATAGACCTAGATTGTATTCAATAGTGTTTGTAACACGCAAATTTTGCTTTCGCATTAACTCTACTATGCTTTCTGAAGCCTATGTAAGAGGGTATCCACAGCAGCTTGATCCTTATAACCTCGACAACAAGGCGCATAAGTTGTGCTGGCTTCAGAGACATGCGGGTGACAATTTGATTTGAGGATATCGAGAGAAAATAGCGAGGATAAGAGTCGGTGGTGATGAGACTGCCAGTGGTAGTGTCTTCAAACAAGTTTCAGGGTTGTGAGTATTGCAAATAATTCAGTTTGTAGAGTGGATGCCCAGTTATTGATGCTGAGTCACAATGACAGCACTCCCAGTCCTCCCACAAAAAGTGTTTGGAGAGCCATCAGTGTAGGTGGCCTCTGTGATGGTATTTTCAGTCTGTAGATTGTGATGTGTTCTAGAGTTCTTAATCTGGCGGTGTTTGGATAAAAGAATTGTGTATGATGAGTCGTTTAGGTGGGTATGGATGGTTTTGAGATGTTGAAGGGATCTTTTCGCCAAGATGGTAGGAAGCTCTGTTGTTTCTCAGCTTTGTACATTACATATTGTCGAGTCCAAACATCCTCATATGTGTACTATAACTATAGTTTGTATCCATTTAGATTCCCCAGTACGCTAGTGGTTTCAGGGGAAACAATGATGTCTGGATCACCACGGAAGAGCGTCAGGGCTATCATAAGGTTCACATCAATTATTCTATCTTTGACACCGGACATTCCTAGTTCTTTCCTCACATTAAGTATGTAAGTAAAAAAATAATTAAAACAAAAATAGATTGACAACGCTTTTCCCGTCACGGAGGACCAGGGCTGGTGCTTGGTAATCTATCAGAGATCTGATATAGTCTAGGTATAGTGTTTTATTAATTCTAATATTATAAACATAGTGTGGGTTGGATCTCGCTACTCACTTAAAGGTTTTTTAGTATGGCCGTACATTGGCGGGTTAGGTGATGTATGCAGGGCATGGGGCAATTATCTTTTTAATTTAGCAAGTTAAGTTATTTTGTTTTCTAATAAGTTAAGTTAAGAAGATTTTTAAACATTTTAAACTAGTTAAGTTACTTTTTCGATTATGTTAAGTTGACCAGTCCGTGACCAATTTGCTTGGAGGAATTTTCGTGTGGATTGAATAATCTAACTTTATTGTATTGTATAACTATCAGAAGTGTTCTTCTTTTTTTCAATATCAACAAATTAGACATACAAATTTCTTTGGACCTCTAAATCCCTTTCACGCAAAATTATCAAACCAAATATATCTTCTCTAGTTCCTTTTCCCTTTCCAAACGTATTTTGATCATCAGATAACCCACTCTATATTCACAAGTGTATTCTACGTAAATTATGTTTCATAAAAATTTACCGGCATGACTTATTGAGCTAATTGTTTTAAATTGGGTGTATTCTAAGTCTCCTGCGGTTTTAGGTAATAATACAAATATTGATTTTTTTTGGTAGTCACTGAGACTGTCTCCTTTGAAGTACCTTTAGATTGTTTAATATTTATCCTGACAGTGATACAGCAGAAAATAGACCCACCAATCACAATGCCCATTCCATATAGCCTTACTTCACCAAGTACTGCCAGGAAAAATTGCGAGTATGAGAGCCAGGGTAGGGTCAATGGAACCTTTGCTGGCTGTACACATCCATATAGTTATGCCTTCTGTCGTCATCTTCTATTTCCTAGTATTTCCAATTTAGAAAATTCTTCCATAGCCTGTCTACATTCCTTTTCAATTTCTTTGTTAACTCCTTTCATCTTTGTTCGTCTATCCATTTTCTTTATAATTTCATTTGTGATCAACTCACTTTTAGCCTCATTCCTCTAAGTTTTCCCTAGTCTTTTACATTATTTTTTGAATTAATCCATTGGCCATCAAAGTCTTCCTCTAACAATAATGAAAATTCGTTTTTCGATTTAAATTTCATATTCTATCCCTGATCCCTGTTTTGAGCTTCCCTAAATCTCATTTGCTTTTATCTTTTTTTTTAAGTTTTAGTCTCACTAAAGTCATTACTGTGGCGTGATCCGATTCACAATCTGCCACTGGATAGGTCTTGGTTCGGGTTATTGAATTTCTGAATCTTTCTGAATTTAAATGTAATCTATTTCATTCCTGACAATGTAATTTTCTTTGTCCGGGAGTAAGATCCATGCCTAGGGTGTTGTTTAAACTATGAATTTGCAATAATCATATTATTTTCCCTTACAAAGTGAATTAATATGTCTCCTCTTTCATTTCTATTACCCAACCCATGTGGTCCTATTTATGATGCTTCTTCCCCCTTTCCTAACCTTTGTGTTAAAATAAGACATTCATTAAACTTCACAGTCTTTTGCTCTTTTTAAATCTTCATAACATTTTCCAAAACTTCATACTCACTATCACATGTTGGTGCATAAACCTCTATTATAACCAAGTCCATGGGTTTAGCCTTAAATTTGACTGACACAACTCTATCTGACACTGCCCAATATCCCTTTACACTACTATTTAACTTCTGGTTTACAAGAATACCAACACACCCCTCTTATGCTTTTCACCGCCTCATTATATTACAATCATTTACAAACTTCCCACCCTCATAACAAAATATCCACACATTTCATTTCCAATATTAATTTTGTGTTTGCTGATTCTCAAAATCTCCGTTGTCGTTTTAAATGTCGTCTTACTAAATGCAAAGAATTCAGTTTTCTACTTCTTGCAAGTGTCAGTAATTCGGTATTTTATTAGGCTCCTGGCAAGTGACCGGTAGACGAGGCGGGCCCCGAGAACGCAACCAGTAGGCGATATTGTATGGCTCGAAAAATATAATGCAATAATGTTGTAAGTAAACATTATATATACATAGTTATAGTTATATTGTGAAATTGGGTCCCATAGATAACCACTAAAGAATAAACAATTCAAATTTATTAAATAAGGGAAATGCATTTGGTTTTGTTTACAATGTGAGTAAGCCTGTTGGCTACCAAAAAATATGTAAACAGATTTCTCTCTCTCTCTCTCTCTCTCTCTCTCTCTCTTCATCACAACCCTATCCCAAGTAGTCATCAACCCGACCCGGAAAAATGCAACAGAGACACACACTACACATACCAAAACAAAAGAAGATACAAAAACCACAAAGGTCGTCATTCTTAGGAGTCCAAGTGGTCGAGTGGACAACCGCTCCCCTATACCCGTTATCATCCTGAATATGATGACTTATCCCTATTACAGAGTCATCGTACACAAGCGAAAAGCACATAATAATCACAAGGTTACGAACTTCTACTTAAAGGGATTAAATAACTTTTTGTTTTAATGTAATAAGTCATTGTACTCAAGAGATTAAGCCAATTAACTCAATTCAATTTCAATTTCAATTGTTTATTCCTTGATAGAGGAAGCGGGATCCTAGTGCTGTCACTAGGTACCCCTGTACGAAAACACCAGAAGCATCTGGCAAGTGTGACAAGTATATACAGTATAAATATTAAAAAGGGGCTTACTAAAGCCTAAGGAAGGAAGGATATTCCTTTAACACATAATCAATGTCATTTACATAATATCTGGCCAGTATGGGGAGGATCATCGTGTCTCCGTCAGAGGGTCGTGGAGTGGTGGTCCAGCAGGCGTCACGGAAGCGTTGTGTGTGGGGACATCTTAGGAGGTAGTGGATAAGGGTGCGGCTGTCGGGTCTTCTGCAGCAATCACGTGCCCTTTTCGCGACCCTTTCCCATAGACATGCGAGAGGTCAGGAAGTTTACGGAGGACATCGTACCAGGTGGGCGGGGAGTCCAGGGGGATGGCTGCTTCCCGAGTGAATTTACTCTGCTGATTAATTCATTGTGCTCAGGGTTTGTCATCGCACTAAAAGTGTTAAATTCATGTGAAGGGTATAAGAAAATATCATCAGTGATTATGCATATGTGGTACTGTTATATTCATTTTTTTTAATTATGTCGGCCGAAGTTAACCCAATATAGCCTATTACAGCCCAACTTAACCCAACATTACAACCCAACATAGCCCATTACCAGCAAACATAGCCCAACATAGCCCATTAAAACTCAGCATAACTCAACATAACCCAACATAGCCCATTACAACCCAACAAGGCCCAACATAGCCCATTACAACCCAACATAAATCAACATAACCCAATATAGCCCATTGCAGCCCAACATAACCCAACATAGCCCATTACAACCCAACAAGGACCAACATAGCCCATTACAACCCAACATAACTCAACATAACCCAATTAGCCCATTGCACCCCAACATAACCCAACATAGCCTATTACAACTCAACATAGCCCATTACCACGCAACATAACCCAACATAGCCTATTACAACTCAACATAGCCCATTACCACGCAACATAACCCAACATAGCCCATTGCAACTCGACACAACTCAACATAACCCAACATAGCCAATTATAACCCAACATGGCCCAACATAGCCCATTACAACCTAACATAGCCCATTACAACCCAACAACGCCCATTATAACTCAATATTACACAATGTAGCCCAACATAACCCAACACAACCATCACAGCTTAACATAACCAAACACAACCCAACATAGCCCATCACAACCCAACATAACTCACCACAACCCATCAGAACCCAATATAACCCAACATAACCCAACATAACATAGCCCAACATAAACCTACACCACAACACCTAACCTAACCTAACCTTAACCCAACCCAACTTTGGCTAGCCTAACCTAATCCCTTGTAACCAGTTTAAAGTAATTGATCTTTGTTAACTTATACTAATTAAACAGTGCTGGGATTTGGCCCCTTAAACAAATTCACCCCTAGGCGGCCCTTGGGCCGGCCATCCTCGTTACACGAGGGGCAACCATGGTAACAACCCAATCCGGTATGAAGCTCTTACATTAGCCCAACTTATCAGGTACAATTATATAAAACATAAACGACGTAACTCATCAACCACAACAGTGCGTCACAGTCGAAACCAGGAGACACCATTCCCACTTTATGTTGGAATGATGACACATGTACCTACCAGAAACCGTGAGATAATTGACAAATTGTTTCAACATGGAATTTATGTCTCTTATGACAGGGTGCTTCAGCTGTCTACAGATCTGGCCAATGTTGTGTGTGAAGAATACAGGAAGAGCCAAGTAGCAATCCCAACCAACCTTAAAACAGGTGTATTTATCACAGGTGCAGTTGACAACATAGATCACAACCCACCTTCAAATACAGCAACTGATTCACTTCTCGGCACTGGAATATACCTGTTTCAACATTCAGACTTTGATGGACAGGGAACAAGAGTGATGAACGTGAGCATCAAGGCAATTTCTTCTTCATAAAGCATTACACCTTTGCCAAAATTCTACTCACATGTACCACCAATTGTTAAACCTCCACTCAATCCACCAATGCCAGCTGCAGTGCTGATCACCCGACCTGATGGACACACAATGAACACTCATGTCCACGATGAATATGGATGGTTAGAAGAGGCTAGGCGATTTTGTTTAGGAGCCTTACATGATGGACAAAATATCTCCTGGTCTGCATATTGTGCATCTCAACAGATGATTGATGTTCCTGCTAGATGCTCAACTGGTTTATTGCCACTTTTTGAAGAATTTTCTCACGCCTACGCAATGATCTGTCATAAAATGACTATTGTTCGTAATGCAGTACAGCTCTTAAATCCAGGTCAGATACCAGTTTTTGCATGTGACCAGCCCCTTTATGGTATAGCCAAGAACATTCAGTGGTCATGGATTGACTCGTATGGGATAAATTTGTTACAGTGCATGGAGGATTGCATATTGAGATGGCGGCCTAGAAGCCAGGGATGGGAGTGGATGGACAGATGTACTTACTGAAGCCCAGGTTGCTACATTTGGTAAAGCAGACTCAGATCTCTCAGCAGCTCATCTAAAGCGTACGAGGTACGCACACCAGGTTACAGCAGGCTCCTTATACATATTGCAGTGTCAAGCCTCTGTTAAAAAGCTTGAAGGTGACATTGATAGTGAAGGATTTCCATCATGGTGTCAGGAAATGGCAAGAATCCATCTCCAGTTCAAATAGTGGTTGCTTGTTATAGAGCTAGAATTGACTGTGCTGATATTTGTGAGGTCTCTCAGGTCATCAAATTTCAAGTTGTATGTTGATGCCCTATTCACTCTATTTATCTGTACATGTACACGACATGCAGGAGCTGCCAGTAAAAACATCCCCAGCTCGCTAGAGAATTTTAAGCTGGGAAATTCACATTACTTAAGACAAAACATGCATTTTCTGCCATGTCTCTGGATCAGGGCCATGAACAAAATAATGAGATGGTAAAGGGTGAGGGTGGAGCCACTGGCTCTTCGTAGGTGGATGATTGGAGGCCCACAAATTGCCACCCTTGATAACGAATTTCAAGATGGTTCTCACGTAAATGCATAAGAGTAATTACAGCACCATGAACAGGTGCCTAGTTTTCAAAGTAAGTTTAGAGCGCATGTGCAATCAATGGTGGACACCATTACAGAACTCGGTAACCCATTCTCTGATGAAAGCAAGGAACTTGTGTCCCTAGGTAGCAACATTGTTGCTGGTGTGTCAGTGGTCAAGACTGTGGGTGCAGTAAAAGAGACTGGATTACTACAGTATCAAACATTTGTAAAAGAGAGACTTATCGATCATTCCAAATCGACAAATGAGCCACAACCTCAAAACAAGATTTGTTTTGTTAAAGGATCGACCAAAACAAGCTGTGCATTCTAAGGTTAACCTTAAGTTCAAGTCAGCAAAGAATAATTGCCTGTTATTTTCCAAACTTTATATTGGATGTCAAAACCGTGGTGGCAGTCTTGAAGACTTCTTTGCACATGAGAATCGGGCTTACACCCCTTCTATTTCTGATGGTGGCAGATTACGAACAAGCTCTAAGTCTGATCTGTTACAGTGCTTTGAAACACTCTGAAGCAATTACAGGTGAGCCTGATGTCTCAGCAGTTGTCATCGATGGTGCTGGTGTTGTGCAGATGCTGAAACCAGGGACAACGAAGACCTTCAAAGAGTACATCAAAGCTGTTTTTGAGCCTTACATTGCACGATGGCTTGAAAAAGTGAAAAGAGTCTATGTGGTATGGAATGTTTATCTGCAGTGTAGTCTGAAATCATCAATTAGATAAAAACGAGGCACAGGAACCAGACACAGGGTGATGTCTTCAAGTCCTTTACCACGAAATTGGCTCGAGCTCTTGCGAGTGGATGAAAATAAAACAGAAATATTTTGTTTATCACAACATATCATCCAGCTGAATAGGGACGGGAAAGTAATCATTGTAATAGATGGGCAGGATGTTCTGTGTGTGCGATATTGTTTGGACGTATCTCAGCTTGCACCGTGTTCTCATGAAGAAGCCGATTCACGTTTCATTCTTCACTGTATAGATACTGCCAGCAAGGGCCACATAGAATTCTGGTAAGAACTGTGGACACCGATGTTGTTGTGCTGGCCATTGCTAATTATCATAGGCTCCCTGTGGAGGAACTTGGATAGCTTTTGGGTCAGGCAATAACTTCAGATATCTGCCAGTTCACCTATATGCATCTGCCATGGGACAATAAAAAGCAAGAGCACTGCCTATGTTCCATGCCATAGTAGTATGTGATAATGTCTCCATTTTCTGTGGTCGTGAGAAAAAGACAGCTTGGGATGAATGGAGATCTTATTAACAGGCCACGGACATGTTCCTACAACTTACTGCATCCCCTGGTGATATTATTGATGAACAACTGGCTGTACTGGAGAGATTTATTGTTCTACTGTACGACCGTAACAGTGAAATCGAAAAGGTAACCATGAATGTCTTAGTGGCATACCACCGTACTCTTCGACTACTTATTATCTTAGGTTATAATTTAATAATACTTATCTTTGTTTGGGACATAGCTAAACTTAAAGGCATATTCATATAAGAACATAAGAACATAAGAATGGAGGAAACTGCAGCGGGCCTATTGGCCCATACTGGGCAGTCCCGTTTACACCCAACCCCTATTGCTCATATAAGCATCCAACCTATGTTTGAAGCTATTCAGCGTATTCGAGTTAATGATGATATTTGGAAACTTGTTCCATTCATCCACTACTCTGTTTCCAAACCAGTGTTTACCTATTTCCCGCCGAAATCTAAATTTGTCTAATTTAAAACCATTGTTACGAGTTCGCTCCTGGTTGGATAGTTTGAGTACCTTTGTAATGTCCCCTTTGTTTAGCCCTGACTTCCACTTATACACCTCTATCAGGTCGCCCCTCGCTCTATGTCTCTCGAGGGAGTGCAAATTAAGATGCTTTAACCTGTCTCTATACTCAAGGTTCCTAATGCCCGGGATTAGTCTTGTCATTCTCCTCTGAATTCTTTCCAATGATTCTATATCCATTCTGTAATACCGTGACCAGAACTGAACTGCGTAATCCAGGTGTGGTCTCACAAGAGCAGGATACAGTTTTAGGATGACCTCGCTAGTCTTGTAACTAACACTCCTTTGTATGAACCCAAGTACTTTATTAGCCTTGTTACGAGCAAAAACACATTGTTTACTTGGCTTAAGGTTTCTACTTATCATTACTCCTAAATCTCTCTCGCATTGATACATAACTCATTCTCTGTTGGAAATGCGATTTTTATGCCCTTGTTACTATATTACAGGTGAACGATGCCGGAAAATATATCTTCACAAAGAAAGGCCGAAGCATTGAAGGTATTACACCAACCCAAGCTGCTCTAATACAACTTATTAAGCGAGCTGTATACCAAGGTGGCCATGACTTATTTTTTTTTTATTATTATTTATTGGGCACCTCCCTACATCCTTGTGTAAGGTGAAGCGCAGAAGCGTTTACAGGGCCCAACAGGGAAGCATGCTATGTTCATGCTTGTCTTCATGTCTCATGAGTTAAGGGCGTAGAAGCCTGAAGAGTCAAGGGCGTAGAAGCCTGAAGAGTCAGTGGTTTATGCCATCAAGTTATTGGAAGCTCCAACAACTTGTCCCTGAATACGAATTCGCAACTTTCGACTTACAACAGGTACCTATTTTACTGCTAGGTGAACAGGGACTAATGGGGGCTAGGAAGTAAGACCAAACAACTTCCACCGGCCCGGGAATCGAATCCGTGACATCTCGCTTGCGAGGCAAGAACGGTACCCCTTCTACCACCGATCCCCCCGGCCATGACTTCGGGACAATGTTCAAGCCCTATGCCAATTCTTCCTGACCCCATCTATTGGGGTTGGATACCCTGTTTGGACAAAATTACCTGAAGTTGCAACGATTTGCCAGAGCTGGTACACTGTGGTTGCAAAAGGACATTTTCAGGAGGATGCAAGTGTGCAAAAGCAGCGCTACAGTGTACTGCTCTCTGTGCATGTGATGGACAGTGCAGTTGAAAATCTATGCATAGGATATCATAATGTGTACAGCTTTAGACATTCTTAAAGGAAACTTTAGAATTCTGAAGTCTAAGAACATTTGAGTGTTGATTATTTAATTATTTGTAAAAAATAACATTTATTATTAATAAAACAAACAACCAAACACACTTTCGTCTGACAAAAAATATATAGAGTATGATGTTTTGTAACATATCCAAATCTTAGTATGTTTAGACCAAAAATAAGAGACTTGTTGTAGTTGGGGGGAAGCCTTACCGCGGTCAGTCCCTAAAGGCGCTGCGGGCAACCAGGGGACGCTGTTCAGTTGGTCCCATATCATAAAATCTTTGCGAACCTAAGTAGAATATGTGGGCAGAGTCTCATAATTCTGCCTCTTAATGCGCTTATCCACCCCACTAAATAGGCCCGCTGTAGTTTTTTTCATTCTTATATTCATATGTTGTTTCCATACATGGATTCGAATAAATATTTAATATGTTATTTCAGACATAGCTTTGGGTTAAATAATATTGGAATCATTATAATACTAATACAATTAGTTTCTCTGGGTCACAAAGAGGGTGGCGGCGGCCAAGGCCGGTGGAGAAGCCTCTGCCCACGAGAAGAAAGGACCAGTGTCCTCAATCAGGACCAAGAAGCTAAAAACCAAAACTACCAACAAAACAAGAAGAAGACCGTAAAGAGTGAGAGTCAGTAGATACACAAGGATCAGATTGCACCTAATAGTGACTACTGTAGGACCGCCATCAGTTTGGTGTAGGGTATTAAATGCATACACAAACATTTAAAGGTCTTAGCTAGGCTTTTGACTGATTTTTTTTTTAAATTCCCAAATAGCTGAGTATATGAAAATAAACATTGATTTTTTTTACCCTCTTACACTTACTGGACTGCTTGTTCATATAAGTTCGGCGTGTGATTTTTGGACCCCACATCACCTATCTCGGGTTAAGAAGCAGTGAGAGTCACCGACCAGCCATTATCCCCATAACAAATTATATAAACCAAGAAAAAAGTGTTTTAATGTAATACTTTTATCCATGTAAAACAACCGTGCTGCCGTGCACAAAGAAAGGACATGAAATGTTTTCGTGAACTTATACTGTTTCATATCATATTATTTAAATATAATGATAGGAGAAATAAATTAATTATATGTTACAAACACACTTTTAATACAAAACAAAACAAAAACTAACACGCATTGTGTCTACTAGACACCTGAATTATGGGACAATCCATTTTAGTGTGTGTCTATTTCCTCCTACACACTGAACTATACCACTTATCAGTGATAGTTCTCTTATGTGAGTGCCGGGAGGACGATATTATATAAAACACTATAATCAGAGTAGAATGGTTCATAATGGAGATTGGTGTTGGTGTTGGTGGGTATATTATCCCTCTCCTATTGCTTTTAATGAAGTTATTAATAACGTCAGTCTCATTGCACATGATAGTTTATTGTAATATGGAAATGACGATTCTAGGGACAATTAATGCCATTCACCACAACCTTTAACTTATCGGAGGTTATGACGTGATATACAGCAACCGGTCGGTCATTCCACCAATTACAAGCGTGGGAGACCAACACCACGATGTCTCCCAGAGAGGGCAAATCGTCGGCAAGCAAAACGCCGGGTTAAGTATCAGCGAGTCTCGAGATCGACAATTCCGTGGTGGTTACAGCGTTTTGAAGAGTCTGATAATAATTTAACAGATCTTCCCAGATCAGGACGGCCTAGACTGACCAGCGCAACAGACGATGCTAGGATTGTGACATACATTCGCACCCATCTTTTTACCAATGTGGTGGCCACGCCGGAGAGGATGTACTTGGAGATAGGGCTGGGCATTAATCGATTCTAGAATCGATTCAAGCGAGTCCGCCATAACGATCCCGGAATTGAGTCCCAACTTCTGAGAATCGATTCCGGTACTAGTCGAATGTAACAACATGGCGCGGAGTCAGCGGACTCACAGAGAGCTCAGAATACAGTAAGAACTGGCTATAAAATTGTCTTAAATTGTTCTCCTAGTATTAATTATATTATTACTCATTATGTAATACTTAAATTGTTCCTTTCTTAGGTATTACTTAACCACTACACACGTCTAATAAAGAGCACACATTAAAAATAATTATGCTTATTCATCGTTTCCCAATTAAGAAGTCACACTTTTGTAGTGATGGGTTGTCAGATCACAGCTTACATCTCAGAAACAGTCCAGACCTGACCCGACATTAGTGAGGTCAAATGTAAGGGGACCCCTCGCAGCCCAAGTCAAGGGGTTACAAATCACCCAGCACCCAGTCAGCAGAAGAGGCCACCTGCCTCCAATATATACAACAACTTTAGTCTCAGAAAAATTCCAGACCTGACCCTACATTAGCGAGGTCAAATGTAAAGGGACCCTTCACCGTCTCCCAATATATAGAACGTCGTAGCCCTCCCTCACTGGGAGTCAGAGAGTCGAAGGGGCAGAGTCGAGACAGTCAGACAGAGAGAGCCGGAGGCAAGCCCTCCTCTGGTCGGGAGCGAGACTTCCCTCCCGACACCCTGGTGTCCCAGCTAAGCAGTCTCCAGAGACAACCCAGAATCACCTGCTAGGCTTCCTCCAGGTCACGTGAGTTTTTGTCAGACCTATCCATGGGATGAGTTATTTACGTGGGAAGTGTATTCATTTCATGTTCGTGTCCGAGAATCGGTGTCTAGTAACGTAATATGATGTCCTAGTAACGTAAATATAATGTCCTAGTGACTTCGATAGAAGGTGTTATTAATGTGTCCATGTCATTGTAGTAATTAATAAACAGTTGTAACAAAGTGGTGTTTGAGGAGTCGTCCTTAAGAACGTAATAGATGTGTATTGACGTATAATCTATATATATAAAGTTGTAACCTCTGTCTGTCTGTTTGTTCACGAACTCCTCCTAGGGTTTTGGAGATAGACCTCCATAACCATATATATTCTGAAACTACATTACCCAGGGTACTTGGATAAGTATATTTTATTTTGATCAAATGGGGTCCCCTGGGGGCACAAACCCCCCCACTGAAATTTTTTTCCCTTCGATATAAATGAAATTTAAACCATAGGTAAATGACCAGAAATGACGCCTATTCACAAAATATCAGCAAATTTCAATAATATTAAGACACCCTAATGGGGGCTAAACCCCCCTATGTTGAAAATTTTGGAAGCCCATAACTTGAGTATTGGAACCTCTATTATCACGGGGTTTTTCTATTAATTAAACGTAAAACAACATCAAAAATTACCTCTCTTTTATAGAAAAATTTGGCAAATTTAGACATTTTATCTATGACAAAACATCACTAGAATTATGGCAAGAAAAATTATTAGTTAATGCCTCTACTTTTTTAACATTTTCATTTATTTATTTTTTTCAGACATCCATTATGCCACGGAAAAGAAAGTCCAGTTATGCAAATACTCCACATGCACAAAGGATGAGGCTTCGTCGTCAATCTGAAAGCTGTAATGCAAGGGAAGGACGACTTTCTAGGCAAAGACAGAGGCAAACAGAGTCTCGGCAAAATGAAACCCTGGGTGAGCATCAAGAAAGACAGGAGCAAGATAGATTTCGCCATATAGTTGCAAGAAGAAATGAGTCTGAAGAAGAGAGACAACAGCGTTTGATTGCTGATAAAAACAGGTATCAAAACTTGAGACAACGTGAGATTCTAAATGCTAAACGTTCTGCATTACTGTATGACAAAAATGACCCATGTAACAAGGCTGCAATTGGAGAAATGACCAAACTTTGTCAGTGTGGCGCTAAGAAATTTACTGGAGAATCACTAATGTGGAAATGGAAAGGTTACACTGGATCAATTTCCACCTCTGCCTCAGTTATTTGAAGAACTGTTCACTGGGGAAAGTCAATTCAGCAAACACTTTTTGTCAATACTCAGGGAGTACAACTCTCTGTTTGCCATGACCAGCTTTGGTCACAAAGATGCATCTGTCCAAGGTTGGAATCCATCTGTAAGAATCCAAGGTCAAATTTACCATCAACTTGGGTCATTGATGCCTCCTGAAGATAGAAGAGCAAGATATATTCAAGTTTACTTTTTGGACACTTTGGAAGATCAACTGAGAGCAAGAGGAGAGCATCAAAACTTGAATGCTGATATATTGGAGAGAATTACAGCCTGGTTAAATGAAAATAATCATTATGTGAGGGAGCTAAAGACTGCGCTAGAGCAAGTACGGCAAGTAAACATAAATAACAAGAAAATTGTAATTCGGGAAAATAAGTGTGCCCACGGAGAACATGCTCGGCGTTTTAATGCACCAACAGGGGCTGAAGTTGCAATTTTAATGTCAAATGAGCCTACAGAAAATAGAGATATTGTTCTTCAGTTGAAACAAGGTGGATTGAGGAGAATTTCAGAGCTACATCGATCCTATGATCCTTTGATGTATCCATTGTTTTCTCCATATGGAACAGACGGCTACCACATATATTTGCAAGGGAGAAATGGTCGGAAAGTCACACAGTTGCAGTTTTACTCTTCATATATTATGTGCAGAGAAGGGAACTACCTCTTGCTTGGAAGGCGACTCTTCCAGCAATTCTTGGTGGATGCATACTGCAAAAGAGAAACTGAAAGATTGAAGTTTTTGAGAAGAGAACAGCAAAGTCTCCGTGCTGAAAATTACTCAGATTTACGTGATAGTCTGCTTGCTGCTGATGGAGATCCAAACCAAGTTGGTCGTTGCATTGTGCTTCCAGCGACCTATACTGGTGGTCCTCGATACCTTCATGAAAAAAGGTCAGATGCGATGGCCTTTGTGAGACACTACGGAAGAGCAGATTACTTTGTCACTATGACATGTAATCCACGCTGGCCCGAAATTGTTGACAATTTGGCTCCCGCAGCAAGGCGCGGGTAATTCGGCTAGTATAAGATAAGTGTATTGACAGAGTAAATAACTAACACAGCCACGCTACAATTTCTTCCTCTCTTTACATCCTCCTGCTAAATATTATCTCCCTCCTGTGTCGTAGCGTGAAAATTATCTTAGTGTGTCATCTTTACAACTCAAGTCAATGTCTCTCGTCGTGGTATACGCGAATTGTTACTAGCAAAACACTCCCAGAATATGTTCAGTGCTTAATATGATTTCTCAGTGTCCCCAGCGTTCTGTGAAGTTCTCAGTATCCCAAGTGCATTTTAATTGTGGGTCAGTGTTAAATGTACCCATTGTGTTTTAGTGATGAAGCTGTGTCTATACTAACTGTTATAACCTAACATGTCTTACAACCTATATCCTCCCCCCTGTCCTAATCCTCACCTCACCCTCCGTACACCCGCTCCGCCTTACTCGCTCCGCCTCACCCGCCCCGCCCCGCCCCGCCCCGCCTCGCTCCGCTCCGCCCCGGTTACGCCATGCTACGCCTTACCCCATCCCACCCCACCAGCCGCATCGTGCCCGCCCCGCCCGTGTGACCACCAATACCCCGTATGTTTTGTCCTGTGAGTTATGCTTCGAAATTGATGGTTAGTGTCACTTAATATCGCGATAATTGCAGAGCTTCACTCAGTGTGTTTTTATGCTAGTATGATTTGTAATGTACTCTTTGACGCGTAGTGATGAATAATATTCAATGTAGTGAGCAGAGCTTCACTCCCCGACCCAGCTCTACACAGAAGTTCAAGTGGAGGAAGTGAGGCACGCGACAGGAAAGGCCAACCACTGTATCCACTGCATCGTCCACCCTGATGCCGGGCACCGACTGGTGGAGGTGGTGATGGACCACGTGCCACCCGGGACCTCGACGAATGCTGACGAGTTTTTGTTTTTGCCATTGTATCTTGTTAATAATTTCTGCTGCCTTTTTAATATATACAAATATTTCTTTTTGTATCTTTGTTCACAAATTGTATTGTTCCCCAACTTCCCCCCCCCCCCCCCTGTTTACAGCGGCCATGTATCTCATTATTATACTGTATGTGTTGTGTGTGCTGCCCTGCGCAAGAGTTTATCAGTTGAAGCAACAAGTATGTAAATCTGTTCCAGGCTTGAAGATGCTAACACTAGGGAACCTAAGGAGAAATAAGCCAGGGCAAGCAACACCATTGCATAACCTTTTAAACCTCCGACTGTGTACCCTCATCTAACTTCCTAAAGTCACGCTCTCCGACAAGCTCCTGCTAAGGCGCTCTCTCTCTCCTTCATATCTACATTCACCTTTCCTTTTCCGTATCCTTAGATAGCTGCTTAGATATTATAAATATTATCAGACTATGGTAGGATGTATGGTGCATACTTTACACCTCAGGAGCTATTTTTCTCAGGTTGGGCACTCGCTATTGTCATCCACTGTGAACATCGATTACTTATGGCATGGAAGCTTTGGTCTTCGCAGGAGGTGTAGTGATGGGTTGTCAGACCACAGCTTGCATCTTAGAAACAGTCCAGACCTGACCCGACATTAGGGGGATCAAGTGTAAGGGTACCCCTCGCGGCCACTCAAGGGGGTTACAAATCAATCAGCACCCCTCCCTTGTCACACGGCCCCAACAAATATGTAAGAGACACGCAGTCAGAAGAAGCCACCTGCCAACTCCCCCCCAATTTACACAATAACCTACAGTACATCTCGGAAAAGGTCCAGACCTGACCTCACATTAGTAAGGTCAAATATAAAGGGACCCCTCGCAGCCCAAGTCAAGGGGCCACAAATCAACCAGCACCCCTCTCAGGTCACACGGCCCCACCAACGATGTTAACCGGCACGCAGTCAGCAGAAGATTCCTCCAAAATATACAACAACTTATAGCTCCGAAAAAGTCCAGATCTGACCTTACATTAGCTAGGTCAAATGTAGGGGTACCCCTCATTGCCACCCAGTCATCTGCCGGCTCCTTCCCCAATATATAGGCCCTGTAACGGGCCTCACGACAGAGAGTCTTGTAACCAAGAAGGGCCAGCAACAACGTCCCCAGTCCAGCTCGAGAGAAATCCGCCACTAAGTGTAACGAGGTCTCAGCCGGGTCCATCGACAGAGTGCTGTCAACTCAAAGTGTAACAGTAAGGTGCTGGTTGTGTAGACGGTAGAAGTGCTGTGATCCCGACCCTCCCCAACGATCTACTTAGTAAAGTGCCCATTCTAATTGTGAGGTTAGGTTATACGAGAATACCATAGTCTATCATAAATTGTGCACGACCCCCCCCCCCCTTTAACTCCCCCCTATTGAACTAGTAAAATAAAGCTGTAACACGCATTGGTGTTTTATATACTACACTTGTACTGTGCCTGTGTTAACATACAGTGTTAGCATCACACCTTCGAGACACGCTACCATTTCCTCTCACTATATGACTCTACTACTATAAACTCCTAGCTTGCCTCTTCATATGGGTTGAAGCTTTCATTGACACAGGCTCCTCTGTGTCCTTAGTGAAACAGAACGTGGCCTCCAAGATGAGCCTAGGGGGAAAGCATAGAGTTCCTGAGTTACGTGGCGTCACGGGTAACCGCCTCTCAACATTGGATTCCAGAGATATAACAGTACTGTAGACTTATTAGATAAGATGGTTGTTCACACGCTGGTTGTGGTAAGCGGTGATCTTTTCCCAGGGGATGTTCTTATTGGGTCAGATTTCTTGTGTAGGTTTAAGTATGGAATCCAGTTTGATGGGAGCCCGTACACCGTGACACTAGATGGGAGAGATTATGGAGGTACTCCTATTAGGAATAGGTCTGGTCTGCACGTGCACCTCATTAAGCCTAAACGCCCCCAGCCACCCCCCCCCACGCGCCCCAGGCCCCCCAGCTACACCTTAAGTGCGTCACTGTCATCCCACCCCACTCTGGTGTTGTTCTGCCCGTTCGATGGTCAAGGTCGTTCGACAGTTCCACAGACAATCAGGAGTATGTATTTGTTGAAACCCCTCATAAAATGTCCCCTTGCGTGCAGCCGGGGCTCATTAACACTCAGCAGCCTAGCGCCCCAGTCATAAACCCCACCCCCAGGGAATTTAAACTTACTCCTGGTCATTCCGTGGGGACAGTCTGTGGGGTCGATAAAGTAGAGGATCTGGAGCATTTTGATTCTACGACATATAACATTAGGGGTGACATATAACATTAGGGGTGACACGGAGTTCGTAGATTCACAGCAAATGTTTGCCACTGCATTTGAGTCCCTTGACATAGATCACCTACCCACCCTTATTAGAGAACGTCTGCGCTCTATAATAACGCAGCATAAAGACCTGTTTGCAACTTCAGATCAGGACCTCGACCTGCTGTCAGCTTCACATAAAATTAATATCGGCTCTGCCCCCGCTACCAGAGTACGACAGTGGCGGCTTCCTGAGGCGGCTAAAACTCAAATCAGGGACTTATGCCGCCAAATGGAGAAACGTGGCGTCATCTCTCCCTGCGCTAGCCCATATTGCTTCCTGGTCGTATTAGTCAGAAAAAAGGACGGGTCAACTAGATTCTATGTGGACTATAGGGAACTTAATAAGAACACACTTGCGGATAGCTATCCCTTGCCCAGAATTGACGAGACACTGCACTATATTCATAGTTTTAGACCAGGGGTCACCAAACTATGGCCCGCGGGCCGGATCCCAAGTCCTTCCCCGGCTCGTGGTAGCTCCGCCTACGCTCTGACGTTACCAGAGCTTTCGTTCTGGCTTGCAAGTATTGAACAGAATGATTATGCGGCCCACGCTCGTCATTCTTTCAGTTATCCGGCCCACTGTGAAAAAAGTTTGGTGATCCCTGTTCTAGACTGTAAGGATACTGGCGTATACCTGTTGACCCGGCGGACCGCCCCAAAACTGCTTTCGCTGAGGGCAGCCGTCTATTTTGTTTCAATAGGTTACCTTTTGGGCTAACGGGAGCACCAGCCACGTTCATGAGGGCTGTGAACCACAGTCTCACACCCGTGCTTGGGCGTAACGCTATGGCTTACCTGGACGATGTTATCGTCTACAGTAAAAACATGGATTCGCACATGCCGGATGTAGATGAGGTTCTCTCGGTCATGAAAGCGGCCGGACTGAAAGTGTCCCTTAGAAAATGTGCGTTCGCGCGCCAGGAAGTTAAATTCCTGGGATTCATCGTAGGTCATTGGCGGCATTAGACCCGACCCGGTGAAAGTGAAAGCGATATCAGAGATGCCACCCCCCACCACAGCCAGGGGTGTGAAACAGTTCCTCAGCACCCCCAATTTTTTCAGACGTCACATCCCTCACTTTTCAGAGGCGGCCCTTCCCCTTACGAAACTTACAAAGAAGTCAGTTCAGTTTCGGTGGTCGGGGGAGGCAGATAAAGCTTTTAACCATCTCAAGGACTTATTGAAGTCGGCAACAATGTTAGCACTGCCGGACTTCACGCAGCCATTTTACGTGCACACTGACGCTTCGGAGGAAGCACTGGGAGCCTCTCTTATGCAAGGTGGTGAAGATAACCCCATCCCTATTGCTTATTTTTCCCAGAAATTGAGTGGAGGTGCCCTCCGCTACTCCACAACTGAGAAAGAAGCCTTGGCTATTGTCAAGGCCGTAACTTCCTTTGATGCTTACCTATTTGGTAGACACTTTTATGTAATCACTGATCACCGTCCTTTAATGTACAGTATATCTTCCAAGGTAAAACTCCTAATGCACGGGTAGCAAGCTGGGCAGTCTTCTTAAATGCGTATAACTTCTCCATTTTGCATAAGCCAGGCAAGAACCACGTCGTGCAAGATGCACTGAGCCGTAATGTGTTACCTATAAATAATGTTGGGAATCCTAGCAGCATTACTCAGCCCATTTTTGGGGACCTATCACCGAACGATGTGCGCCAACGCCAACTTGAAGACCCACAGTGGGGTCCTGTCATTGTGTTCCTTGAGAGGGGTCCACTCCCCAAGAAGGTCAACAAAGCTTCACTTCGTGATTTCAGTCTTTTAAACGGAGTCCTGTATCTTGCTACTATGAAACATGATGATGAACAACCCACAGAACTCGTAGTCATCCCCGCATCCTTGGAAAACTCGGCCCTAGAAGTAGCTCACTCTTCCCAATTCGCAGCCCACTTAGGTGAATGTCGCACATATGCACGTGCACGCTCTATGTTTTTCATGCCTAATCTAGCACGGAAAGTTGGGGCATTTGTCAAAGGATGTCTGCCATGTCAGTTAAGGAAGGGTACCCCAAAGAGACAGGGAGAGCTGCAGGAGTTCCCACCAGCCTCCCTGCCCTCGGAACGGGTATCGATCGATCTAACTGACATGACAATACTTTCACATCGGGGAAACAGATACGTTCACATCGGGGAAACAGATACGTTGTTCCATCGTCGATCACTATTAACGTTTTGCGACCTATACTGTATATCCATCACTGATAAACGTGCAGAGACAGTTTGTGAAGCCCTGTTACAATACGTTGGTACTCATGGGTGTCCCACGGGTCTTGGTCAGTGATATGCAGTGGGAGTGGGAAAACAAAGTGAAAGATTACAGAGAAATAGTGTTAGGAATGATGACAAAACTAAATTAGATAGGGAGTTTAAAACCAAACGCGGTAAGGGGAGGACTCAGAACACGACTAACTTAAATGTCTACTACGCGAATAGTAGAAGTATGAGAAACAAAATGGATGATATTAGGGCCTTGGTATGTACCGAAAAAATCGATATAATAGCATTCACTGAAACATGGATCAACATAGACTCACGTGACTTACCTGTCGAATACCAAATTGCGGGTTACAAACTGTTCCATACCGATAGGCAGACCAGGAAAGGAGGCGGAGTAGCAATCTATGTTAGGGATAATCTGAAGTGTGAAATAAATAAGGAAATAAAAACTGAGCGGAATACAGAAACAATTTGGATAGAACTAATCGACGGTAGGGAAAAATTAATCACAGGAGTAATATATAGACCTTCCTGTGTTGATAGAGTCAATGAGCGACTTATCTGGGATGAAATGCGCAAGGCTTCCATACACAACAAAGTCTGTATAGTAGGCGACTTTAACCGTGGCCAAATAGATTGGACTGACCTTACAGGTAACTTAGAATCAGAGGATTTTCTCGAGACGATCCAGGACTGTTTTCTAAGTCAACATATAACAGAACCCACCCGGGGTAATATTATACTCGATTTAGTTCTGTCAGAGAAAACCTCATTAGCAATGTCGAGGTAGGGAATGAACTTGCAAACAGGGATCACAAAGAAATTAGATTCCAGTTAGATTTTCAGGGCAGACGTAAGGAAAATTCCACTAAAGTACCAGATTTCAAAAGGGCAAACTTTGACAGTTTAGAGAGGCAGCTGAGAGAGGGGGTGTCGGGCTTGGCCGTGAACCTGACAGATGACACAGACCTGATAACGAGAGCTGAGATTGCCGAGTTCCACGACAATTTAAATAAAGAGTTACTTAATGCACAAAGGCAGAACATACCATACAAAAAACTCAGATCAGACAACAATGACTCAAAATGGATAAATAATTATTTAAAGAACATCATTGGCCAAAGGAAGGCTATAGGTAGAAGGATAAATCGTGGCGAAATTTACCTCTGGGATTATTATAGGGTATTGGTGAGTAGGGTTAAAACCGAGATAAGGAAAGCCACGAGGAATAATGAGGTAAGGATAGCAAGGGAGGCGTAGACAAACCCCAAAGGATTCTACCAAATGTATCAAAGTAAAACACGAGAAAAGATTGGACCAATACGGTCAGATACCGGCGAGCTCACTGATAACGACAGAGAAATGAGCAATAATTTGAATAAATATTTTTCAACAGTTTTCACCACCGAAAATTTAAACATCATACCCAGGGCACCGACTCTATTCAGAGATAGTGAAGAAAACAAATTAAGCGTGATAGTAATGACTAGTAACGATGTTAGTAAGCAAATAGACAAACTAAAGTCTTATAAGTCACCTGGTCCCGATGAGATATTTGCCAGAGTATTAAAGGAATGTAAGGAAGAGCTTAGTATGCCCTTAGCAAAGTTGTTTAACATGTCCATAAAAACAGGTGTAGTACCAGAATCGTGGAGGACAGCGAATGTATTACCGATTTTCAAGAAGGGGGATAGATCACTATCCTCTAACTACCGCCCAATCAGTCTAACATCAGTAGTAGGCAAATTACTGGACGAGGGGCACAATTATGATGTAGTATATCTCGACTTTAGCAAAGCCTTCGACAGAGTCCCCCACGAAAGACTAATTAGAAGGGTAGAAGCACATGGCATCAAAAGTAATATCCTTAAATGAATTAGGGCATGGTTACAGGACAGGAAACAGGGAGTGAGCATTAATGGCACTAAGTCCCATTGGAGCAACGTCACAAGTGGAGTTCCCCAAGGCTCAGTACTTGGACCATTATTGTTTATAATATACATAAACGACATAGATATCGGCATAGACAGCAACATAAGCAAATTTGCTGATGACACTAAAATAGGAAGTGTTATTAAATCTGACGAAGACTCCGCAAAACTACAGGAAGATCTTCACAAATTTTTCGAATGGTCTGAAAAATGGCAGATGAAATTTAATGTGGACAAATGTAAAGTACTCAGTATTGGAGATGTAAACAGGGAAACCAGATACCAGATGAACAACGATGCCATAGAGAAATCCGACTGCGAGAGAGATTTAGGAGTAATGATAAGTAGGAACTGTATGTATATTATGTATGCTGGATTATATATCATGTATGTATATCATGTATGTGCTCCATTTATGTATTATTTATTCAGCCTAGCTAGCAGCGTGTGGCAATGTTATTACCATATCCCACACGCTTAATTAATGTGCCTGGCGACGTATGGAAGCTGCTAATGTATCACTTGCCATACGTCGCCTATAGCAGTTGACAAGGAGCCTAGCCAGGGAGACCGCTGCTCTCCTCTGTGTACATACTCTTATCCAGTAAACCGAACCTACAAAACTATACAGGTGTTTGTGTTCTCTCCTGTATATAGAACTTATTATTCAGAACCTAACAGGAACTTTAAGCCAAGTAAACAATGTGTTTTTGCTCGTAACAAGGCTAATATAGTACTTGGGCTCATACAAAGGAGTGGTAGTTACAAGACTAGCGAGGTCATCCTAAAACTGTATC
Source organism: Homarus gammarus (assembly GCA_958450375.1). Lineage (NCBI taxonomy): Eukaryota > Metazoa > Arthropoda > Malacostraca > Decapoda > Nephropidae > Homarus > Homarus gammarus. The sequence goes on from CAUDMG010003939.1 coordinate 216,230, forward strand.
TTGCTCTTGTGAGACCACACCTGCATTACGCTGTTCATTTCTGGTCACCGTATTACAGAATGGATATAGAATCCTTGGAAAGAATTCAGAGGAGAATGACAAGACTAATCCCGGGCATTAGGAACCTTGAGTATAGAGACAGGTTAAAGCATCTTAATTTGCACTCCCTCGAGATACGAAGAGCAAGGGGCGACCTGATAGAGGTGTATAAGTGGAAGTCAGGGCTAAACAAAGGGGACATTACAAAGGTACTCAAACTATCCAACCAGGAGCGAACTCGTAACAATTGTTTTAAATTAGACAAATTTAGATTTAGGGGTGAAATAGGTAAACACTGGTTTGGAAACAAAGTAGTGGATGAATGGAACAAGTTACCAAATATCATCATTAACTCGAATACGCTGAATAGCTTCAAACATAGGTCGGATGTTTATATGAGCAATAGGGGTTGGGTGTAAACGGGACTGCCCAGTATGGGCCAATAGGCCCGGCTGCAGTTTCCTCCATTCTTATGTTCTTATGATCGAGGGACAGAGTTTACCTCTCCCATCTTTCAGAAGGGGTGCGACTTGCTGCGGGCTAGGTCAAATCTAACCACTAGTTACCACAAACAGGCTAATGTCATGGTTGAGCGTTCCCACCGCACGTTGAAAGATCACTTGTTGTTTTTGGTTAATAATCAGTGAGGCGGTTGGGACGATCAGCTACCTCTTGCACAACTGGCCATGAACACCGCAATTAATACCACCCTGCATAACACTCCTTACTTCCTTCACTTTGGTAGGGACCCAAATCTTCCTGCTGGTGAAATCAACCCCCCACCCCTGTCCCATGGCGAGGACTACCCTTCTATCTTGCAAAACAGCTTACAAACGGCCTTTACTCGGGTTCAGTAACTAAATAGGAAAGGTCACTTACACAACGCCACCTACTATAACCTCAGGGTCACCCCCTCCAACATTACCAAAGGTACCCTGGTTTTCCTAACTAACGAATCAGCCTCCCCCGACACCCCCTCTAAGTTGCAACAGAGATGGCAAGGCCCATATAGAGGAACCGCCCAACCCAGCAAAGTAAACTTCACTATTTCCCAGCTTTGCCAGGGGGGATGTCGGGAAACTGTGCATGTGAATAGATTGAAGCTGGCAACTGTCGACGATGACGTCTTGAACAAATCAAGTGTAATGAGACAAAGCTCACCAGAAGAGGATATTACATATAGGTAGAATATTTATAGTAGAAGGATGTAAAGACAGGAAGTTTGGTAGCGTGTCTCGAGTGTGCTGGGGGTGACTACGTATATTAACACAGACTCAGTACAAATGTAGTATATTAAACACAAATGCGTGTTACAGCTTTATTTTACTAGTTGCATTGGGGGAATTAATGGGGGGATTCGTACACAGGGTATGATAGACTATGATATGTTCGTTTAACCTCACAAGTCGAATGGGCACTTCACTAACTCGATCGTTGGGAAGTCCGGGATCACTGCACTTCTACCGCCTATACAGCCAGCACTTACTGTTATACGTTGAATTGACAGCACTCTGTCGATGGACCCGGCTGAGACCTCATTGCCTTTAGTGACGGATTTCTTTGATGAGCGAGACAGGGGACGTGATTGCTGGCCTTCCTTGGTTATCAGACTCCCAGTGAGAGGAGCTCCAGCCCCTATATATTGGAGGAGCCGGAGGGTGACCTCTCCTACTTAAGTGGGTGTGTCTTGACCGGGTTGTTGGGTTGGATAACAGGGGTGCTGGCTGATTAGCGGGTCCTTGATCTTCCTTGGGTCAGGTCTGGACAGCTGTTTGCCCAGGTGAGGTCATGACGCAGGACAGTAGTGCGTTGTAATTATTACCGCCCGGGTGGGTCTTAGCCAGGTGTGGTTTCCTTAACACGGTTATATCGTAGGGTTACGCAAGTACTTAGGCCGGGGTCAGGTCTTGACCTGCGGTGTGTCAACCTGTGGTGTTAGGGTACCACGCGGTCTGTACTGAACTTGCTGTTATATGTGATGTAATTCTGGGCTGTAAGCTTTGGTCTGATATGCAATCATTACACAGGCCTCACCAACCAGCCCCCTCTAGGAGTAACATTCCCTTCCCAACACCCTATCCCTCCACCGGCTGCTGACCACACCCCTCAGGAAAATCAGGTGCCTCACACCCCAAATAATTATCAAAGAACTCCCAAAGCCACTACCCTGCTTGTACCAGTAATACCTCATCAGATTAGGGCTCATAGATATAACACTAGGTCACAGAACATAGATTAAAGTAACGAGTCTAGGGGCACTTCTAATTGTTGATTCTCCACCCCCGGATCTTGTCCTGCCAAGCTACAGAGTCAGCACTGCCCTTGCTCTTCACGGGCCTGGGCGGTTTCTCCTTGACCCCACACAAAATTCGGAGATGACACCACCACAACTGCAGCTGACCCCCTACCAGATGAGCTGAGACCAACGCATCCCTACTCATAATGGATGCCCGACACGAGCGGGACACGCAGCGGTCAACCCCGCGCCGGATATGGGTGACGCCTTCACGTCGACACCGCAGGCCCCAAGCTCCAGAAACGGGCATGCATAATGCTGGCCCTTGATCTGGTTGAAGACACTGGGCTGCGCCTCGTCGCTCACCTGCAGAACGACGAGACACGCACCGTCTGTCCCTGGCTTTTACATAAGAACATAAGAAAGTGGGATACTGCAGGAGGCCGACTGGCCCATACAGGGCAGATCCCTTTCACACCCATCCCAGCACTTCCATGTGCCTATCCAACTTCGTCTTGAAGCTCCCTAGCGTCCCCGATCCTACTATAGCACTCGGTAGCCTATTCCACATATCCACAACTCTATTACCAAACCAGTGCTTGCCTATATCCTTTCTGAATCGGAATTTATCTAATTTAAAGCCATTTGTTCTAGTTATTTCGTTATTACTGAGCTTCAGAACATCTTCCATTTTACCCTTGTTAATCCCACTTACCCACTTGTACACCTCTATCATATCTCCCCTAACTCTACGCCTCTCTAATGAATGTAAGCCTAAGCTTTTCAGTCTTTCTTCATATGGAAGGTTTCTAATATTATGGATCATTTTTGTCATTCTTCTTTGTACTCTCTCCAAAGAATCTATGTCCATTCTATAATAAGGACACCAGAACTGAACCGCATAATTCATGTGTGGCCTCACTAATGCTAGGTAAAGTTTCAAGATAACGTCAGCAGTTCTGTTACTCACAGACCTACAGTAGATATGAACCCAAGAATCCTGTTTGCCTTGTTGCGAACGCTAATACATTGTTTTCTAGGTTTCAAGTCGTTGCTAACAAATACACCTAGATCTTTTTCACAAACTGAGTTTTCTATTTCCGTGTTACCTAGTTTATACTTAACGTTTCTATTCGTCTTCCCTATCTGTAGTACCTTGCATTTATCAGTATTAAAATTCATTTGCCAGTCTACTGACCACTCATGTAAGGTATCTAGATCTCTTTGAAGGTGTTCAAAGTCACTGTCTGAATTTATCACTCTCCCCATTTTGGCATCATCTGCAAATTTACTAATCCTACTAGCTATGCCTAAATCAAGATCATTAATGAATATAACAAACAGCAGAGAGGCTAATACAGATCCCTGGGGAACTCCGCTTTTGACCGCACCCCAGTCTGACTTTAATCCATTTATGCTGACTCTTTGTTTCCTACCAGTTAACCATGACCTAATCCATTTTAATAATGGTCCACCTATTCCATGTGCTTCTACCTTCCTTATCAATCTCTCATGAGGGACTCTATCGAATGCTTTACTGAAATCTAAATAAATTATATCATATGACTTATCATTATCTACCGCTTCATATACTTCTGAGAAAAAACTAAGCAAATTTGTGAGACAAGAACGTCCCTGGGTGAACCCGTGCTGAGAGGAATGAATTAAGTTGAATGTTTCAAGGTGGCTTCTGATTTTTGTAGCAATAATTGACTCTAGCAACTTGCCTATGATTGACGTGAGACTAATGGGACGGTAATTTGATGCAATTGATTTCTCACCCTTTTTGAAAATCGGAACTACATTTGCAAGTTTCCAAGCTTCTGGCACTAGGCCCGATTCTAATGACTTATTAAATAAAACTGCTAATGGATTACTCAACTCATCTCTACATTCTTTTAATATTCTAGCATATACCTCGTCTGGACCAGGCGATTTATGAGGCTTCAGTTTGTTAATTACTTTAAGCACATCGTTACTAGTAATATTGATATTCATCAACATATTTTCTATACTGTCGTTATATACCTTATGAACTTCTGGAAACTGTGCTAGGTTTTCATTTGTGAATACGGAGCGAAAATGACTATTTAACGTACTACACATTTCTAACTCATCATCAGTCATTTCTCCTGTCGTAGTTTTAAGCGGACCTATTGTATCTCTAACCTTTGATTTATACAGTTGATAAAAAGCTTTGGGGTTATTTTTCGATTCGTTTGCTACCTTGCTTTCATAATTTCTCTTTGCTTTCCTAATTTCTGTTTTTACCTGTCTTGTTAGGTTCTGATAGTAATCAAGTAAGTGATTTTCGCCTTTCTTAACTTTTCTATATACTCCTTTCTTTTTCCCTAGAAGATCTAAGAGTCTATTATTCATCCATTTTGGTTGGTTCCGTATCGATCTGAATTTTCTTTTAGGGATGTGTTTATTTTGAGCATTATGGATTGTCCCAATAAATTGTTCATAAGTAGCTGCTAAATTAAATTCGGGGTTATCCCGTCCTAAGTTGACAGTTTCCGGAGGTGTGGGGGGGATTAATCTTTTGATCATAGGGTCATCCCTTAGGTCTCTCCTTAAGCTACCATAATTAGCCTTCCTAAAATCCGGGATCAAGGCCGAATTTTCCTTCTTCCTGCCATCCCATATTATGTTAAAATATATGGCTTTATGATCACTGTTTCCTAGTTCGTCTCCAATCCCAACATCTTTTACTAGATGACCATGTAGATGGTCATGGCAAAGCTCACTTTAACCAGGAACTGAAGTCGCTTGAAATTAAATGGCAGGTCAGTGGTGATGAGAGGTATCCTTGGTATAAAAACGTCCTCTCCTTTAGCTTTTCCTGTCAGTATTGTAGCTTCCAGTACATGTGGCATCATGTTCTTCACCACCAGTCTTGTGCCATTACAGAGGATTGGTGGTTCAAGATTTCTTAAGAGCATTATAGGAGTTCCAATCTTGAGAGTGAGGTGCTGAGGAGGCATTCCAGGGGGCTCCAAAGAATTAAGGAATTCTGCAGGGTACTGGACTGCTGGGTCCTGGTTGATTACTGTACAGTATCAAGAGATTTGAATGAGGTCTCACTGCCTGGAAGCTGCCTGAGTAGAGTCATGTTGATTTCAGCCACTATTTCATTCTTTGGTGCCGGAATTGGGCGTTCACGCAGTCACTTGTGATCCTTGTAGTGGTGGATAATGTTTGGGTAGACCATGTTATTGAGCTCAGTTGAGGACTTTACAACATTTCCACATCCTTGAAGAATAATTATTTGTCCTTCTGAATCAACAGGGAAAGTTCCATTCCCAATCTGTAGTAGAAGGTTTGCAAACTTTCCAGCATCTTGATAGCCTTGTAGATGTACTCTCATGTTTGTGGATAGGGTGAGTGTCTGAACACTTCTCCAAAGGTATAATGCTTTGAGGCACGCATTCAGTTCATCAGCTGGAGTGCTTCGAGGAATGTCAGGAAGGGTCTGGCGAAAGTCTCCAGCAATGACCATTGTAATGCCACCCAAGAGATGGTCATTTTTTAGTATGTCTTGCAAGGTCCTGTCCAATGCTTCAAACGCTAACTTGTGAGACATAGTGTATTCATCCCAGAGTATGACGCTGCATTTTTCTAAGAGTTTTGCCTTTACCGATCCTTTTTGGATGTTGCACACTGGATTCTCATTGTGAGCGAGGTTGAGAGGCAGTTTAAAAGTTGAGTGTGCAGTACGTCCTCCTTCTAGTAGTGTTGCAACAATGCCTGAGGATGCCACAGTAGGAGCAATTTTCCCCTGATGACGTACTTTGGCCAACAGAAGGTTGATCAGGAATTTTTTTCCTGTCCTGCCAGGTGCACCGAGAAAGATCATACCTCCCTGCTCCGCTTGTATCGCTTGCAAGATCTGTTCATAAGCATTTGCTTGATCAGGCACTAGGTGAGGTTCATTTTCTTCAAGAAAATTCGCCAGAACTTCAACTTAGTAGTCTGTCTCTCTGAGCAACTCCCTGTTTGCAACTACTGGTTCTTGTCGGTTTGAGGAAGGCAATCCCAAATCAGTCAGGTTTTTTCCGCATAGCTCCATCACTTTGTCTCCCAGCATGATCAGCATTGCCTGACTTTATCCCTGGATATCCTTCAACATCGGATCCTTGAGCATCTTTTCTGGAACTCTTTCATTGAAGTCTGCCATATGTAGAACTTGGGTATGTCAAAAAACAGGAGTATTTGAGCAAACTCATCTTCCTGTGAAAGCTTGAAAAATGCAGTGAGGGTCGTATCAGCAGGATCTGCCATATGATTTTGGAGAGACTCTTCTGTGAAGTATACTCTTTGTCCATTTTCCAGGTGAACAGCCAGATGAACTACTGTTGGACATCGTTCGTGTATGGGAAAATTAAAAATTCTCCACAGGGCTTCATTGCTGCATATATAACGGCCTTGCTGAAACTGTGTCACTTCATCATGATTTCCATCCTTTTCTAATGCAAAGATCGCTTGGTCAGAGCCTTTGCTGACGTATTTGCAGACATACTTGATGGACTTGACTGAATTGCAGAACTCCACATTGATATGCCCATTGAATGCTTTACTCAAAAGAGGATTGTAGGGGACCACCCATTTGTTGTCTACTGTTATTTCACTGTGTGTTCAGGTCGCAACACTGCTGTGAAACTTCCATCGCCTGGCGCTCTTCTCCTGTACTGAGGATAGCTATCTTCTGAGTATCCTTTATCAGGTCTTTTGGGAAGTTTTTGGTGCAACGTCCATCTTTCATGCATGGAGAGTGTCTGTTGAATGGTCCACATGGCCCATGAATCATTTGCTTCTTGATAATCTCATAGGGAACTGGATCTTCTTCTGGATCAGGAAACTCTGCTGGTATGCAGTTGTCAATCATGTTCGGTCGAAGTTTGTCTTTCAGCCACATCAAGACATGGGCATGTGGTAGACCTCGTTTCTGCCACTCAATGGAGTACATGTAGCACCGTGTAGGGCCAAGGATTGATGCTTTTGTAAGCAAGTCCATGAGTTTGATCACTTTCTGACGAAATACTCTCGCTATAATGTCATGCTGATCTTGTCCTTTCTGGCCTTCCATTAGAGCTTCTGTTATGTCAGTCCATACAGGGTTGCATGTAAAAGTAATGAAGAGATCTGGTCGTCCATAGTTTCTGAAGTAGGTCATGGCATCCTGAGTCTTTTCATGCATGTATCGCGGACCTCCAGTGAAGGAAGAGGGGAGAATCACCAGCTGTCCAACATTGCCCACATGGTCATCCCTTGCTATTGCATCTTTCAGATGAATGTAGTCATCAACCCTGAGCTTCTTTTGGTTGAGTCGTATGAAGGTGAGTCTTTCTGTTTCAATTTTGGCATATATGTCCACTACAAACTGGTGGAAGAGGTTCCTTGATCTTAGCATCTGGTTGAAACTGTCTTCTCTAATCATGAATCTGTATGAATAAAAATCATTGGATGAGACTTTCGTACCTACTTTTGCCGCACTAGTCGCTGGATCTGTGTCAAATGGTGTAGCTCTTATTGGCGATCTCAACCCGCCAGGATTCGAACCCACGATCTTATGATTGTGACCGGGTTACATGTTTTTTTCATATTCTCGTGTGAAACACTTTTATTTCACCAATATTTAATACTCAGTTCAACTCTCAAGCGATTTAACATAGTTTACTCTAACCAATTTTACCAATTGGAACGTAGCGCACACTCCCAAACATAGTGTTACGACCCTCCTTTCACCGGTTACCCAGCTTGCACCACTGGTTACCAGCGGCTTGGGTCGAATGTACAGACGCAGTGTTGCTAGTCTCCGGTAATTTCCCGACGATCGGTATCAGCGTACAGACAAACAATAGAGCAGGTAGATTTCCACCAGGTCACATAAACAACACTTGTGCACTATAGTATTCTTTAATAAACAGCAATTCTTCACAAAACTGTTAACAGGGTAATGGCTTCAGAGCTGGACTTCTCACTTCAAATATATACTGTAGTCGGCACACTATCCGTATACAATTCCTTTGTCTTTTCACTTTATATTAATCACAATAATTCCACAATACTTGCACATCATTGGTCTTCAGTTGTTCTGCTAGGCTTATTTATACTCTGAGCAGAAGCGATCTACTGACTCCTAACCTGCTCGCTGGTGTATACGCCTCGTCAGACGCCTCTTGAACACCCTAGCATGACACAGAGACGCCTGGGAGATTCCAGAACGTCCTAGTCTGATCGAGGCTTACAATAATAAGTAAATCATAACATAAATGACGCAATATATTCTTGACTAATCTTAAACGAGTAATTCTTCAATGTATATAAGGAAATTTTCCCATAGCAGATACCTTCCGCAAGAAGAAAGCTGGGGGGCCCAGCGGGAACTTCGCGATCTAAAGAATGACTGGTATAAAAATAAAGCATGTGAAACACAAAAATTTGCAAATCAGCACAAGATGCACGAATTTTTCAATTCCAGCAAAACATTTTATAGGCCGATCAGCGCTGGAATGGTGTGGATGTCCTGACTACCGAGCAGGTCTCTGAGCATCCAGAGATGACCAACCTCAGCTATCCTACATCCCAGGATGAGATAGCTACTGCCATCAAACAGATGAAAAATAACAAAGCCTCGGGGCCTGGTGGAAACCTAGTCGAGGTGTATAAAGCAGGAGGACCTCGGCTTACTAGCTATCTCCATCCTCTCCTGGAGAATATATTAAAAGGAGGAATTCCCCCAAGCTCTTAAAGACGATTCCATTGTCAATATTTACAAGAACAAGGGAGACCAGTCAGACTGTAGCAACTACCACGGGATCTTGCTGCTGTCCGTAGCTGGCAAGAATATTGTCCGAGTCCTCCTAAACAGACTTCTTGCTGAGGCGAAAAACTTCCTCCCAGAATCTCGGTGTAGCTTTAGCCCATTACATGACATCACTGGCATGATCTTTGCTGCCCGCAAGACACGGGAAGAGTGTAGAGAACAGCGTCATGACCTGTACATGGTCTACTGGCACCAAATCTCTTTTCCATTTTCATGGCTGACTTCTTTACTCGTGCCAGTGCCAATTTATCCGGTGGGATGGACATCCAGTACCGGATGAATGGTCTTTTCAACATAAGACGATTCCAGGCAAGAACAAATTTGCCGGCAGCTTTCATTACTGAATTTCAGTATGCAGAATACCTCACTCTTGTTGCTCACACTGAACACGACCTACAGGAGATCCTGAATACCTACGCAGATGCGTATGCACACTTCGGCCCTGAAGTGACTGCACGAAAGACTCAGATTCTCTTTCAACCTGCCCCTGGTTCAGGCACACCTCCACCATCCATCCATCTTAACGGTACTACCTTCTCTAATGTTACCCACTTTCGTCATCTCGGCTCCCACCTGTCCACTACCGAGGATATCAATGAGGAGATTCAGCATCGGATCAGATGTACATCTCAAGCCTTTGGCAGACTCCAAAACCGTGTCTTCAGCTGTAGGGAGCTGAAATTATCTACAAAGTGGTCTTCCCCACCATGCTATATGGCAGCGAGACATGGGTCACATACAGGAGCCACCTAAAGGCAATTGAAAACTTTCTCCAGCGTAGTCTACGTTCCATCCACCGAGTTTGCTCGGAAGACAAGAAAACAAATGCCGGTATTCTTGCTGATACCAAATGTAGAAGCATCGAGGCTACTATTATCCATGAACAACTACGCTGGACTGGCCATATTACCCGCATGGGCAACAGTAGATTACAAAGCACCTTCTTTACAGTCACCTAATAAATATTAAACGTAACGCTGGTGGGAAACTAAAAAGGTATATGCATAGTTTTAAGACTAACCTGAAAAAAACTGTCAAATCGACCCCTCGCCTGGTAAAAAGTTTACTTCACATCGTAGCGAATGGAGAATCACCTCACGAGAAGGTGCCAATAATTTCGAGTTAGCCCAACTGCAAACCGAGGCAGACAAACGCCAACCCCGAAAAGACGCTGGTGCTGTTCCTCCCGCACTTTAAGTAGCCCTCCACATGAGCAACATCTGTGAACAACTCTGCCAGTCCCATATCGGCCTCTTAACTCAACTCAAACTTACCAATGAAGGTGACATCCTGAATAACTCATATCATCTTATCATAACTAGATGATAGTCACTCTCGATTCCGAGTGACAGCAAAGTACGAGTAGTAGTGTGACCGGCAGTCAGGGGAATAGTTTCACAAGGTGTTTTCTGTTCTCTTCCAAATTACCATTGTTACGAGTTGGGGATTTAGAATATAGTTATACGTCTACCCAGATCCCAACAGGTAACAACAAAAAAAAACAAAGACAATCGGACTAAAAAAAGGGTAGACAAAGGATGCGAGTTTTCGTTGTATATAATAAAGTACCATAAATTCCTTAACAAAATATTCAGCTTATAAACTACCCTTAACCAAACTTAACCTAAACACGAACAGTATATACATAGTAATAAAACATAGAACAATAGTGAAGCAATGTGGAGGGGGGAGAGGCAATACAAGATTACAAATACTTAAGTGAGGAGCTGAGATGGCTGACGGGCAAGGCTGAGTATGGTAGAAGACGGTAAATAGTCACTGTGCCGTAGGTTTCCAGGATAGGTGATCCTGTGGTCGCTTCCCAGAGTGAAGTGTGTCCTCTCCTCGAATTGGAGCTGACCAAGTCGACTGAGGCGGAAGTGACGCAACAACCAGGATATGGAGAAGGGAAACCCGGGAGTGGTAACTAAGACGAGCCATACTCGTGTTTCGTCCCTAGATGGCGTTGCTCGTGGTGCTGGGTAGGTAGATGAAGACAATCGGTGGAGGGGTTCGTAACACACCCCCCCTCCAAAGACCTTCGTAGCGCGGGCGCGAAGGAGGTGATCACCTGGTGCGTCTGGAGAGTAGCTGCTACATTTCCACTGGAGCTCGGGATAAGGAGTCTGCAATCAGGTTTTCCACCCCCTTTATGTGCCGGACTTGTAGATTATAGGGCTGGGTGAGGAGAGCCCAGCGGAGGATTCGCTGGTTGGAGGTCTTGTTGGTTTGGATGAACGTGAGTGGGTTATGGTCGGTGAAGACCAGGGTTGTTTGTGGGCAAGACTGGAGGTAACATTCAAACTTCTTTATTGCCAACACCAGAGCCAGGGCCTCCTTCTCTATGGTCGAGTAGTTGGTCTGATGTTTTTTCAACTTGGCGGAGTAATATGCCACAGGGTGAAGGACATCAGTGGTTGGGTCGGGTTGTAGGAGCACAGCCCCCACTCCGACACCACTAGCGTCGATTTGCAGATGGAAGGGCAAGGTGTAGTCAGGGGGGTGGACTACAGGCTTACAGGCAAGGAAGGCTTTGAGGCGGTGGAAAGACTGGTCGCACTTCTGGTTCCAGATGTAAGGGACCGCAGAACTGGTAAGGTCTGTGAGGGGTCCGGCCACGCTGGAGAAGTTACTGCAGAACCGACGGTAGTAGCCGCACATCCCCAGGAAGCGCATGAGTTCCTTCCTCGTCCTTGGAGTGGGGAAGGACAAGATGGCTTCAACGTTTGCGTCCTTGGGTCTCACCATACCATGCCCAACGATATGTCCCAGGTAAGTCACCGAGGCCCGGCCAAAAGCAGATTTAGCCAGGTTTATGGTGAATCCAGTCTCTTGCAGTCGTGCAAACAGTATCTCCAAACGCACCAGATGTTCGTCCCAGCTGTCCGACACCACCACCAGGTCATCCAGGTAGGCGAACGTCCCACCTAGGTCTTGAATAAGGTAGTTTATGGCCCTCTGGAATGTGGCCGGAGCATTAGAAAAGCCAAACGCCATAACTAAATATTGAAAAAGACCAAATGGAGTTATAAATGCCGAGATTATTTTTGCCCTATCCGTGAGTCCTACTTGATAATATCCTTTCAACAGGTCTATAGTACTGATAAATTGGGCACAGCCTATGCTGTCTATTATATCTTCAATCAAAGGTAAAGGGTAGGAGTCAGAGACAGTGACCTGGTTCACTTTACGATAATCTGTACAGAAACGAAAGGTGCCATCGGGTTTTGGAATGAGAAGGCAAGGTGAAGCCCAGGGGGAGGTACTAGGCTCAGCTAAGTTATGCTTTAACAAAAAATCTACCTCCTTTTTCATGATCTCTTTTTTTTGTGGATTTAGTCGATATGCTGATTGTCTAATGGGTTGTACATCATCTGAGATTAGCTTAATATCATGTTTAAGTATATTGCAAAATCCTGGGAGGTCTGATGTGACTTTAGGAAATGTTGATAATAACTTAGTGAGATCTTTTGCTTGAGATGGATTCAGAACAGAAAAATACTCATCCAAATTGTTGAGTATGTGACTGTTAGCAGGGTTCTCTTTAGGTAGAGGGAAGTCTAAATTCTCCAATAGGTCCATGTCATCTGTCTCCGGCTCCGGCCCTGACAAAACCGTATGCAATACAGGTAGGCTTACAGCCTCGGGGATGTCTTCCTCTGACTGCCTGGAATGGTAAAGTTTCATGAGATTAATGTGAACAAGTTGTGAATCTTTTCTGCGATCAGGAGTATGGACTATATAGTTGAGAGGAGATAGTTTATTAGCATTGACTTGACAGTTTTGATGGAACCGTTCCAAGCAACCTTGGGACGGTGGGTGGTAAGCCGAAGATGTACAATGGTCCACACTGAGGTCTTTCATCACCTGTTTGAACACAGAAGGATCAGATTGTTGGGCTGAAACGAGCTCCTCCTTACTAATGGTCTTATTGTACACATTTTCTGTGGGTAGTAAGATATTGGAGGTGGTTTCAGGTGAAGAGGGCCCATTTCGCACACTCTGCGACCGGGTGACAGCACAAGATGGGAAAAGATGAGGAATAGTTTCTTTAAGGTCAGTGGTGGAGTTGACAGGTAAGGGAGAGTCGACTGTCTTTATGTTAGGAACCACTAGATCTCCTACCAAGTCATTACCCAATAATAAATGAATGCCACACACAGGCATTGGGTCTTTCCTTATGGCTATTTGCACTTCCCCAGTAATCAAGGGACATTGGAGGTGCACTTTAGCTAAAGGATAGGAAGAATGGGACGAGAGATCTGAAATTAGAACACTCTCATTTGTAAATGCGGTAGATATATCAGGAATGACGTTAAACAGGAGGATAGATTGTGCTGCGCCCGTATCACGTAGTATACGAATAGGGAAAGAACGAGACCCTTCTATGATTGAAATTTTTCCCTCATAGGTGAATGAAGAGAAGACATCCTGATGGGGCCTTGCCACATTGGCATTTGCTATTGGTTTGGATTTGGGATCCAGGAAACTACTTTTAGCAATTCGACACTTTGGGTGTTTACAATTCTGGATCGTATGGCCTGGGTTTTTACAGTAAGAACAAGTAAGCTTAGTTGCATCGGGGGGAGTAGGTGTGGGACCTTTCGACCTACCACTCACGTCCCCAAGGTTATCATCAGAGGAGGACCTAACAAGTCGGGAAGTACCACGTTCTCTACTGCCCAGTGACTCCACCAACAAAGCATACGCATCAGCCAGCTCAGCAGCACGCCCTAAATTAACCTCTCCACGCTCCTCCACATGCTTCAAGATGTGAAATGGTATCTTGCTTTTCCACTCCTCCAGGACTACCAAATTTAACAAATCCTGAAATGTGGAGGTCTCTGTAGCCTCTAACCACTTCTTAAAAAACCTAAGCTTTTCTTGAGCAAACTCAACAAATGTGTGTGAAAATGGTTTGGTTAGTTTACGAAACGTCTGCCGGTATCCATCTGGCGTGATAGCATAAGATGTGAGGATATTCTTTTTTACGTTATCATAGTCATCAGTCTGGTCTAAACAGTTATAAACTCTACGAGCCTTACCATATAATTTAGGAACTAACACTGACACCCACTGGTCCTTTGGCCACTCATTCTTCGCGGCTATTTTCTCAAAAGTCCTAAATGACCCGTCCATATCGGATTCATCAAACCCGGGAACAAGGGAAGAAGCAGTAGCAGGGTTAAAAGCAGCGAGTTTCTCTTTTAATGCCACTTCCTTTGATTTAAACTCCGATGTTAAAGTGACTTCTGTCTCTCTCACCTGTAGTTCTTTCAGTTTAACCGCCTACACCAACTTGGCCTGTTCCAACCTGGCCTGTTCCATCCTTTCTTCATGGTCCAACTTGGCCTCCAAGTTGGCCTGTTCCAACTTGGCCTGTTCCCTCCTTTCTTCAGGGTCCAACTTGGCCTCCTGCTCCAACTTGGCCTGTTCCAACTCGAGTTCTTTCATTTTGATTTGGAACTCGAACCTAGCTCGTTCTAGTTCTAAGGGGTCTATTCGTTGTGTTTCTTCTTGAGGGCTAGCCAGACCTGAGGCAACTTCTGGGTGAGGAGGGGTGGTGGATAGTGGTTGAAGTTTCTTGGACATGGGCGTTAATCTGTCAACAGCGGATTCTTTTAAAACTTCTTGTTGAACCAACTCTTCAATCACATGATTTTTTAACATTTCCTTAGTCAGTTGCTGTGAAAATGGGATATTGTAATAGTTGGCTATTTCTTTCCATTCTTTCTTCAGGATATTAACACGTAATTTAGCTACAGAAGGATTTTCAATAAAATCCTGAAGATCAAAACCTGAGGTGGCCATTGTTAATAAAAATAGGATAAATTAACTAATGGTCAAAAAATAAGATAAGATAAGTGGATAACCCTAGAAAATATCACGGCAGTGGATAACCAGAAAGTCCCGGAAACTAACCAAGTTATACCTAGGGAAATTACACTTATGATTATTGTTCTTCCGAGAAGATCCTTAGATAAGGACAAGAGACTTTAAAGAGGTAGGGCGTATACGGCATTAATATAAAGATCAGGATTAACAACCCTGATATACTTGAAAGAGGTAGGGCGTATTACGGCATTAATATAAAGATCCGGATTAACAACCCTGATATACTTGAAAGAGGTAGGGCGTATTACGGCATTTATATAAAGATCCGGATTAACAACCCTGATATACTTGAAAGAGGAAGGGCGTATTACGGCATTTATATAAAGATCCGGATTAACAGCCCTGAATGAGATAATGAGAAGAACAATAATGGAGGCTTTATAATTATGGGGTCCTGGTAGAGCGGGGCGTCCCAAGATATCACTTCACTCTAAACTAGTAACTATGGAACAGCCTACTCTGGAGTGAGGGTACGGCATATAACAGATCCGGATTCTTCCCTACACTCGATAAGACTTACCACACGACTGCCACGTGTAATAACAGGTAAGCCTTATGACACTTGGAACCTATTATCCTACGTCTGTCAGTCTTACTATACGGTAATACCAATATATGCACACACATATGAAGGAAACTTTAAACCACCGTAAAGCAATTGTAAACAGAAGTGACTGGGAGGGGTAATTAACACTGAGTAACAAGGGAGGAAGGAATATGGTACTTAAGGTCGGGTCCTGTCACGGTCGCCATTTGTTACGAGTTGGGGATTTAGAATATAGTTATACGTCTACCCAGATCCCAACAGGTAACAACAAAAAAAAAACAAAGACAATCGGACTAAAAAAAGGGTAGACAAAGGATGCGAGTTTTCGTTGTATATAATAAAGTACCATAAATTCCTTAACAAAATATTCAGCTTATAAACTACCCTTAACCAAACTTAACCTAAACACGAACAGTATATACATAGTAATAAAACATAGAACAATAGTGAAGCAATGTGGTGGGGGGAGAGGCAATACAAGATTACAAATACTTAAGTGAGGAGCTGAGATGGCTGACGGGCAAGGCTGAGTATGGTAGAAGACGGTAAATAGTCACTGTGCCGTAGGTTTCCAGGATAGGTGATCCTGTGGTCGCTTCCCAGAGTGAAGTGTGTCCTCTCCTCGAATTGGAGCTGACCAAGTCGACTGAGGCGGAAGTGACGCAACAACCAGGATATGGAGAAGGGAAACCCGAGAGTGGTAACTAAGACGAGCCATACTCGTGTTTCGTCCCTAGATGGCGTTGCTCGTGGTGCTGGGTAGGTAGATGAAGACAATCGGTGGAGGGGTTCGTAACACCATACAACCATGTAATATCCCAAATGTGGCACTTGATTATACTAAAAATGGTAGTAAGATAGATTGCCAAATGAAATGTGACAATAATGATAAGTAGGAATAAGAAGAAAAATTACTTGAACACCTCAATCCCGCTGCCCTGCTGTCTGGAACCATCACCAACTCTCTCTCCTATCAGGAACCCTCTCTGCTATAACTTAATATTAAGTATTTTTTTAAGCAGCTTTTTCATACCTGTCTTTACATTCACTTAAGAGAACACATATCATCGATACTTGGTGTAGTTCAAAGAGGATGTGCACATAGACACGCCATAGAATGGATTGTTCCCATGATAGAGGTGTCTAGTCCGCTGTGTAGCGAAGTGTGTGTGTGTGGGGAGGTGTTTTGTCTGTGCTCGCAGATACATTGGTTTTAGTCATTCAGTTTAGGTGGCCATTTAAACCAGACAGCGACGCTTAAACTATGGGCCCGGTAGTTCCATCATGTGTGTCGTGAGTGTGTGCCTCAGACGATGGCACATAACCAGGTTAACCAAAACTGCCTTGCAAAGGACTTTTGACCAGGACTGTACATTCATTCAGTTGTGAAATAGTAATATTAGATGATGTCATTATTTGTTATTGGCAAATAGAGTGTTTAATTCATCACTCAACCAGAAGATGTGTAGCAGCCAAAAAATCATGTTTTAGGAAGAGGTCATAACTCGAGGACTCAGTTACCACTCTATTTCCTACTCTAATCAGGAACTAATAAGACGGCACATAAAGTAAAAATCCATAAGGTAATCAAAATTAAATCACTGAGAAATGATTATTAGAGTTTCGGATCTAAATCAAGATGCCACAAGGAGCAGAAAACATAATCTACTGTCGTATGCACTCAAGCATAAAATACACTCTTCTCTGCAGCCGTAGAAAACTGTATTAATTTACCTAATCGTAGTAAATCCAGTAATAATAATTGGCAGCTTAATATAAAGACTAAAAATTACATTAGGGAGAGCAGCTAAGATTATTACTGAACGTTATCATTTCGATTATCCTTAGAACTGACACCTCTTCAGATAAGACACAGTAGGGTGGGGAGAAGGGTGCCTGTGGGTGTAGGCACAGATGTGGTGGTTAGGGTAGGTTCTAGGTGGGGAAAGGCTTGTTGTGGTAGTGATGGTGTTGACGATGGAAAATTGTAGGTTAAGGAAGGCTTTCTGTGGTTTGGGAGGGATTAGG
The DNA here is from genome assembly GCA_958450375.1 of Homarus gammarus. Lineage (NCBI taxonomy): Eukaryota > Metazoa > Arthropoda > Malacostraca > Decapoda > Nephropidae > Homarus > Homarus gammarus. The sequence continues at coordinate 233,804 of CAUDMG010003939.1, forward strand.
TGGTTGGGAGGAGAGAACCGTCCTTGATGGTGACGTCAAATACTATTCCTGGGTCAGTGGTGTCCTCAGCCCTCCTGAGTGCTCTCATAATCTGTTGGAGTCGGTGGTAATACACTCAGGTAGTAAGATCGTTCGTGGAGAACCTTTACTTTAAATAACTAGCTCAGCAGTCAGGCAAAAGGGAAGGACAAGCTAACTTCCTTTCTTTCGAGAGGAGGAAGCCATCTGCACGACGTCCTCTGAATGGTTTGTAAAGTGTCCTCATCACTGGAGTTGAACAACAACAAAAGGTATTCTTCATCCTTTCCTTTTCTTGGCCACAGCATACCGTAATAAAACATTAAGTAGAGAATCAACATATGAGATGTCTCCCAAAAGCAGAATGAACTTGAGAATCTGGTAGTCTACGTGCTGAGGTTCGTAAAACACGTCAGGTACACTCTCACCAAAAAGTATAGGTGCAGGGTGTGATCGACAACTTCCGAAACGATGAGTATACGTATACACTGTGATATGTCGGGAATGTTGGTAAATGTATCCTCATAACCCCCCCCCCCCATCCCTAGGTGTTGCCATATGGCTGACAATCAGTGTGTTTGTTTCCTCTTTTCGGATTGTTGCTTTGTGTCGACTGAATGATGAGCGAGGGTTCGGTCTCGGTGAACGTGGGTATAAAACAGAGGCAATATGAAGCAGTAGAGATCTACACATGCCAGACGACATGGAAACCTCAGAGGGAACACGAGGAGCTATTATTGCCCTTCATAACGAAGGGTTCGGAGTCACAGATGTTAACCGGCGGGTTGGTGTCCACAGGAACACAGCTGCACGATGGATTCGGCGATACCTCGAAACTGGTGCTACAGACGACAGGTCTCGGAGCGGCCGTCCACGCTGCACCACCCCTCAGGACGACCAGGTTGAGTGGTTTATTTGGTAGCATGAATTAATGTGGCAATATTCACAAGTATCACAAATAATTTTGTTAACAGGTAGCTCCTCTTATTTCATCCTGTCTATTTATCACTTCCCGACCTTATTTATAACGGTTTGTTTCACTTGACCAGGCCATAGTAGCTGCTCAGCAGGATTAAAGGGCTGCCAACATACGGCTGGAACAACTCGCCTTTACCAATACCTATCGTCACTGGTTTCAAATTGTTCACACTACAGTATGCACGGATACCTTTTGTTGCGAGTGTACCTACTATTATACTTTTTCTAGTCACTTAAAAGGAGGAAATGAGGTTAGATTTACTAAGGTGCTTCAGCGGTCAGGATCTTGAGAACAGTTCACCAAGTTGTAGTTTTTGCACCAGATAACAACTTGTTAAAAACAATAATCATGGTGGTAAGGTGTCAGTCAGTAAAAGACCAATAGCAATAATGTTTATACTATTTTTTTTCCCAAATCAAATTTCAGTAATAAAACAGACAATGCACAATAACAATATACATGTTACTTATGTTTTATTATAGTACCCAACACATATGACAAACAACAACAATAACCCAAACAGACAATAAATAAAATTAACAAAATGATAAACTTAAAATCTTTGAAACACGTAGCCTGAAGCCGTTGTATACATGTGTAAAATACATGTGTGTTACATTTATTGTGTTTTAAGTATTAAATGCAGGCAAGATCTTCGTACATTCAATTTGATTCAGTGAAACAGCTCAGAGTTCACAGAGATGAAATTATACTGTATTTATTTAATTCCTTCAGCCCCTAAGAAGATATTTTGTAACTGTCCAGCAAACTTCTGTACGTTTATTATCTCAAAAAAAAAAAAAAAAATCATATCCAACTACTGAAAGGCCTTTAATTCTTAAAATATAAAAAATGCATTTAACATGGTACTTAAAACATAGATAATAGTTATCTGAAAATCACTGTGTGTATGTGTGTGTGTGTGTGTGTGTGTGTGTGCGCACACACACTACACAGGGTTGTGAAATGCGTCTAGTGTGGCAGCATTGTGTTAGTGTTAAGGTGCATGCACTGCTTGCTCCCTCTCGCTTTCAGCTGCCGCCGCTGGCTAGCCCTCGTGGCGAATAGGGAAGCAACTTGCATAAATTTTCCCCTGCCAGTACACAGCCTCCTCACCATCAAACTCCTGCTGTGCCTCCGCGTGGCAGCTCACGGTAACTGGGTGCCTCATTTGCCTAGGCTAGATCACCAGGGGATCTCGGAGTAGCAGTGGGCCCCACAGGGATGGCGCACAGGCTCACTGGCATGTGGACACGTCCTGGTGCCTACCAACCACCGCCCCGCTGCCTTGTGGATTAACCTTGGCAGGTATAAGGTTACGGGAATAAACCTCGAACGAAAAATCTGTGGTGGAGCCCCGCATCAGGCAGACATGCTTACAGATCCCCGACAAGACCCCAACGGCGGTGTAGACGGAAGAGGTGATCACCATGGAAACCCAACGACTACACCAGCCGGCAATTCCTGATGGACAGGCTGTTAGGCAAAACCCAACAAAATGGGCAATCGGCAGTCTATCGCAACTCTCCCTCTCCCCAGTCGTTGCAACACTTGCACCACTGGATCAGGAAAGGGGAAAGCCAAGATGTGTGGTTGCAGCCTGAGCTCCTGCCTCACAATATAAATCAACTCACGTGCAGCCATCACCCAGCTCATCGTACCACTCATCATCCTCAAACCCCTTATACCCCCCAAAAGCCCTATTGCGACGGACGAGTGGCGACGGGGACAGGCAGAGATGACTGCCGGGAGTCTCTAGTAACAACTCTGCACATATGCAGCACAGATAAGATGGTCTTTTATGCACTGGGATCTAGGCAGCAGTGCAATCCGTTCCTGTCTGTGCGACTGAGCAGCTCTTACGAGGAGCCACTCTGCCCACCCCACACGGGGAGGGGGCTAGAAGAGGTGCCCTAAGCATAGCCTGTCTAAAAACCCAACCTGACTGGGCAACCGCATCCAGTAAGGTCATTCTTATGCGGTCTAAAACACAATCAAAATCACAGATCCAAACAAAACAAAACCATACAACCGCTTATGGTCGCTGCATGGAATGTCAGGACCCTTCTGGATACTGACACAAGTGCACGTCCTGAAAGAAGAACTGCCATTGTGGCAAAAGAGGTATAACATCGACATAGCAGCCATCAGTGAGACCCAGCTCCCAGATGAGGGCCAACTCACAGAACGGGAGTCTGGCTATACCTTCTTCTGGAAGGGTAAGCCTGCTGCGGAGAGAAACCGCATTTATGGAGTTAGCTTTGCCATCCGCCAACGCATCCATACACAGGCTAATTGAAATGGCTATTGGGATCAACGAGCGCCTCATGATGCTTCGAGTCCAACTGAATCCCTCACGTCATGCCTCCTTCATCAGTGCATACGCCCCAACACTGGATGCAGAGGATGACATCAATGAGGCCTTTTATGCCGACCTCAACCGAATGCTAACTCTATCCCCTGTGAAGACAAGGTTGTGCTCCTTAGCAACTTCAATGCCAGAGTTGGCAGAGATGCTAACATTTGGCAGGGAGTCATACGGAGAAATGGACTAGGCAAGTGTAATCCCAATGGCCTACTCCTTCTCAGTAAGTGTGCTGCTCACAACCTCACTATCACCAATACCTTGTCTAGGCAGGCCGACAAGTTCAAGGGATCGTGGCAACACCCATAATCCAAACACTGGCATCTCATTGACTCCATCATTGTCAGAGAAAGAGATCGCCAAGATGTCCTCATCACCCGTACCATGCGTGGCTCAGACCACTGTGACACTGATCATCGACTTGTCAGATCCAAGCTCTCACTTTACGTTGCCCCAAAACGGCGAAGGCAACAAGCCTCCAGAATAGGTTTTAATACTAAACGTCTGGAGGATCCAGCGGTAACACATGCTTTCAGAGAGCAGCTCGAACATAGGCTTATAAACAACCCAACAGCAAACAACGTGAATATCTTTGCCGAATGGGATTCTCTTAATACTGTTATGACAGATTTCTGCAGAGAGACCCTCGGCCAGTTCAAAAGAATTCACCAGTACTGGTCTGATGAAAATGACGCGGCAATCAAAGTACACATCGATGATAAACGTGCTAATTTTACTGAGTGGCAGAACAACTCTCAGTCTCGGACCAAAGCTGATACCTTCCGCAAGAAGAAAGCGGCAGTCCAGCGGGAACTTCCCAATCTAAAGAACGACTGGCTTAAAAATAAAGCATGTGAAACACAAAAACTTGCAGATCAGCACAAGTTGGGCAAATTTTTCATTTCCACTAAAACATTTTATGGGCCAGCCACTCGTGGCACAGCCACCCTTCGCTTATCTGACGGTAACCACATAATTAAAGACGACGAAGGCCTCCTTCAGCGCTGGAAAGAACACTACCATTCATTGCTCAACCAAAACACCAATGTGGATGTCCTGATTACCCAACAGGTCCCACAGCACCCACAGCTGACCCACCTCAGCAATCCTCCATCCCTGGATGAGGTAGCTACTGCCATCAAACAGATGAAAAATAACAAAGCCTCAGGTCCTCATGGAATCCCAACCCAGGTGTATAAAGCAGGAGGACCTCTACTTACCAACCGTCTCCACTCTCTCCTGGAGAATATATGGGAAAAGAAGGAAATACCCAAGCTCTTAAAGATGCCTCCATTGTCAATATTTATAAGAACAAGGAGGACCGGACAGATTGTGGCAACTACCTCGGGATCTCGCTGCTCTTCGTAGCTGGCAAGATTATAGCCCGAGTCCTCCTAAAAAGACTTCTTCCTGAGGCGGAAAACTTCCTCCCAGAATCTCAGTGTGCCCTTAGACCATCACGTGGCACCACTGACAGATCTTTGCTGCCCGAAAGATACAGGAAAAGTGCAGAGAACAGCGTCGTGACCTGTACATGGCTTTCATCAAAATAACCAAGGCCTTCGACTCGGTCAATAGGGAAACCCTCTGGTGGACCTTCAGCCGTCCGTTCTGGTTGCCCATTAAAATTCATTGCCATTGTGAGGCAACTTCACGATGGCATGAACGGCAGTGTCCTGCAAAACGGCACCCAGAGTTCTTTCCCATCCAAACAGGGGTTAAACAAGGGTGTGTACTGGCACCAACTCTCTTCTCCATCGTGCCAGTGCCAATTTAGCCAGCGGGGTGAACATCGAGTACCGGGTAAAGGGGGTTTATTCAACGTAAGACGATTCCAGGCAAGAACAAAGGTGTCGGCAGCGTCCGTTACTGAACTTCAGTATGCAGACGGCCTCACCCTCGTTGCTCACTCTGAACACGACCTACAGGAAATCCTGAACACCTATGCAGACGCGTATGCACACTTCGGTCTTGGGGTGAATGTACTCAAGAGCTAGATTCTCTTCCAGCCTGCCCCTGGTTCAGCCACACCTCCAGCATCCATCCAGCTTAACGGTACTACCCTCTCTAATGTTGACCACTTTCGGTATCTCGGCTCCCACCTGTCCACCACTGCAGACATCGACGAAGAAATTCAACATCTGATCAGATGTACATCACACGCTTTGGGAGGACTCCGAAATCATGCCTTCAACTGTAGGGAGCTTAAATTATCCACAAAGTTGCACGTATATCGAGCAGTGGTCCTGCCCACCCTACTATATGGCAGTGGGACATGGATCACATACAGGATGCACTTCAAGGCACTTGAAAACTTTCACCAACGTAGTCTACGTTCCATCCCCCGAATTAGCTGGGATGACAAGAGAACAAATGCCAGCATTCTTGCTGACACATAATGTGGGAGCATCGAGGCTATCATTATCAATGAACAACTAGGTTGGAATGGCCATGTTACCAGCATGGACGACAGTAGACTGCCAAAGCAGCTGCTTTACAGTCACCTAACGAATAGTAAACGTAGCGCTGGCGGGCAATTAAAAAGGTATAAGGATAGTCTTAAGACAAACCTGAAAAGGTGCCAAATCGACCCCCCCTCACCTGGAAGTCGATTACTCCACATCGTAACACTTGGAGGAGCACCACACGGGAAGGTGTTAATACTGTACTTTCGAGTTAGCCCGAGTGCAAACCGAGGCAGATAAGCGCCAACGGCGGAAAGACGCTACCACCGCCCCTCCCACAGTAGATGGAGCCCTCCACATGTGCAACGAATGTGGACAATGCTGCCGGTCCCGTATCGGGCTCTTTAGCTGCCTGAAAACTTACCAACCTAGGTGACATCCCTAATAACCGATATCATTTTACCATAGCTGGATGATCGTCATACTCGATTCCGAGTGACAGAAAAGTAGTAGTAGTAGTGTGTGTGTGTGTATGTCTGTGCGTGTTTGTAGATAATATCACCTGGCACTGTAAACCCTGGTAACACTAGATCGACCATGAATACATCATTAGCTACGTCAAGATGCGCAGTACAGTACTTCAAACAGACAACCTCATGCACGAAATTCATCCATCAATCATTTCAGGAAAGTCTGAGTTGGAATAACTAAATAAAACAAAAAATAAATAATAAATAAAATAAACATTTTCCCAAATATTTTCATTTTGTGAAGGTCGACCATTGTGTTCCAGACTTAGTGGAGGAGAGGTTGTGTATCCGAAAATGTTATAATACTCTTCTCAGGGAGTCTTCTTCCTTAGTGCGATGATTGTGTCCCAGCGTCTCCTTCAGGTGTCAAGCGGCTGGCGGAGAATGAAATGCCAAGTAGCTGGCATAGAATGAAGTTCCATGTAGCTGGCATAGAGTGAAGTGTCAAGTAGTTGACATTGAATGAAGTGTCAAATAGTTGGCATAAAATAAAGTGCCAAGAAGCAGGCATAGAATGAAGTGCCATATAGCAGGCATAGAAAGAAGTGTCAAGTAGTAGGCATAGATTGAGTGTCAAAATTGGCATAGAATGAAGTTCCAATTAGCTGGCAGAGAATGAAGTGCCAAGTATCAGGCATGGAATGAATTGCCAAGTAACTGACATAGAATGAAGTGAAAGTAGCTGGTACAGAATGAAGTGTCTAGTAGCTGGCATAGAATGAACTGCCGCCAAGTAGCTGGCATAGAATTAAGTTTCAAGTGACAGGTGTCAAGTGGTAGATGGTAATTGGCTGGTGTCAAGTTGCGAGTGTCAGTAGTGGGTGTCAAGAGGCAGGGGTCAAAGAACATGTCTCTAGGGTGACGTGTTACACAGCTCATTCGCTGAAAGTAAAGAAAAATAATTAGTTTGACATTATTTTTTCCTTCTCATTTTATACTAACAAAACTCAAGTAACATACCGAGGTCTTCCTTGATGTCAGGATTAGTATACAGTGTACAGGCCATTATTTTGTCTTTACTTATAGGTCATTGGCAACGCCCTGGATTACTCACCTCAGAAACGCAAGTTTGACCCCAAAACCAATCGAAGATGGAGGGTCAACACATGAAGGTAAGTGTAATTAATCCCTCAAATCAAGAAGTGACAGAAGATATAAATGCAGTATTAATATTATTTTTGTTTATGTATTTCTTCAAGGAGACTTTTGTATCAAATAAAACACTGACCTCTAGGTTCCTTGACACATCCATTTGTCTTGTAGCTGTACAGTTCACCGAGGTCACATTTTTCTTTCGTGTAGTCCCAGAAGCCGTTGGCCATCTTAAAGCACTGGAAGTACTCGCGACACAGCTTCTTTTGATACTGGGAGGGACAGATGAGGAATTGCATTAGTTCAGTAAGGTGTGCGATTGTATCGAGTTAAAGAGGAAATAGCGAAATTTAAGAGTTGATTCATTATAATTAGTGCAGGCAGTGATTGAGTGCAGCTTAAGAGTAAACCAAACTAAGAGTTGATTCAGTACGAAATAAGAGTGACTGAATATAATTCAAGAGTTGATTCATTATCACAGAAGGAGTTCTTAAGCAGAATAAATAGTTGATTCAACATAATAGAGTAATAATGTAAAAGGTGATTCACTATCATAAAGCGATTGATTAAGTGGAATGAAGAGTAGTCAGTAAAACAGAGGGAGTGATGAAGAAACTTAAGGATTAGATTCACTGTATATGAAAATGCCTCTCACCAGATACGTGTTTGAGGGAGTACAAAAGTGATAGTATTGACAGTGGTCCATTCCGATCCAGGTCTCGTAGGGCCGTTTGTTCTGTTCTGTGCACCCGAGATTACGTTGGGGAGGACTCACGGTCGGTGGGGGAAATGTGTTGGTGGGAGTAACGCGGCACAGGTCCGACCCTAGATGAGAAAAAAAAATATAATTAAGACTGTCTCTATCTTTCTCTCTCTCAACTTTACCCCCTGTTGTTTATTATATTTTTATGATTTGTTTTTTTTACTTTTCAGTTAATAATTTGAATAAAAGGATAAGGAAGTTGTATGTGATATTGAGTTACCAAATGTTGAATCGCTTTGGATTACTATTATTATTATTATTATTATTATTATTATTATTATTATTATTATTATTGTTATTATTATTATTATTATTATTATTATTATTATTATTATTATTATGTTATTATTATTATTATTATTATTATTATTATTATTATTATTATTATTATATTATTATTATTATTATTATTATTATTATTATTATTATTATTATTATTGTTATTACTATTATTATTGTTGTTATAATTATTTCCGACACTGCCGCACCGAAAGACCTAACTTTCGGCAAATATTGTATTAAGGAAAACTTACTTTAGTCTTTCTTCGAGAAAATCGCAGACAATGACGAGGAATTATAAAATTCGTGTTGTTGCCATTACGACTTTTTTCTTGACCTGAACAGTAGTCTACATACAAATACAACAACACTTTCAAACATATGAACTTTTCCACCAACCGTTCCATACACAGATGCAGTTGCTTAACTATCCTAACGTTTACAAACTGTATCATCTCTAGGTTAGGTTTTTCTTGTACAAATAATGCTATGTAACAGTCCTTGGAAGTTTCGTGTGTATGAAACAGTCGCTGGGAAGGGTTTGTTTATAAACACCACATCAAGCACCAAAATTGGCCTCTGGTGAACGTGGTGGATTGTAATCCCTTAATTATAGTGAAACACTACGGAAACGCAGAAATACAGAGATTGTAACTCGCCTTTATTTTTTATGCGATTTTCTGTAAGAAATAAATTCTGTTTTCCTCAAAAACTGAACAATATTTGTGGAAAGTTGGTGATTGACGTACGCCAGCGTCGTTAAGTATTGCCTAAATATTTATTATTATTATTATTATTATTATTATTATTATTATTATTATTATTATTATTATTATTAATATTATTACTATTATTTTCATTATTATTATTACTATCATTATTATTATTATTACTATTATTTTCATTATTATTGTTATTATTATTATTATTATTATTATTATTATTATTATTATTATTATTACTATTATTATTATTATTATTGTTATTATTATTATTATTATTACTATTATTATTACAATTATTAATATTAATAATAATGATATTATTATTATTAGGGAGATGATTCGCCTCATGACTGATTACACTCAGGACCGCTTACTCGCCCCTTTAGCTCTTCAAATACTGGCAATAATACCACATCTATTTTGTCAGAGGACACACACAAAGACTAAGCACAAAGAAAATCCATCAGCAATGAAGAGAAGACTGGCAATGTGGCAGATTGGGGCCCTTGATGATCTCCTATGTGAAGCAAGAACACTGCAGGAGAGACTAAAAATTACGGGTGATGGAAAGCAAAACACCGATGACGTGGCAAGAAAATTTGGAAACAAAATGCATGTGGAAAAAGTGTCTCTGGCGGTAAGATCTCTCACAGAGATACCCTCCGGTGGGGTTCTGAGATTAAACAGAGAGACATTAAAACTACTGAAAGATAAACATCCCCCTGCAAGTAATGAAGTAGGCATCAGGGTCCACAGTGACTATATCCCACCAAATGCTGTCCTATTCGGGAAACTAACAGGTGAGATGGTGTGGAAAAAGGCACTGAAGACTAGAGAAGGAGCTGGCCCTTCAGGTCTGCATGCAAACTGTTGGAGAGCCATCCTCAGCATAAACAAGTTTGGCCCGGTAGCAAGTGATCTCTGCACTGCCATTGCCGTCCTTGCAAGAAAGTTGGCATCCACTGTCTGCCATCACCTCCATGCTCTGACGGCCTGCCGCCTCATTCCCCTGGCTAAGAATCAAGGGTGTAGGCCTATAGGAGTGGGGGAAGTGCTGAGGCGGATCATCTGAAAATGCATAATGAAGGTGGTAAAGGATGATGTCAGGGCAGCAGCAGGGAACCTACAAGTGTGTGCTGGCCACCAGGCTGGCGGGGAAGCCGCCATTAACGCCATAAGATTGATATTTGAACAGCGTGATTGTGAGGCCGTTCTCCTGGTGAATGCCTCAAACGCATTCAACAACTTAACCGCAAGGCTGCACTGCAAAACATCAAGATCAAGTGTCCAAGCTTTGCGATGTATGTTGAAAACTCCTATAGGAATCCACCAGACCTCTATATAGTAAACAACAAGGCTCTAAAAGGTGATACCATCTTACAGTCAACCGAGGGAACAACACAGGGGGACCCTGTTGCAATGGCAATGTACGCAATAGGCCTATCAGTGCTCCAACAAGAAATATAATTTGAAACAACTAAGGTCAAACAAGTGGCGTACGCTGATGACCTTACCGGTGCAGGAAGAGTGGAGGACATAATTAAGTGGTGGGACTTGGTAGCATCGCGAGGCCCACAAACAGGGTACCACACAAACCCCAGCAAGTCCTTCCTCATTGTGAAGCCAGAACATTATGAACGGGCAATGGAGGTGTTTGGCGGAAGTGAGGTCTAAATAACAAAGGATGGCCAAGACATCTAGGCGCAGTAATTGGCACTACGGACTTCGAGATCGAGTACGTAACGGGAAAGGTGAATGAGTGGGTCAGGGAAATCCAAGCTCTGTCTGAGATTGCTATCAAAGAGCCACATGCAGCTTTTGCGGCATTCACCCATGGAGTGAAGCATCGCTGGAACTACCTGATGCGCATTGTCCCTGATATTGGACCCTTCCTGCACCTCCTGGAAGAAGCTATCAGCGTCAATTTCATTCCCAAATTAGTAAAACACCCTCACCTAACCCCAGCAGAAAGATCACTTCTTGCACTACCACCGAGACTGGGAGGAATGGGTCGAACCAATCCAGAGGAGATTGCTGCCACTGAGCATCAAAACTCAGTTAAGCTCTAGGCAGCCCTCACGGACCACATAGTAGCTCAGAACTCAACAGTGGAGGTGGATACCAGTGAAGTAAACAAAATCCGAAGGTCCATTACGACAAAATGACAGAACGGCCAAAGTGACAAGTTGCAGCAACTATTGCTGCAAATACCAGAGAATTTGAAGAAAAATGTAGCTATATTGCAGGAAGTGGGCGCCTCGAACTGGTTATCTACGTTACCGATAAGGGCAAATGAATTCAGTCCCAACAAACAAGAATTTACAGATGCCATTGCTCTAAGGTACTGTTGGCCAATAGAAGGTTGCCCTCCCAATGCTTGTTTGGCTCTTCCTATGACGTCGATCACGCTATGGTGTGCAAGAAAGGGGGCTTCATATGCATGAGGAATGACGAGGTAAGAGACCTCACAGCAAATATGTTGAAGGAAATCTGCCGAGATGTCATGGTAGAACCGACCCTCCTTCCTTTGGGCGGTGAGATCTTCCAATATAGGATTTCAAACACATCTAACGAAGCCCGTGTTGACGTCAGTGCTCGAGGATTCTGGATGCGGGGACAGCGAGCTTTCTTCGACATCAGGATTTTTTATCCCATGGCCGCATATCACCGTAACCTAGCTCTCGATGCAGCACACAGCAGGAACGAGAACGACAAGATAAGGGCATATGAGGAGAGAATTAAAAATGTTGATCAAGGCAGCTTCATTCCTCTAGTGTTCACAATCTCTGGTGGGATGGGACCAAGTGCAAGATGTTTCTACGCTAGACTTGCGGAGGTGATCTCCGAACAGAAGCAGCAGCCCAGAAGTTATGTTGCAGCCTGGATGAGATTCCAACTGTCCTTCTCTCTTCTTCGGTCGGCTTTACTCTGCCTCAGGGGAACGAGAGCTTCGTCCCCAATGCCGACAACAGCTGCAGATATTGACTATGAGGCTACAGTCACTGAATGCTGCATAGATCTGCGGCTCAACTAATTCAACACAGATAGGATAGCTACTTATGTATTAGGATAATTAATATTTAGGTAATAAAATGGCAGCGAAGGTGTGGCTTTTGGGGGAGGACGGAGGCCACGTCAATAAAAAAAAAAAGGTAGTATTAGTAGTAGTGCGAGAAACAACCGACCATGTGTGGATTGCAAAAAGCGAGACCAGTGTCGGAACCCACGTCGCAGGGAGCCGACACAGGTGGCCACAGTGGATATCGCCGGGACCCAACTACCCGATGATATCCGAAATGGTTGCAGTAAGTCTACTCAACCCGAAAATGTAGTACTAACAAATGCTGCTCCCTTAGTAGCAGGTGTCCACGAGGAGAATGAGAGACAGCCACCTCAGTGGAATGGCATGTCGATGGAAAATGCAGACATATGGGTCAAAGAAACCTACTCAGAAATTGTCAAGTGGTCGCCCGCTAACTTATTTGAACCACCCAAGTGTGCGGCCACCAAAGAAATGATTCGGGAGATGACTCGCTTCATAACTGATTACACTCAGGACCGCTTCCTCGCCTCCCTAGCTCTTCAAATACTGGCAATAATACCACATCTATTTTGTCAGAGGACACACACAAGGGCTAAGCACAAAGAAAATGTGGCAGCAATGAAGAGAAGATTGACAATGTGGAAGACTGGGGCCCTAGATGATCTCCTATGTGAAGCAAGAACACTGCAGGAGAGACTAAAAATTACGGGTGACGGAAAGCAAAACACCGATGACATGGCAAGAAAATTTGGAAACAAAATGCGTGTGGGAAAAGTGTCTCTTGCGGTAAGATCTCTCACAGAGGAATCCTCCGGTGGGGTGATGCCACTAAACAGAGAGACAATAAAACTATTGAAAGAGAAACATCCCCCTGCAAGCGAAGATGAAGGCATCAGGTTCCAGGGTGACTATATCCCACCAAATGCTGTCCTGTTCGAGAAAATAACAGGAGACATGGTGTGGAAAAAGGCACTGAAGACTCGAGGAGGAGCCGGCCCTTCAGGTCTAGATGCAACCGGTTGGAGAGTCATCCTCAGCACAAACAAGTTTGGCCCTGTAGCAAGCGATCTCTGAACTGCCATTGCCGCCCTTGCAAGAGGGCTTGCATCCTCTTGCTGCCATCACCTCCAGGCCCTGACAGCCTGCCGCCTTATTCCTCTGGAAAAGAAACCACGCTGTAGACCTAAAGGGGTGGGGGAAGTGCTGAGGCGGATCATCGGAAAGTGCATAATGGAGGTGGTAAAGGATGATGTCAGGGCAGCAGCAGGGAACCTACAAGTGTGTGCTGGCCACCAGGCTGGTGGGGAGGCGGCCATTCACGCAATGAGATTGATATTTGAGCAGCGTGATTGTGAGGCCGTTTTCCTGGTGGATGCTTCAAACGCATTCAAGATACTTAACCGCAAGGCTGCACTGCACAACATCAAGATCAAGTGTCCAAGCTTTGCGATGTATGTTGAAAATTCGTATAGGAATCCTTCAGACCTCTACATAGTAAATAACAAGGGTCTACGAGGTGATACCATCCTACAGTCGACCGAGGGAACAACACAGGGGGACCCCGTTGCAATGGCAATGTATGCAATTGGCCTATCAGTGCTCCAACAAGAAATAAGATTTGAAACAACTGGGGTCAAACAAGTGGCATATGCTGATAACCTTACAGGAGCAGGAAAAGTGGAGTGCATCAAAAAGTGGTGGGACTTGGTAACATCGCGAGGTCCACAAATAGGGTACCACCCAAACGCCAGCAAGTCCTTCCTCATCATGAAGCCAGAACATTATGAACGGGCATTGGAGGTTTTTGGCGGAAGTGAGGTCAAAATAACTAAGGACGACCAAAGACATCTAGGCGCAGTAATTGGCACTACGGACTTCAAGACCGAGTACGTGGCGGGAATGGTGAATGAGTGGGTTAGTGAAATCCAAGCTCTGTCTGAGATTGCTAACACAGAGCCAAATGCGGCCTTGCAGCATTCACCCATGGAGTCAAGCATCGCTGGAACTACCTGATGCGTACCATCCCTGAGATCGGACCACTCCTCCACCCTCTGCAAGAAGCTATCAGTGTCAAGTTCATTCCCAAACTAGTGAAACACCCTGACTTAACCCCAGCAGAAAGAGCACTTCTTGCACTTCCACCAAGACTGGGAGGGATGGGACTAACTAATCCAGAGGAGATTGCTGCCACTGAACATCAAAATTCACTTAAGCTCACGGCAGCCCTCACAGACCACATAATAGCCCAGAATGCAACAGGGGAAGCGGATACCAGCGAAGTAAATAAGATTCGCAGGTCCATTACGATACATCGACAGCACTGCCAAAATGAAAAGTTGCAGCAACGATTGCTGCAGGTTCCAGAAAATTTGAAAAAAAAGTACCTCTAGCGCAGGGGGTGGGCGCCTCGAACTGGTTAACTACGTTACCGATAAGGGCAAATGGTTTCAGTCTTAATAAACAAGAATTTTCAGATGCCATTACTCTAAGGTACGGTTGGCCAGTAGAAGGTTTGCCCTCCCAATGCGGGTGTGGCTCTTCCTATGATGGCGATCACGCCATGGTCTGCAAGAAGGGGGGCTTCATATGCATGAGGCATGACGAGGTAAGGGATCTCACAGCAAATATGTTGAAGGAAATCTGCCGGGACGTCATGGTAGAACCGACCCTCCATCCATTGGATGGCGAGATCTTCCAACACAGGACTTCAAACACATCTAACGAAGCCCGCGTGGACGTCAGTGCTCGAGGATTCTGGACGCGGGGACAGCGAGCTTTCTTCGACATCAGGATTTTTGATCCCATGGCCGCATGTCACCGTAACCTAGCTCTTGATGCTGCACATAGGAGGAACGAGAACGACAAGAGAAGGGCATAAGGGGAGAGAATTCAAAACGTTGATCAAGGCAGCTTCACTCCTCTAGTGTTCACAACCTCTGGTGGGATGGACCCAAGTGCAAGATGTTTCTACGCCAGACTCGCGGAGTTGATCTCCGAACAGAAGCAGCAGCCCAGAAGTTATGTTACAGCCTGGATGAGATGTCGACTGTCTTTCTCTCTCCTTCGGTCGGCTTTGCTTTGCCTCAGGGGAACGAGAGCTTCTGCCCCTACTCCGACAACTGCTGCAGATATTGACTATGAGGCTACAGTCACTGAATGTCGCATAAATCTGCGGCTCAACTAATTTAACAGAGATAGGATTGATTCTTATGTATTAGGATATTTAATATTAAGGTAAATAAATGGTGGCGAAGGTGTGGCTATTGGGGGAGGCTGGAGGCCACGTAAAAAAAAAAAAAAAAAAAAAGTAGTAGTAGTAGTAGTAGTAGCTGGAGGCTACGTTAAAAAAATTAATAAAAATGAGTAGTAGTAGTAGTAGTAGAGGAAAAACTGGCATTTACTGCATGAGAAAGGTATTTGAGCAGCGTAATTGTGAGGCAGTACTTCTGGCCGACGCTTCCAACGCATTCAACATACTCAACCGCAAGGCCGCACTGCACAACTTCAAGATTAAGTGTCCAAGCTGTGCAATGTATGTTGAAAACACCAATAGGAACCCATCAGACATCTTTATAACAAGCTTCAAGACTTTAAGAGGAGAAACCACCATACAGTCAACTGAGGGAACAACGCAGGTGGACCCTGTCGCCATGGCAATGTATGCACTAGGCCTGTCTGTGATTCAACATACAATAAAATATGAAACAACTGAGGTCAAAGAAGTGGCTTACGCTGATGACTTAACAGTTGCAGGAAAAGTGGAGGACATCAAAAAGTGTTGAGAGGTCCACAAATAGGGTACCACCCAAATGCCAGCAAGTCATTCCTCATTGTGAAGCCAGAAAACTATGAAAGGCAAAGGAGATGTTCGGCGGAAGTGAGGTCAAAATAACTATGGACGGCCAAAGACATCTAGGTGTGGTAATTGGCACGACGGACTTAAAGACCGAGTACGTAACGGGAAAGGTTAATGAGTGGGTGAAGGAAACCAAGCTCTGTCTGATATTGCTAAAACAGAGCCACTTGCAGCGTTTGCGGCATTCACCCATGGAGTCTAGCAGAGCTGGAATTACCTGATTCACACTATCCCTGATATTGGACCCCTCCTCCACCCTCTAGAACACTGGTTCCCAAACTGGGGGCCATGGCCCCCCAGCAAAATTTAGGGGGTCATAAGCTGAGGCTATGTACACATAAAAATCCCAAGCCCCACCACACTAGAACAGCCAGTCAGCAGCTGAGCCAGCCAGAGATATGGATTGGGAGAGGGGGGCCATGGATAAGGATCATATATGAAAAGTGGGTAATGATCAGAAAAAGTTTGGGAACCACTGCTCTAGAAGAAGCCATTAAGGTCGCTTTTATCCCACCACTAATGAAAAACCCTCATTTAACCCCAACAAAAAGGTCACTCATTGCACTACCACCGAGACTGGGAGGAATGGGATTGACTAATCCAGTGGAGCTTGCCGCTACAGAACCTCAGAAATCTGTCAAGCTCACGGCATCCCTCAATGAGCATATAATAGCTCAAAATGCAGCAAGTCAGGTGGATACCAACGAATTAAACAAGATTCGACGGTCCATTACGAAAGAACTGCAGCATACCCAAAGTGATAAACTGCAAAATCCTATAACATCGAGCACGCCTTGGTGTGCAAGAAAGGGGGCTTCGTATGCATGAGGCATAACGAAGTAAGGGATATCACAAAAAATTAACTGAAGGAAATCTGCCACTATCATGGTGGAACCGCTCCTCCTGTCATTGAAAGGTGAGAACTTCCGTCACAGGACTTCAAACTCATCCAACGAAGCCCGTATGAACGTCAGTGTTCGAAAATTCTGGACGCGGGAACAGCGTGCCTTCTTTGACATTAGGTTTTTCGCTCGCATATTGCCGCAACCTAGCTCTCAATGCTGCATACAGGAGGAAGGAGAATGACAAGATCAGGGCATATGGGGAGAGAATTTTGACTGTTGATCAAGGCAGCTTCACTCCTCTGGTGTTCACAACCTCTGATAGGATGGGACCGAGTGCAAGATGTTTCTATGCAAGAATTGCGAGTGTTATCTGAACAGAAGCAACAGCCCAAAAGTTACGTTACAGCATTGCTCTGCTTCAGAGGAACGAGATCTTCGGCCCCAAAGACGACAACGGTCGCAGATATTGACTATGAGGCAACAGTCACTGAATGCCGCATAGATCTGCGGCTCAACTAACTCAACAGAACTATGGTAGCTACTTTTGTATTAGGATATTTCATTTTTAGGTAATAAGAAGGTGGCGAACATAGTAGTAGTAGTAGTAGTAGTATAATGTAATCTAACATTAATAATCTTCACGTTAAAATAAACTTAAGACATACTCGTGGGTTGCTGGACGCATAGGTGTGTATTCTTGTCAACGAGTTTCCCCTTCATCTTACAAAGATCCTTGGCCCTGGTGTAACCAAAGTATGTGAAGCAGCCAGTACACAGGGTCTTGGTGGTCCTCAATGGTTTGCACAACTCATACACTTGACAGCTGCTGGAGTCAAACTTCTGGCATAGAACAGGTGGTTTAACTGTCGTACTGGATCCTGTCCCGTTGGTGCCACAGGGAGGTGAGATGTGGTAGGGAAACACACACTGGTCCAGCCCTTCGTCGAAGACAGTACCAGGTTCACACTCGAAGTAGAATGTGCTGTAGAAACCAACCTTCATACGGTCGACGCAACTGTGACGGGCAAGGGAGGAGAGGGGGAGAGATATTAGAGGTTGGTAAGATTTCTATTATTGTCTTAACAGAGAAGAATGTTAAATAGGCAGGGGGGGTAGGGCTGATGAAGTTGTTGGGCGGGATGAAAGGCTCGGTATGAGAGATATAAAGGGAGATGTAGAGAGCAGTGTGACACAGAGAGATATTCACCAGGGCTAAGAGAGAGATGTGTAGTACAAGAGACATATTTAAGACAACGCAGAGAGACAGAGATAGATTAACATATATTCGAAGAAAAACAGACAGACAGACAGAGACTAACCTGAAGTACCAGCTACAGTTCCTGGGGTGAGGGAACACTCCTTCCTTCATACACTCCACTTGGGGCTTAACGATGTAGTCAGGGTAGCGACGGTCTGTTGACGGGATGGCAGGGTAGGTGAGGCTGCGAAATACTTGGTAAACATACATTTTCTTTATACTAAAATAGCAGTATAAGAAGCTTATAGTGATTTCTCAAATCTTTATGAACATGTAAGTGGTAACTAATGTGATGAAATACATTTCGAATGAGCTATGCTTACCACTACACTACTGTTCAGAAAATCTCTGGATCAAGTGAATTAAGACTGGAAGTGAGTCAACGTCACACTTGTATTCGAAAAATTGTAGGAGTGTAACAGAAAACTCTAGGTCAGTCAACCTAACATTGCAACGTAAGATTGTAATCTCTAGAGGACGGCACCATCAACCATCTGATTAAACACAACTCCATCAACGCATCACAAATTGGTGTCATAGAGAGATCATGTTTAAAGAATTTGTTTACATGCTTAGATAAAGTAACAGACCACGTGGGCCAAGGCTTACCAGTAGATGTATTGTATATGGATTACTGTAGGGCTTTCGACAAAGTTCCATTACACTGTACACAGCTTGTGGTCATATATGCAGAAGCATGGTGTCGAAGGTAAATAATAGCATGGATAAAACACTAACTCAGAGACAAGTGTCACAGGGTGGTCATAAACAAAGTATACTAAACCTACAAAGCGGCTCTGAGTGGACTATACATCGTAAAGGTACATCCTGGGACCCACCCTCTTTTGATCTACGTTAACGATATTATTGTAATTATATTAAGCCACATAATGAAGTCTGTGAACGAAACAAGGATCTACACTCTACAGGGATGTGGCGAGTCAGAATGACATTGCATCCAAGCAAAAGAATTTATATGGACTTTTCTAGTGGTCGCACAACTAATAAATGCTCTTCAATGCGGGGCACAATAACCCAAAACACAATTATCTATAACTAATACTCTTCTAGCACTTGAAAATATGGGAAATGCCCTGGGCAACGTGATAGAGAAACAACCAAATTCCGGGAATCTTGAATTATTACATTAAATGTAAAGATGAGACACTTTCCTTCAGTTCTACTCACGTCTCCACCTGGACATTTACAGAAGGTCATAATATCACTAGAAAAAGTGCATTGCAGAGTGACAAAAATTATTCATGACATAGGAAATCTTAGTTACCCATTGAGGCTGAGGGGCTTGAAACTGACAACTCGTCAAATACGAAATATTGAAAATCCTCAACAGGTTGAAAAACGTAAACACAAATCACTTCTCCAAGACACCAAGCCTTACGAACACAAGAGTTAAGAGTTTCAAGCTAGCCAAGTCGTTTTGTAGAACAAATATAATAAAGTACTTCTTCACGCAGAAGTTGGCATAGTCTACCAGTTAAAGCCATGGAAAAAAATAACAGTATAGGGAGTCAAAATAATCATGAACAAGACTATCAAGAACAGTGGGAGGATCCTACACGGGTCACCGGGCTCTTTTCCTTGACTTAGACACCACAAGCTGAGGAGTCCGTTATGTAAATTTGTTATATTAAAAACATCCACAAACGTTCAGGAGCTGCAGGATCTAACACAAGTATTATAAATGATTTCAACATCATAGTTTGTTTTGAAATGTGTCACAAGGCTAATATCTGTAGTATGGTACTCACCATTAAGACCAGGCACAGAGGCCTTAACAACGGTTGTCATGGTAACCACCACCATCAAGAACTTGGCCAAGCTTCTCATTTCCCACTGCATCATCTGGAAACAACACTTATAAATTAGAATCCTGCGCGTGTGACAAAACTTGACCCGCACCCACTCCGCACCCGTAGTATCATGTCTGCACCCGCCCTTCACCGGCAGAAGCTTTAAATATTTGACCCACGCCAGCACCGCACCCTCAATACCTTGCACACTCCCGCCCCACCCTTGCTGAAGTTTTGGGTATAAGCCCACACCATCCCCCGCACCAAGCAAATCGATTCACATTCAAATCACCAGGTGAAATTCTAGTAGATTACTAAGCGGTATACATTTCAGTAAACTATTAAATTACAGGCAATACAAGATAGTGCCAAACATCTAAAATACTGTAGAGGTACAGTTAGACATTGTGAGATATAATGTAATTCCTACCCTCTCTCAACATGCACTGATTACCACATTTCACAACGTCAGTAATGAAATAATATATTTTGGCTATTTCACAAAGTTTAAACATCAATAAAATAAGTCACCCAATTGTGCGACAAATTTGCGGAGTTGTCATCTCTGTTGAAGAGGGAGGGGTAGTGGTAGTGGTAGTAGTAGTGATAGTGGAGAGAGGTATGTGGGAAAGCGGGTAATGGAAGATGAAAGGGGTAGAGAGAGGAAACAGAGAACTCGAAGTGAGGTTACTAATTGGGAGGGGCATTACAAGTACTCCCTTTCCCTCTAAGATAGATCACCTGTTAAGAGTCTAGTGTCCAAAATTAAGAACTAAATGATCTTGACCTTCAAAAATCCACACACTGACCTGTACCCATCCCGCACCCGCATGAGTAACGTGAACTCACACCTGTCCCGCCCCCTGTCAGCCCACGCCTGCCCCACACTGCAGGTACCCGCGGTTGCCCCGCACAGACCTCTATTGTAAATGAACTTCTGATCTTATTTAATCTATTTTGTCAAATTTAAAGAGAAAATATAGTAAAATATACAGGTAGAGGCATAAATTCAGGTGCAGATGTAAGTATAACTACATGTACAATCTCGTTTACTATAGTACGTAGTATAATATAATACGAAACAACAAAGCCTAACCATTAAATTAGGCAACGGGGAACTAATTAACCAATCACCGATCACTTTTACATTTATTCATATTTTTACTACGTAATATAGTAAACAAACGGCCTTGAGTTGCCAGTTGTCTCCAGCAGTGTTCGAAGAATCTTGAACGAGACTGTACGGGTATAGGTACAGAGTCAGGTTTAAGTAAAATAATATGGAAATATACTTGAAAAGATATCGGCCTAAATACAGATCAAGGTACAAGCCTCGGTGCAAATACGGTACAATAATAAATACACATTATTCCGGAGCCATATACATAACTAGTTCACATCAGCTTGTACAAGTAAGAATTAACACACATCTTAGATTACGAATCAACAGCATTCCTAAGTCTTCGACACCTCCAAGGTGTTAAGACAACGTTTGCTGTACAGTACTTTCTGTCCCTCACTCCATGGTAACTGTACAGAAACATTCCTCATGTTACCATTTATTTTCCTTTCTCTTATATCATCTCTGGTGAAATAGATTTATCTTTCCGCGCTGTCTGTGGCTGGGGTTAGGTAAGAACATCATGTCTGAATGGTGAAATAGGAGCTGGGGAGAGAGGGGAGAGGGAGGAGGAGGCTGTGGGGGATACATTGAATAATGGTACAGAGGTTAATGGGCAGTTGACGTTGGGGCTCACATGATTTCACTTATACTCGCAAATTTGTAACTGAGGACATCTGGGTATGCCATGGCATATAAACTGCAGTCTTTCTGTTTGCGCAGAACCGTCTCCACTGATAGTACATTTTCTGTTGTGGCTAAATCAAGCTTTGGTGGTCGTGGTATGTCCATTTAAATTCTCTGTTGCGTATCCCTTCTCCCACCTTGTCATGTGGGATGACGCCGGAGTACTCAAATGTTTTCTTTTTGATATTATGTCCAGGGAAAATATTGTTGCTTCAGTAGTTTCAACATTATTTGCCCAATATCCATTCTCTCATCAGAGCTGATCTTCGCTTCATTTCTCTTTTTTTTTGTCCTGTTAGTAGTTTGCAAAAAAGTTTTGGTTGCAAGTTTTGTGATTTTCTGAGGGTTTTCACTTGGTGCACTGTGAGAGCAACCTACTGTAGGTTCACTGTGTTTTTACCTGTTCGACGTCAGGTGAGGCTAATTTATCCTTATATTATGACTGTTCTGTTGTTATTTCTTCCTTCTGTTCGGCTCTTTCCTTGATGTCACTTCATGGACGTGACGCTGTGATTCCCATAATCTTCGTAAGCTTGGTGAGGTGGCAAACTAAGGTGAAGATAAAAAAATACATATTGCACACCGACACTATTCCTGCAGTCCACTGTGTGTTTGACCTTTGGCACAAATCCATCTATTGTTGTTGGGCAGTTTCTACAGTGTTATAATGTATGAGTTACGGAGGGACGGACGGTTGACTAACACACGTAATGTCTCATACCTCTGAGCTGGACATAAACACATTGTATATGTTTAGGAAGAACAACCCGAAGTTAGTAGATAAATGAAGTCTTATGAAATCAGCTAGAGATATTGTACATTAATTGCATAGTTAATGGATTCTTAAATAGATAAATAGAGACTGCCATGTTCACAGTAAGGTTTTCATTATTGTGCCAAAAGGTCAGACAATGGTGTGCAGGTAACAACATGGTACACACGGACACATACGAAGTGCCTCAGAGGTGTCGGATCACCCTACACGACACGATTGTCTTAGTATAGTTTAAGCCTCAACAACATTAGTTGTTGTAGGGTTGTGTGGTAAAGGACTTACTGATACAGACACTGTGGCGATACAAATAGACATTGAGAAGATAATTTCACTAATTGAAAATACAAAACATTTAATACAGGACACACTAGACTGAGCTGTGTTTAAAGGTTACACCATGAGGGTTGGCGATATAGTCAGTGTGAAGTCACACCGTGAGGGTTGGCGATGAAGACACAGCGTGTTAAGGTCACAGTGTGTTATGGTCACATCAGGGGCGCCGGTGGTAGAACGGTACCGCTCTTAACTCGCAAGCGAGATGTCACGGGTTCGCTTCCTGGGCCGGTGGAAAAGTTGTTTGGACATACTTCCTAGCCCTCATTGGTCCCTGTTCACTTCGCAGTAATATAGGTACCTGCTGTAAATCGAAAGTTGCGAATTCGTATTCAGGGAAAGTTGTTGGAGCTTCCAATAACTTGATGACATAAACCAATGCCTCTTCAGGCTTCTACGCCTTTGACTCTTCAGGCTTCTACGTCTTCGACTCTTCAGGCTTCTACGCCCTAAACTCATGAGACATAAACGCAAGCATGAACTTAGCATGCTTCCCTGTTGGGCGCTGTAAACGCTTCTGTGCTTCACCTTACACAAGGATGTAGGGGGGTGCCCAATAAAAAAAAAAAAAGAAGTTAAGGTCACATCATGAGGGTTGACGATATAGATAGTGTGGTGAAGTCACACCATGACGGTTGGCAAAATAGACATAGTGTGGCAGTCACACCACAAGAAAACTTCAGCGACACAGTGAGAGAGGCAGGGAGCGAGGAGCAACTTACCCTTCAAGTGCGACGCTCGTCCACGAGTCAAGTGCTGGTCGCCGCATCTCACTGTGGTTGATATAGCCGACACCCCACCCCGCCTCCCGCTACCTCCAGCCCCTCTCGTGCTCCCTATACCCCTCCCCTACCATCTGCTGGAGCCACTTCCCTGTCTTAAGTAGCATCCTCAGCACATACACACCATCTCCATCACCTAGAAACAATTTCAACCTAGACACCAACCCCAACACCTAGGAATCGTCTCCGCTACTTTGGAGGCATCCCCATCACCTAGGAACCATCTCCATCTCCTAGGAACCACCTCCATTACCTTAGAACCATTTACACCACATAGGAATCATCTATATCACCTAGGAACCATTTCCATAACCTAGAAACCATCTCCATTACCTAGGAAGCATCACCATCACATAGGAACTCTCTTCTTTACCTAGGAACTCTCTTTCTTACCTAGGAACTATCTCCATCCTCTAGGAACCATTTCCACCACCTAAGGACTATCTCCATTACCTACTGTAGGAACCATCTCCACCACATACGAACCATCTCCATCACCTAGGAAGCATCTCTAACACCTAGGAACTATCTTCCTTACCTAGGAACCATCTCCATCACCTAGGATCTATCTCCACCACCTAGGATCTATCTCCACCACCTAGGAACTATCTCCATTACCTAGGAACCATCTCCGCCACCATGGACCATCTCCACCACACTAGGAACTATCTCCAACATCTAGGAACCATCTCCATCACCTAGGATCTATCTCCACCACCTCGGAACTATCTCCATTACCCAAAAAATAGTCGACGAATAGTTTGAACACCTAAACCATCTAAAGTGATACTCACTGGGCCAAGGCCCGGTGTGTTTTATATTACAGACTTGTTATTATTTTTATGTAGTTAATCGATAATTAATTGATTAATTTGATAACATTTCCTTTAAATTAAGTTAATCAGTATTTTAAAAGTTAATTAGCTAAATAAAGTTAATTAATTGCCCCATGCCTGGTTGTATGGCAGGTGAAGTACAGGGGATAGACACCGAAACATTTAAAAGAAGAGACAAAGTCAATGGTGTCGCTACCTATCTTAAGCTTTGATGGTCCGAGATTGCTGTTACCAGCTTGTTTGTTGAGCATCTAAGTTTTCTCAGTGGAGATGATAAGACCAAGGTTTTCATAGGCATCGTGTCCTTGGGTCAGTGTTGTTTGCGTTCAAAATGAGTTTAGTATATTCATAAGAACATAAGAACATAAGAAAATAAGGAGTCCGCAATAGGCCGGTTGGCCTGTGCATGGCAGCTCCTGTCAAGAGTTATTACCACTCTCTATCATCTTTGAATCTATCTAGCCTCCTTTTAAAACTTTCCAGCGTTCCAGCACTTACTACAAAGTTGCTAAGCTTGTTACACTCGTCCACCACCCTATTTGTGAACCAGTTCCTTCCTATCTCCCTCCTAAACCTAAACTTATCCAATTTAAATCCGTTGCTACGAGTCCTATCCTGCTCGGATATTATAAGAACTTTATCTATATCTCCTTTATTAATTCCTTTCACCCGCTAAAATACTTCTATCATATCTCCCCACACTCTTCGTCTTTCTAGAGAATGCAAGTTTAGTTTCTTTAACCTATCTTGATATGGAAGGTTTTTAAGTCCCGGAATCATTTTCGTCATTCTTCGCTGCACCGACTCCAGTGAATTGATATCCATTCTATAATAAGGGCACCTGAACTGAACCACATAATCGACGTGCGGCCTGACTAGCGCAAGATATAGTTGCACTAAGAATGTCTTATGCATAGCTAATAGTAATAGTGCTAAAGCTCTCTGCTAGAATTGACTTTAATAGTGCAATTGTGAATACATTGAACTGAGTGTCACTAAGTATTCTACCCTCAATCAGAATACCGTTCTCATATCTGAAGGTTGGTGACCACAGTCCTCACCTCTAAACGTTCTCAGGATGTATTTACCAATCCTCCAAGATTTTGCATCTCTCTGAGAACACAGTTTTTAGTTTTATTCATCCATCCCACCCTATGTTTTCCCCTGGCCCTACTACCCTCAACTATGCTCATTAATATTTCTGGTATTATCCCCTCATCCCTAATGGACGAGTTGACGGTCACCATTTTTTTTAAAGACACTTCAATAAGCAAAAAAAAATGTTAAATTTCACTAAAGTAACCATAGTTTCTAATAAAATAGGCCAGAAAGTATTAACAAATTCAGGGTTAAAGTTGCTTAAAAATCACGTGACAGCAAAACGCCCAGTGATTGGCTGTTATGTCCTCAAGCTTGTAGTGACGCCGAGGGCGGGAGTCAGCCCGCTGATTTGCGTGCTTTGACATCCACCTTTGAGTTCGACCAAAAGTAATGTTCGAGGGACGAAAAAGGCATAGTAGGTGCTTTGTTCCAGTGTCTAGGAGTACGGACAGAGTCACACCAGGACAAAATATTCATCACAGTACCGAGGGAAATGAAGAAAAGGAAGATGTGGTGGCTTGCTGCTCCCCGTGAGTTTCAAAGCCATACCAGAGCATTGCTTCTACTGTTGTCAAGGCCATTTTAATGTGAGTATCAAATTAATATATACTATCATGTCTTTAATGTACAGTATATATAAATTATTTAGTTATCTGGTGTCATCGTGTGTATTTGATTGTTGGGTGCCAAACAGAGGCATAGCAAGATGAGAACTTTTGACAGAGGAAATTAAAGTTTTCATCACTGACTTTCTTAGTTTTTGAAATCAAGAAATGACTTGGGACAGCCATGGCTAGAGGATTTGCTTAGGACAATCAGAGATAGGCTAGGGATAGCCACTAAACATGCTGAGGTGCCCTAGGGACAGGCTGAGGCCAAATACTTCACCATTAATTGCTACCCTTGTAGGTAAGGTATCATTAGGTCAGGTGAGGTTAGATTATGATATCTTAGGTCATTACGTTGCTTCTTATTAACTTTCTGATGTTTCATTCAATATCCTGCCATGTTCGTTATCAAGAGGTGAAAAAATCTAATGTTCCACTCTTTGCATAATTGCTAAGGCTTATTTTTGTTTAATCCTTTAAAGTACCTGGTATTTGGATACAATATTCTTAATTTAAAAAATTGTCCCTCATGATAACAAACGTAAAAATTAATTTTCCCAAATTTCCTAGAGCAAATTTTAGGTTCATGAACTTGTACTGACTGTTTCTCTTAAACAGAAAATTAATAATTATTGAATAATCAGTATGACACAGGGAGTATAGAAACAATACAAAAAATTGAGTCGACAGTCATTATCTAAATATTAGCAAATATTTCAAATATAAGAAAATGTGCATCCATGAGAAAAAAAAAAAGCTGCATATTTTGCTTGTACAGTATTCACTAATTTGTGTTTTTAATGCTCCTAAATCTAACACATAAAAGCATTTGTAAATTAATATTATTACTAATCCAGTACAACTGTATCTAACAATAGCCGTCTCAAGTACAAGTATTAAAGTATCTAGAATACAAGCACTGTGTCCTTCCTCAGCCAGTTACCAACCTATGTACACTTTGACCATACTTTTAACGATTAGTTCTTGCTTGTATACTCTAGGAAATAATAACTAATGATAGTTAATATTGGTTAATGAGTGCACCACCAAGTTAAAAGCAGAAATATGTTGTAATGTTTACCCCGCAGTGAGCATTCTCAAACCAAAGTGCAGACCCTGTCATCACTTCTATACTGGCCCATATCTTCACGAATATTATGCTTTAATAGCAACGGAGATCTCATTTAGATCTCTAAAATAGATAATTCTGCATGTTTATGCTCAACGTCTGAGCAGATCAGATGATTGTGTAAACATTAGGGGTTTACAACTTGTATTTGTTACTGTTCACTGCTGTTTTGTCTCTAACGAAATACCTTTGACTCACATCGATAGAAATGCACATTTACACCTAAAAATGAACAGGGCTGATGCGTATATATGCGTCGTCTGCTTCTAGCTACTGACGTCATCGTCAAAATGATTGCCGTTTCCTCAGTGCCACAAATATTTTAACTTATCACGATGGTTTCAGCTTTAATTTAAAACATTGTGTATTGCATAGCTCTAACAGTGTGTTGAATAAGTTTCCTCAGAACGGTCAACTCGTCCATTATATGACCAAAGTATCTTTTTTTCCTGTAAAATTTTAAGCCCTTCTCTTGAAGTTTTTGCTAATCTTAGTAGTTTTACGATGTTTTCCTGTCACTCTAACTTAATTTTATCATTCGCTTATAACACCACATTTCAAAGGCCTATAACCTGTTTCTGATGTCTGCTGAAAGTGTCCAGGCTTCTGGTCCATAAAACAGTCCTGACCACATACAGTATTTCAGCAGCATTTTTTTCTCAAATTGAAGTTAATGTCCCTTTTTATTAAGACTTTTAGATTATCAAATACATTTTTGCTTGACTTATATGTGTTATAATTTCTTTCGCATATCTACCGTCACAGATAATCACTCGCCAACAAAATAAAACTTTTTTCTCATTAATGACTTAACACACTTTTTTTTAATCCATTTAGAACGCTGATACCAAATATGTGCTTATTTATTTTCCAGCATATCTAATTTTCGAGATATGACGATTTTATTTTTATTATTATTTTTTTAACTAGATTTAGGGCTTAGTAAATCACATATTAGGATAATCATTCAATAATTTAATTTGCAATGTATATCATCCACTCATAATTTTATACTGCAATACCCATCATACGCTTGGTTAAATGCCCATAGAATAGATTTATAAAAAAAGGAATGTACTACAAGAACCTAAAAACGTTGAGAGTACTATTTTCTCTTGTACACTTTGTCCGGATTGTCGCCGTACTACATCCAGCAGTAGTCCGCCATCATACTTTTGTTCGAGAAACCTTAGTAGCGTTTTCTAGTGCCTGAATGTCTTAGTGGACACGATCCCTCTGCTCGTCACTCACCGCACCAATATTTGGGAAATAAATCTAGATGGGAATGTAAAAAAAAATATTTTCAAAGACAAGCGACACCCCATTTCTTTATATCCATCCAGCAGATCCTGGACTCTATCTCTATATCCAGGAGACTTGTACTGTAAGTACCCAAAAAGTTTTCACAGATCCATTTGAAAGTCTGCCAAGCTTTTAATTCTAGCATATCGAGGCTTTCTTCAAAACCACTATCATTTAGAGCCTTCCTGATTTGTGGTTCAACAAAAATTCCTTCATTTAATTTCGCAGCACTGACTTTTGGAAATTTCTCAACAAGGTATTGAAACCCTCTTTAATTTACCTTAACCATCCCTTTGACCAAATTGTTAACTAAACCGAGCTTAACGTGGATCAACTAAGAGAACATACTGGACACTGCTTGTTCCTGGCACGTATGTGGTTCTTAGTTGACCACTGCAGTCACATCTGATGTAATGATCCGCAGTAGCATTGCTGTCCCAGTGGCATAGGAAACAACAGTATTTAGTGAACAATCATTGCATGCCCATTAACATACTAATGCCTTTGAGATCACTAGAGAGGTTCTATTGATGAGTGCTGTATTGGATTGCTTCGAGGAGTATATTCATGTTATCTTACATCTCCTTTATATGGACGGAATAGGCGATCGGGATGCATAGCTTGACATTCCCGTTATGCAGGAAAACAACTTTCAAAATTCTCTGTGAAGAATCGATGTAATAAGTCATTGTACTCAAGATATTAAGCCAATTTACTCTGCTGATTAATTCATTGAGCTCAGGGTTTGTCATCGCACTAAAAGTGTTAAATTCATGTGTAGGGTATAAGAAAAATGTCATCAGTGATTATGCATATGTGGTACTGTTATATTCATTTATTATGATTATATCGGTCGAAGTTACACCCAACATAGCCCAATACATCCCAAAATAACCCAGCATAACCCAACATAACCCAGCATAACCCAACATAGCCCATTACAACCCAATATAACCCAACACAACCCAACATAACCCAACACAACCCAACATAACATAATACAACTTAACCTAACCTATCCTAACCTAACCTAACCTTAACCCGACCCAACTTTGGCTAACCTAACAATAATCCCTTGTAACCAGTTTAGAGTAACTTGATCTATGTTAACCTATGCTAATTAAACCTTGCTGGGATTTGGTCCCTCTTAAATTAAATATGAAGACTTTTGCCTACAAGTGCTGAAATTCCTTCAAGCATGAATGTGTTAGGGTGCACACAAACACACACACACACACACACACACACACACACACACACACTCTCTCTCTCTCTCTCTTTCTCTCTCTCTCTCTCTCTCTCTCTCTCTCTCTCTCTCTCTCTCACTTACTATTCACATCACACCCCCATTGTCACAGCCTCGATTGTCGCGTTAAAAATTATTGACCAGTAACTTCATCCTTTTTTATCTTCTTCTTTCCATTCCTTAGTCTTATCATGTCTGCTTTGTCTCTTCTTGACCTCGCATTCCCCCTGTTCCCTGTTCATTCTCTCTCCCCCACATCCCTGTTTATTTTCTGACCCTTTTTCCCTCGGTCCTGTTTATTTTTGTCTCTACCTATTTTCTATTTATTCTCTCTCCCTATATCTTATTACCTGTTTTTTTCTATCGCTTTATCTCTTGCTTACTGTTTTTATTCTGTCTTCGTATCCTCCTATTTCTATCATTTGGCTATTCCCTATTTCCAGTATTCCCTGTCTCGAGTTTATTCATCATATCTTAATACTTCGTACAGTGCGTCTATTTCTGGTTCTTGTCTCTAATCTATTCCTATTACCTGTCTACTCCTGTTTGTTATCTATTTTCCGCCTGTCTATACAATGTCACTTCTCCAGTCGCCATTTCTCCTTTCTTCTATTCATCAATCTACCATCCCTTCCCTCTGTTAGTTTCATGTTTTTTCTCTCCTTTATTCTTCTGTCTATTCTCTGTTGTTCTACCCTTCTATCCCCTGCCTATTCCTGTTTTTTATCGTCTTTTAGTTTGCCTTTTATCTATTGTTTATTTATTTACCACTTGTCTTCTGTCCATGTCTTCCCTCTCTGTCTCTGCCAATCCCCATCCTCCTCTCTTTGTATCCGTTATACGCAATAAAATTTTTACTGTAAAAGATATCATGAAACGGTTTACTGCAATTAATAAAGCAACTCAGGTAATTCTTTCACATGTATTTGACAGGACTGCTACCAGCGTGAATTGTGACAGAACAGCAGTACAATGGCTTGTTGGATCGGTCGTGATGGTCCCATTCCGCGACCTCCTAGTTCCCCGGAGGAGGTCGTCAAGGACAAGGTGTATGCGAAAAAGGTTAATAACATCATAGAGTTAAGAGGCACTGACTTCCATCATGCTAGATATGCTTCATAACACCTGGAATGAAATCAGCTCCCTTCTTGGTATTGTACGTGCTACCAAAGGAGGCCCATGTGGAGGGTTACTGAAGTGCAGTTTTGTGTGCCACATTCAAGTCAAAAGATTACCTGAGTTGCTTTATTAATTGCAGCAAACCGTTTTATGATAATTATATTCATCAGTTAAACTTTTATTGAGCTTCATAATCAGGTGAATCAATTATATTCACCTTTATGAAATCAAAATAACAAGAGAATCCAAGGCGAATCCCAAGGGATTTTTCCAGGTATATAGGACAAAGGTCAAGGACAAAGTTGGGCCTTTTAAGTCAGGGAGGGGAGAATTGATAAATGGCAGTGAAGACATGAGCAAAGCATTAAACAGCTACTTCTTATCAGTTTTCACAGAAGAAATTTGCGATGAAATTCCGGAGGTGGAACTGATATTTAAGGGAAAGGAAGAAGAGAAATTAAAGAATATCACTATCAGAAAAGAGGATGTTCTTAAGAAGATAAATAAACTAAAGAACACAAAATCCCCAGGGCCGGATGAAATTTTTCCTCGAGTCTTAAAAGAGTGTAGGGAACAGATTAGCGGACCCCTCGTAAACTTATTTACAAAATCATTAGACACTGGAGTTGTGCCAGAGTTGTGGAAACAGGCGAATGTAGTACCCATATTTAAAAAGGGACACAGAGCATCAGTGTCAAATTACCGGCCGATCAGTTTGACGTCAGTAGTGGGGAAATTTCTTGAATCAATTATAGCAGATAGCATCCGATCGCATCTAGAGAAAAGCAAATTAATCTACGACTCTCAACATGGGTTTATAAAGGGAAAATCTTGTCTAACAAATCTGCTAACGTTTTTTAGGAAAGTCTTCGAGGTAGTAGATAATGACGAAAATTACGATGTTATTTACTTAGACTTTAGCAAAGCATTTGACAGAGTACCGCATCAGAGGCTTCTGAGAAAAATTAAGGCTCATGGTATCGAGGGGAAAGTTTTAAATTGGATAAAATCATGGCTCACCGATAGAACGCAGAGGGTCAGCGTAGATGGTGTTAAATCTGAGTGGGGCCGTGTAACCAGTGGGGTTCCCCAGGGGTCAGTACTAGGCCCACTCTTGTTCATAATCTACATAAACGATTTAGATACTGGGATCAGCAGTGACATAAGCAAGTTTGCGGATGACACCAAAATAGGGCGGCAAATTAATTCAAGGCAGGATGCAAATGCATTACAGGAGGATCTAAATAAACTGCAGGGGTGGTCTGAAAAATGGCAAATGAAATTCAACACCAGCAAGTGCAGCGTACTTAATATTGGAAGAACAAATACTTATAATGTATACAGCCTGAACAACATCAACCTAGAGAAGTCGACTTGTGAAAGAGACCTAGGGGTACTTGTAAGCCCGG
The DNA here is from genome assembly GCA_958450375.1 of Homarus gammarus. Taxonomy (NCBI): domain Eukaryota; kingdom Metazoa; phylum Arthropoda; class Malacostraca; order Decapoda; family Nephropidae; genus Homarus; species Homarus gammarus. The sequence continues at coordinate 266,220 of CAUDMG010003939.1, forward strand.
ACCTATGGCCTAGAAAACAGTGCGTTAATGTTCGAAATAAGGCAAACAGAGTATTGGGTTTTATATCTAGAAGTGTAAGTAACAAGAGTGCAGAGGTCTTATTGCAGCTTTATCTTGCGCTAGTTAGGCCGCACCTCGATTATGCGGTTCAGTTCTGGTGCCCCTATTATAGAATGGATATAAATTCACTAGAGTCGGTGCAGCGAAGAATGACAAAAATGATGCAGGGACTTAGAAACCTTCCATATCAGGATAGGTTAAAGAAACTTAACTTGCATTCCCTAGAAAGACGAAGAGTGCGGGGAGATATGATAGAAGTATTTAAGTGGGTGAAAGGAATCAATAAAGGGGATATAGATAAAGTTCTTATAATATCCGAGCGGGATAGGACTCTGAGCAACGGATTCAAGTTGGATAAGTTTAGGTTAGGAGGGAGATAGGAAGAAACTGGTTCACAAATAGGGTGGTGGACGAGTGGAACAAGCTTAGCAACTTTGTAGTAAGTGCGGGAACTCTGGAAAGTTTCAAAAGGAGGCTAGATAGATTCATGGATGATAGAGAGTGGTAATAACTCTCGACAGGAGCTGCCATGCACAGGCCAACCGGCCTATTGCAGACTCCTTATTTTCTTATGTTCTTATGTTCTTATGTTCATTCTTTTTCCATATTCATATCTAACCCTTGTCCTTCCTTGTATATTCTGTTTCTGTTTCTTTCCCCTGTTTATCTGTCTCGCCTTATCCCGTGTTTATGTCTCTGTCTATCATGTTTCTCCGTCTCCTTAACTCCTGTTTCTCTATCTCTCTCTTTCCTCTATTCTACCGTCTTTCTATCCGCTATTCCTCTGTCTTTCTCTCTTTCCCTGTGTCTGTGTTTCCCTCTCTGTCCCTCTGTATTTTTCTATCCCCTGTTCACGTGGCCAGAAGATGGGAGGCGGGGTCAGCCACTTGGTATAGCTGGAAGATCAACAGGGACGGCCAGGTTCATTATGTTGGGGAGGGGGATAATATTTTTACTGATGTGTCCAATGAATTCTAATATGAATACTTGGACTCCTGTTGTCTCGGTAGAGTTATCAAATTTCTTCCTCCGTTGTGTCATATTGTCTAACACAAAACTATAAAGATACTTTTTGGGTGAATGTACTTGTGTAAGTTATACCCATAGTCCTCTCTCTCTCTCTCTCTCTCTCTCTCTCTCTCTCTCTCTCTCCATACCTAGAATATAGGAATATCCAGTGCGTCCCGGTACAATTTCAACACCGGGAATATCTTACCTCTTTTTTTTTTGCGTTATAAGTAAGCCAGTTATTTGTGTTACTAAATCTTCAGTTATTGTAGAGTCTCAGTGTAATTTCGACACAATTTTGTTCTACCCAGTATGTATGAGCCATAGTTTAATAAACCATGTAGATGCAGCAGCGTTGCGAGAGAGGGGTTGGGTGGAGGTGATCGCTCTCACTAAGCCTCAGAAAGGATTTTGTCGGAATTTTTTTCCTCTGTTGGAAATTTTGACGTGTGAATGAAAAACCAACTGCCTGTAATGATCCAGTTTATCAAATTCTTCTCATGATGAGAAAATTTTTCAGCTGTTTCAAGAGAATCAAGATCTATTTCTACAGTACAATAACTGAAAAGTGACTGACAAAATTTATCTGTATCTTAATTCATCGCGAAGTTGTTGCAAACCCGTCTGTAAGCGAGCTACAACCTTTTCAGGAGGCGAAAACAAGGAACAATCTACAACAATAAAAATCCGTTTGAATAATATTTGAATATTGTGAACAGTGAACAGTAATCATCCAATAAGTTATACATTATTGGTAGCAATGTGGTTGATCATCCGCACCCGGCGACTTATACGGATGAAGTTATAATGGGTTCTTATTTTCCTAAATTTGCATAACACTTTCGTTATATTTTCTATTTCCAATTAATTTATGCTTATTTTCAATATATTGTTGTTGGGCCATGTTATTATTATTTTTTTCTTTTCATTCTGATATTCTGGGCAGTATAAAATATTCCAAATTTTCTAGTTCATTGTTGCACATTATGCATTGCGTATTTTCCTTTGTCAGTCATTTTGTTTCATTAAGCGGTAGTGTAATTGCTTTTGTATAACACTAATGATGCAGGTATATTATCATGTTTGTGTTCCTCGTACTGAATACATTCTTTGTATTGCCAGTAAATTGTTAGGTTATTGATGATCAGTATCTTTGTCACTCTCATTTTGTCAGAATATTTGACAACCACTAATGTGTCCCGTTAGTGCCCGTCAGTGACCCGTTAGTGCTGTGTTAGTGTTCCGTTAGTATCCCGTTTATGCCCCGTCAGTGCCCTGCTGGATCTGGGTGGAGGGCAGGGAATCACAAGCTTTTATTTCCACCTTCCCATGGTGAACCACAAAACCGCCTTATAAGGTGTGTTGTTTCCGTCATAAGGTTCTGCTGGGTTTTGTGTGTAATACTATCTGAGTGATCTGTTTATTATATAAGTTTAGTGTTGGAAAGATTAGAAGATTAATAAATTGTCATTACTAATTATTTATGATATAACTATGGGGAGTCATCAAATGTTACAAAAAATCAAAGTCATATCAAATCAAAATTAGAAAATTCATTAAAAAATAAGGGTATATACAGTTATAGGTACAGTTTCAGTTACAGGTATACAGTAGGTACAGCAGCTTGCTCTCTGTCCTTTGAAACTTTTCCTACATCTTTCAGAACCTGAAGATAATTTTAGTCAGTCAGATATGCTAATTTGGTAACGGTTTGCAGTCCTTAAAAGGTCAGTGCTTGATTGTGTGGACACTGGCAAGGACCAGGTGGTCAGTAAATGTTTCAAGGCGGTACTGAGAAAGTCACTGACCGAGGGACACAGGTTATGTCCTCTTCTGTAGTCTGACATTATAAGGTTTGCTGTCAGTACCTGCGTTAGTATTAAGTTTCTGATAATTATGTTTACCATATAATGGGATAGAAATGTTCTTGAAAGCCTCGTTACTGTATTAATGTTTAACAACCTCACCAATGCATTTGTACACCATCACGATAGAAGCCCAGTAACCTTCCACCTTCTAACGGTTGTAAAATCCAGAAACTGTTGTTGTGGAGCGATATATTTCTGGGAGTAGGGAACCTCTGTGGGAGGCAGGAGAATAACTGATGTGAATTGACCACTCCACAATCCTGATCCTTTCCACTTAATATAATAAGCACATAGTTGCGGTCTGTAATCTGAGTGAATATGTGTCTCTACGTCTGTCCTGGTATCTTTATCCTTCATTCTTTGTGTTGTGAAGTAAGCCATTCCTTTCTCTCTTTGTCATAGTTTATCCGTACACTGGTCATGCTCTCTCTTGTCTCAGTCATACCAGAGGTTTAATGGTATTTGCCCAAGTCAACATAAATACATGTCGTCAACCAAAACAAACTTTGGAAAATTTCCTTCGTTCTTGGAGTATCCGTTAAAAAGTTGTTGTTTACTCGTTATTATTGGCATAGGTTTACGTCAGCTTGGAGTTCTCATAAATGCTTCGGATTGGTTTAGGATTCGGAGGCTTCTGGTGTATTGACAATATCTCTGGAGTCGCTTCATTGTCAACCCTAAGTCGAGGAAGAAATGTGAAACATAAGTCAAATTAACGGAAGTTGGAGAATAACCAGTGTGGAGCTTTTAAAGTTGATGTCACACTTGAGATATTGTCATCTGGAGCACTTATATGAGGCATCAAGAGAAGCCAATATTCATTAGCAATGTCTCACAGCTCTACCGTAGTTAATGTGACGATTATAGACACTACCAAGAGACTTCAGACGTCCAGGTGATGACAGCGACAAATACAAGCTAAATCCAGCGATCCTATTACGGTCTTTGTGGCGACAAAAATTACTGCCTCTGCTGTGTTGACATCCGTGTGGTGAAAATAAACACAACACATGTCCTTCAACACACATGTACCGGCAAACAGCACAACAACACATCAGCAGCAGCAGCAGCAGCAACTTGCCACAGCGTCGACCCACTTAACATTCCAGCTTCGCCTGAGCTTTAAGGGTCACTCACCCAGCCGAGTTGTCCACCAGCATCAACATAATTGTCTTATGCGAGAGGAGCAACTTTTATTGGGTAAATAAATTGCAGCCGACAGGCATGCTAGCAAAAATTTGTGATAGATTACAGCCATTCCAGACTTAATGGCAGGTAACTGTGCTTGAGCCAGGGTGAAAGGCTGCTCTGGTGGAGGGGAGTGATAACACTACGGTCTACTGTACAGTCACAAAGGTTCGCAAGATAAATATCCCTCGTAGACGAAGATATAAAGATGTCCATATCTTGATGACTTTGAGTAAAACACAAAAAAAATAAAATAAGCCGAAAAAAAATATTCAAAATAACACAAGACTACCTTAACTAAATGTGTGCTCACTTGGCAACAGTTAGGGATGAAAGTTACTTTCAGAACCTTTTAAGAAAATATTCGTTGTATTAATTTTGTCTGGTGCTATAATAGTCTCCAGTTAGGCTGGAGTCACAGTGTAGTGTTTATATTATTTTGTTTTTATGTTATTCTCGTGTTCTAAATTAAATCGATTAGGAGGAATATTTTCGTACTAACCTTTAAGAATCTTGACCCAGAACTCTGAGCCTTCCAGACGATGATATTTCCCAGTTAAACATTTCGTATATGTTAAAGATGCAATTAAATGGTAGAGGAGACCTAACAGCCAGGTAGGTCAAGAGGCAGGTAGGTGGATCTCTCACTTATCAACATTCGTAACAAGAAGTCATCTACCTTGAGCGTTAATAACACTTGTGTGTCTGTCCCTGACTGCCAGGGTTACTGTTATTTATGAATTAATCCTTGGGCTCCGAAAACCCCTTCTTTATCCCTGCCACCATTTTTTTCAGCTACCTAGACGTATAAGCCTTTAAAAAAACATTATTAGTCAAGGGATTTCTGGTTGCTAGCACCCGTTAACAGATATCCAAGATGGCCACTGGCTGAGGGAGGCCAAAATTGAAAACAATGGAACTTTTGAACCAGTAGGCCAAAAAATGAAAGTGAACTTTGGATTTCAACTAATTTGGGGGTGAGAAATCGATTGGAGTATATATTTTGAGGTTTTAAGGTCATCTTAAAGGTAAAAAAATAGCCGCCAAAATGGGTAAAAATTAATATTTTTCAGCTAATTCATAGCGTTTGAACCAGTGAACCTAGAAGGGTCCAAGATACGTGAACGACCTATTGATTTTGACTAATTTTGGGGTAGGGAATCGATTGGTATGGTATGGTATTCAAGTAAGTGTTCTAAAACCTTAAGTTGACCGTTGACTAATAAATTTTTTTTTAGAATGTTAGACATCAAGGTAACTGAACAAAATGGTGACAGGTATAAAGAAAGGAGAGGGGGGGGGGGGGTTGGAGCCCGTGGACTAATTACTTCTAATTTCAGAGTACATTATGTGTGATGAAAAGCCATTTAACCTAAATGAGGAGCGTCGCAAAACTTGTTGAAATCTAGAATGCATAGTTCACTATGGCACTGTAAAAAGGAGACGATAAATGCTCTGCTTTAACTGAGAAGAGCCTATCTGCCATACAGAAGGCAGTAAAAATCAGAGAATCCCGTGGCTCTACAGACTATGAGAGGCAGGAAAACATCTGTCGTAACTTCCCGATGGTTTGTCAAAACAGCAGGATATCACAGAAAATGCTATCAAATGTCTACCAATACAAGTAGGCTCCTCAAGCGTAAAGCTGATCCTGATAGTTCTGAGTCTCGGCTGGGGATTAAATGTCCAAAGAAAATGAGGAATCGCGACCATTCAGTTAGTGCTCGTGCTGCCTTATTGTCTAAGCGCAAATGCATATTTTGCGGCAAGAGAGTATGAAGACCTCAGCAGACTTTAATCTAAAACCCGCGAGTAGGCTGTCAAAATGAGAGCTGCAGCCACCCAGAATGATACAAAGGAGGTCAGGTATTATTTTGCCTGTTACCACCAATTCATCCCGATAGAAGGTCCTGTTGCTACATCAACGTGGGCTCACGAGAATGTTTCTGAGTATATCTGTAACTATGTCGAGGAATCAATCATTCAAGGAAACAGAGTTGGGAGGATCACCATGTTGAAAGAGAGGTATCTCCCGTATATGTGTGAAAATCACAGTGAATTCTCCAATAGTTAATACAAAACATATAAACTCAAGGACAAATTGGTGAAGCACTTCGGTCTGAAAATTCAATTTTGGAGACCCGACTATCTCAGTAAACTGGTGTATGCGTTTCATGTCGGCCCTGGCCAAGCCGGGGAAGCTGCCTTAGAAGCCAGGAATTCAATGCTCTGTTTGTTCATTTGAGGGATAATAAGCATTGCATTGAATGGGATAATGCCTCCTCAATATTACCTTGTAGTTCAATTGACAGTAGTGTCATGGGTTGCGTTGGGCCTCCCGCACAACCCATCCCAAATGTTTGTTTACGGTAGAGATAAGGCACCCGGCCAGCCATAACTGGTACATGTAGGGGGGGGTGGGGCAGGCCAGTGAGACAGTGGTGTACTGTTCATCACTTCACGCCTCAAAAAAGCAAATTTAGCCAGTGGGCTTTAGACCTTGGGTTAGAGAAGAACCTCCTGCTCCACGGACTTAAGATTAGGGGCCATACAGTCCTACCAGTGCTACGGGTCTGTGTGTGCAAATCCCCGAGATTTTTGTTAAGTCCAGCGACAAGTTAACACATCCTGTAAGGGAAGTGATCAATGGTGAGGGCCTGTTTGCTACAAGAGCACTCCAGGCCGGCCTAATAGATCTAAACGATTAATTCACCAGGTTGACAAACTCTCCCTTATAACTTACGGTACTGTGGCGTGAATGTGAGTGACTGACCTATCCATGCAAATTATAAGTCCAGTGTATGGAATTGTGCCAAATAAACGTAAGTGCAATTATCTGCCCGTATCTGTGATCCCTCTATTATCATTATTACCAGGGGTAATGACTCATTGGTTATGACAAAGTATAACCAATAACTTAGATGGATGTTGGAAGTTAATGGAATTCACTAAATCATCATTTATCAAGTACATAACGCATTGAGTGCCGGAAGCAGAGCAAAAGTCTACATAGTGATACACCATAATCTCTTGGGTGAGTAACCAGTGTGAAGGTATCCGAGTTCTACGGTAAGAAAGCCACTTTCCTGCACTTAAAACGTAACAATTGGCGCCCGAACAGGGACGCAGACCGTGGATGATTGCACAATTGTATCGCCCACACCTACACCATGTCTGCTCATGCAGCGGCTTTTGAGGAAGCACGTGCCCTCGGGCTGGAGGGGGCTGAGGCGGTTGCATACATGGAGAAGGCTGAGGAGAGAGAAGACAAGCGACGCGAGCACAAAGAACTCTTAGCCCAGCTAGACTTTCAGAAGGAAGAAAAGAAGCTGGAACGTGAAGAGAGACAAAGGGAACGGGCGTTCCAACTGGCCTTAGCGGAAAGGAACCAAAATTCTCCCACTCAAAACGTCACTTATAGGAAATTTCCCCAGATGCCCACCTTTAAGGAGGGCGAATCCATGGAAATGTACATTTCCCGGTTTGAGCATCTCGCAGAAGCCTACGAGCTTGATGACAGCATAAAGGAATTTGAGTTCCTGAGCCTATTTGATGGGAAGGCTTTAGGGATTCTTCGACGACTAGAGCGTCCTGAAAATAAATTCCCTGACATGAAGTCTGCACTGCTGCGGGCATATGGGCTGACTACTGAGTAGGCCAGGCATCAGTTCAACAGGGCAATGTTGGAAGAAAATGAAACGGCTGCACAGTTCCGAGATCGTTTAAGGGACTATGTGGCTCAGTGGATGAGTAAGGATGAAACCCCCAAGTCCATGGAAGGGGTTATAGACTTAATGGTGCGCACGCAGTTAGAAAGGTCTTGTCCCCCTGAACTTGTGGCTCAAATCAGGGCTAATGGAGTTAAGACGTCGAAGGAAATGGCAAGCAAATCAGACGCTCATTTCAGCGCTTTCAGGTACCACACTCGGAGGCGGTGGTCGAACAGGGAGTCGGCAGGTAACCAACAAAGTCAACAACCTCTACAGAAACAGCCACCGAACCCACCCAGGCAACAAGGAAATAACCAGCAACCACAACCGCAAAGACAGCAACAGAAACAGCACCAAGGCCCCCCGAAGTGCCAGGACAGTTGGCGCCAGACCAACAATCCACGATGGAACCGGCGGCAGGAAGCTGCCGTGGCTCAATTCGTAAGCCAAGGTGCCAGCAATAATAATCCACAAAGAGACCAGCAGCAGGAAGCCTCCGGTGTTCAAACTGTGGGCGGGGAGTGGCCTGACCTTCCAGCAGGGCCGATCGTCGTGCAACCTGAAGCAGGGGCTCATACCGAATCATGTCTACCCCAACACCCCTACTGACTAACTGCCGCCTCCAACCTCTCCTCGAGGGGTCTCCACACATTTCTTGTTAAACCTGGATACGTTGGAGGAGTTCCAGCGACTGTCATGCGAGATAGTGGGGCATCGGGCTGTATTGTCAGGAAGGAATTGGTGGGGCAACATCAATACACCGGAGCACAAGTAAGTGTTAAATTAGCCAATAGTTACATTCAAACGGTTCCAGTGGCCAAGATTGAGGTGGACACCCCCTTCTTCTCAGGTTGGGTCACTGCAGCAGTCATGAGGGAACCTATATACGATCTCATCATTGGGAATATCAAGGGAGCAAGAAACAGTTGTGCAGTGGATGCTGCAACCCAAACTGATGCTGCCGCTTTGACCCAAGTTAATGCTGCTGCAGTCACTCGGGGTATGGCCCAAACAAATCCTCGAGTCACCCCATTGGCTATTGGCACATCGTCTGACCTCATAAATAGTCAGGATGTCGTCCAAGAGCAAGAGGATGATAGCACGCTCACTTCGGTATACAAGAGTTTGATGGTTGGGACCATCAAGGAGACGTTTGGGAATCGAACGAGGTTCGTAAAGAAGAGGAACCGTCTCTACCGAGAGACTGTGACGTCTCTGGGTGAAACACGACTGCAGTTCGTGGTTCCTTCCAAGTACCGCCTGGCTGTGTTCAAGCTAGGTCATTGCACTGCTCTTGGCGGTCATATGGGTAAAAAGAAGACCTTTGACCGTATCAGTGCAGCGTTCTTCTGGCCAAGGATGGGCCAGGAGATCACCAGGCTAGTCCGCTCTTGTGATGTGTGCCAGAAAACCAGTGATTGAGGGCGAATTCCGCCTGCACCACTACGGCCCCTCCCACTGATCTCTGAACCCTTTGAGAGGGTGGCGGTGGACATTGTAGGGCCGATAAACCCAAGGGCGAGCGATGGGGCAAAGTATATTCTCACCTTGGTGGACTTTAGCACGAGGTGGCCCGAGGCTGTGCCCTTGAGGAACATTGAGGCCACGACTGTTGCAGAAGCCATGTTGGAAATCTTCTGTCGGGCTGGTATTCCCAAACAAGTCCTCAGTGACAGGGGGACCCAGTTTACTTCTGCCATGATGGAGGAGTTGTTGCGGTTGCTATCGGTAAAGGGGCTAAAGACAACACCCTATCACCCGATGTGCAACGGACTCTGTGAGAGGTTTAATGGGACGCTGAAGAAAATGCTCAGGAGGATGGCAGCCGAACAACCTAAGGAGTGGCCGCGCTACATTGCCCCACTTCTGTTCGCGTACCGGGAGGCGCCACAGAGCTCGCTCAAGGTGTCTCCCTTCGAGCTTATGTACGGCAGGTCCGTCCGGGGACCACTACAGGTTCTTCGGGAACTGTGGGATGATGAGGAATCAGATCCGGAAGTCAAGACCACTTATACATATGTCATTGACCTAGCTGTTCGTCTCCAAGAAACCTGTCACCTGGCAAAGCAAGAGCTGAGAAAGGCTCAAGAGGTCCAGAAGACTTACTATGACAAGAAGGTCAAGCTTCGTTGTTTCCAGCCAGGTGACCAGTGCCTGGTTCTGTTGCCTACGATGCGCAATAAGTTACTAGCTCAGTGGAAAGGTCCATTCGACATTGCAGAGCGTGTTTCGGATCTGACTTACATCGTCCAGGTGGGATCTCGACGAAAGAAGTTCCACATCAACATGCTGAAGAAGTACTTCCAGTCACCGATCGGGGGTACAGTCTCCACTGAGGAAGACAGGGACGAGCCTTCCCAGTGTGATTCAGGGGTAACTTGTGCTGCCACAGTGATCTCTGAGAGTGATGAGGAGGATGGGCCTGTCACTGCACGCTCCCGCCAGAGTGAGACTTTCACGGACGTTGAGGTGAACGGAAATCTATCAGCAGAGGAACGAGATGCCATTGGCTCTCTGTTGCATCGCTACAAGGACATCTTCTCTGATAAGCCAGGAGTTGCCCGGGTCGACTGTCACACTATTGAACTGACCAGCCCTACACCTGTTCGGGTAAAGCCCTACCCTATACCTATGCGACTACTGGACACTGTCAAACAAGAAATTGAGGAAATGGAAGCAGTGGGAATCATCGAGAAATCATCGTCTCCATACTGTAGTCCTATGGTAGTCGTCCGAAAAAGGGATGGGGGTGTCAGGATCTGTGGGGATTATAGGAGAGTAAATGCCATTACCTAGGTGGATGCTGAACCTATGTGTGATCAGAAAACTATTTTTTCAAGAATAGCTGGTTCCAAGTTATTTACCAAACTTGATCTGACCATGGGGTTCTTCCAAATCCCACTGGACCCGAAGAGTCGGCAGATCACAGCCTTTGGTACGCCAGGGGGTCTCTATCAGTACAGAGTCCTTCCCTTTGGTCTCACAAACTCCCCTGCCATCTTCAACCGTGTCATGAGGCAAGTCCTAAACGGCATCAAGGGAGTTGAGGCATTTGTGGATGATGTGTTAATCCATTCAGCAACATTTGAGGAACACCTGGAACTCTTAGAGGAGGTGTTCCGGAGGTTCCAACAAAAAAACATGACCGTGAAACCAAGCAAGTGCGAGATCGGTCAGGCTGCAGTACAGTTCCTCGGGCACACTGTCGGCGGAGGACGCTGCACCTGTCAGAATGAGAAGATCAAAAAGGTCCAAGATGCACCACGGCCCACTACAAAAAAACAAGTGAGGTCATTTCTGGGCCTCGTAGGGTACTACCGGAACTTCATCCCAAACTTTGCCGTGGTGGCTCTCCCTTTATCCAACCTGCTCAAGAAACATGCATCTAACAAGGTGCAATGGGGACCTGAACAAGAGGATTCTTTCAGTGCCCTCAAGAACCTGCTATGCAAGCAACCCATCCTTCAACTGGTGAGGAAGGAAGAGCCTTTCATCCTCCGGACCGATGCTTCACAGGATGGGGTTGGCGCAGTGCTACTACAAGAGGCAGACGGCGAGGTTTTTCCAGTTGCGTATCACAGTCGCAAGTTGAAACCTGCAGAGAGGAATTACAGCACGGTCGAGAAGGAACTTCTGGCAGTGATGGAAGGCATCAAGAAGTACTACTACTATCTCTACGGAGGTGAGTTTGTGTTGGAGACAGACCACATGCCGCTCACCAGTCTCCGACCATCTAAGAATGCAAATGCTCGTCTGATGCGGTGGGCACTGTATCTCCAGCAGTTCAACTTCGTCCTCCGGTACATCAAGGGCAGCCTGAATGTGGGGGCTGACCTCCTATCTCGACTTGTGGCGGAACCAGAGCAACTGATTGAGAGGTCACCTTCCCAAATGAGTGTGGAGTTGGTCTAGACTCCAGTCGACTCGAGCCTCCAAGTGTCTGGCGGTTCGTCATATGTTATGTATAATTTTCTCACACCCTTCTACACTTGAGAACATAACACAACACCTGTGCCACCTAAACAATGTCTACATACCCTACACCACACAACACGTTGCTGTAATGTAAATGTAGCGTGCTTACGCTTAGCATGAACTATTGCTCGGGAATTGTCACCCTCGCCGCGGAGTTTTCCTCCAGCCAAGAAAAAAATAAAGTAAATGTTGAGGTTTTCCCTCAGTGGCGATTGGCGACTACATTCCGTTGCAGTGTTAGTGTTACACACACACCACAGTGTGAATGTCGAATTGTGTGTCTGGGCTAGGCATTCTCTTGATTGTATACAGGTGGTGAAAATTTATTCTCCAAGAGAAAAATTTTACTTAGTAGGGGCGATTGTCATGGGTTGCGTTGGGCCTCCCGCACAACCCATCCCAAATGTTTGTTTACGGTAGAGATAAGGCACCCGGCCAGCCATAACTGGGACATGTAGGGGGGGGTGGGGGCAGGCCAGTGAGACAGTGGTGTACTGTTCATCACTTCACGCCCCAAAAAAAGCAAATTTAGCCAGTGGGCTTTAGACCTTGGGTTAGAGAAGAACCTCCTGCTCCGCAGACTTAAGATCAGGGGCCATACAGTCCTACCAGTGCTACGGGTCTGTGTGTGCAAATCCCCGAGATTTTTGTTAAGTCCAGCGACAAGTTAACACATCCTGTAAAGGAAGTGATCACTGGTGAGGGCCTGTTTGCTACAAGAGCACTCCAGGCCGGCCTAATAGATCTAAACGATTAATTCACCAGGTTGACAAACTCTCCCTTATAACTTACGGTACTGTGGCGTGAATGTGAGTGACTGACCTATCCATGCAAATTTTAAGTACAGTGTATGGAATTGTGCCAAATAAACGTAAGTGCAATCATCTGCCCGTATCTGTGATCCCTCTATTATCATTATTACCAGGGGTAATGACTCATTGGTTATGACAAAGTATAACCAATAACTTAGATGGATGTTGGAAGTTAGTGGAATTCACTAAATCATCATTTATCAAGTACATAACGCATTGAGTGCCGGAAGCAGAGCAAAATTCTACGTAGTGATACACCATAATCTCTTGGGTGAGTAACCAGTGTGAAGGTATCCGCGTTCTACGGTAAGAAAGCCACTTTCCTGCACTTAAAACGTAACAAGTAGGAACATTATAGAATCTAGTCTCATTAAACATACTGAATCCGTCAACATGAATTTGAGTAATGGTATGTACAAACTGAATAATTTCGTAATTAAGAAGATTTGTAACCAGGTGAGAAGGTTGGGTCAGCTTACCCTCTGACCTGAATACCTACCACTGTGGTGCTTTTGTGAAGATTAGTAGGGTCATTACCTAATACCTGACCACTGTGGACTTGATCTCACCCTCCTCTGTATATATATACCTTGTTTTGTACTTCTCCTTAGTCTGTACTCACCCCTGAAGATGTGAATTACACGAAAGCGCTTGGGAACTTCGTGTTTTCTTTTTCCTTGTGGTTATCAGCACACACGCACACACACACACATATATATATATATATATATATATATATATATATATATATATATATATATATATATATATATATATATATATATATATATATATATATATATTAATATATATATATATATTTATTTATATTATATTTCATGTAGATCCACAATGAAAACGTGGTGGTGTTGGTGTGCGGATTAGTGGATGTCATATTTATGACCTGACCTCATGTTTAGTAAGGTCACCCTGTGTACTTAAGCCTCTCTCTGTCCATGTAATTCAGTTGCCTCTGAAGATGTCTTGAATAAAGACGAAAGCTAAGCTTATACCTCGGCATGATAAAGGCGTGTCAGTGACTTCAGGTGGGAGAACCAGTAGCAGGAGTGAACAACACTCCTTATTTCTTCTCTCCAAGTTTTTAAAACCCATTTGTTGTATAAAAATTCAGCTGACAACGTCAGCAGACTAGTGAACGTTGCTCAATGGAAAACTCTGGTAGAGGAAATATAACCTTGGAGTTCTTAGCCCTACAACAAACTTGTTAACGATGATTGATACCTCGTGTCTCTTAGGGCTTACAAGAACAGCAACAGCAATATCAACAACTACAGCAACAACAACAACCACAACAACATCATCATTATCAACAACAATTTCAATAACAACACAACAACAATAACTTCAATATCAACAACAACATCAATATCAACAACAACAATAACATCAGCAACATCCTCAACAGCATCAACCACAACAACAATATCATCAATAACAACAACCGTTTTTTATTGTTTATCGTTAGTTAATCTCATAAAACCCAATTGGCAAGTTACATAATCTTAATTGTTAATTAATAGCTGATGTGCTGCCACCACCCCTAGCTCACCAGTTATGTTAAGTGTATGGGGAAAATAATTAATATTTATATTCACTGTGCATCAAGTCACTTCGTATTATTTTCTCACAGGATTATGTAAATGTCAAATTACACTATTTACATTTATTAACAAAATAAACTATATTTGTATCAATGGAGATGGTAAGTTATTGTGAAAGATTTCACTATTAAATACACTTAAGCTTACTTTGGTCAATCTACTTAGAACTCCAAAGGGTTAATTCGCCAGAGTCCACAAGTTTCATAACGAATGACGGTGTTGGCTCAGGACGAATGTGGTATACGGCCTCTCTGTATGAAATTTTATCGCACACACCCGCTAAACATATGATTATAGCTCTAAGGGCACTGCTTCCCCTTGAAAGTATTGCTGAGTTCGTACTAATAGTCACCATCAGCTTGGTAGCCCATTTCGCCTGGCCAACACATGGGCAGGGCTGGCTATAGCCCTGAGCCACCTGGCCAGACTCTCTCTCCAAGGACTCATATTTGTGTCCATTTTCTGTATTTTGGGACCAATACTATAATAATATTATTACAAAGCAAATCAAAATCACCCTTAGACATTCTTGCAAATTTTTTAAATAACTACTTGTCTAATTGTAATTCTCCGTGTAGACCTGCATTAGAAAATCGCTTTTCCAGATATGGTCTAACCCACATTCGCTTCTTCCTGCGTTGCTTATGAATTATAATACAAGCGGCAGCTGCAATTGCAAAATTCATTTTCAAGACCACAACCTTCACAGGTCCTCTGACGACAACTAATGACTCACTGGCTCCTGTAAACAGAGTGGTCATGCTGCTTCGAATTGTTCCACATTGACGACAAAATTGCAGCAATCATGGTCATGGTAATATTTTCTTCTTCAATATTTCCAACTGTAATGCTGCCTAATGTTGCTCAATTTTTATTGCTCGTGTAACCGCACCTTAAGGCAAATAGTTAGTCCTACTGTTGAAGGCACCGGTTTATAAAAATGACGAGTTTATAATGAACCTTATCTGAATAAAAACATAATTAATAATAATTCACATACACATACAATACTTAGTGATAATTTCTCAATAGAAAAAAAAACAGGTTAAATATACATAGACACAATTATTCATAATTCAATCACATAAATTTTACAATTAACTGAACCTCCGACTTCTTGTTCCACTGCTATGCTCAAAATAATTCGGATCCTCTGGGACACATACAGCCTCACTATTACTTCAACAATCTTAATTCCAGTTTATGACTGTGCAAATACTGCTCTACAAAAAATCCTTCTCCAAAACATAACCTGTTGCTTCCATGAATTTCCTGCTGCTTGGAAAAGAAAATAATCAAAACTCCTAGTTCACAAACATTGTAATGCCAAATTATGCACCAGCATAACACTACCCCCTCCCTAATCCTTGTGTCGTCCCGACACACTTATTCACTATATACATAATCCTGAAACTTGGGAGGTTTTCTCTTCTTTCGCTGCTGCCGCCGACTTACTGGGATGTCTTCAGAATCCTCCCTTGGCGCAGCAACCTCAGTCACATCCTCAGATTGGTCACCCACCCCTGTCACGTCCATGGTCGGGTTCCCTGGATCGTACGGCCCTGAGTTTTTCCAGGATCTCCAATTTGGTCCTCATCGGTGGTAGGTGACAGCTCCTCAGAGACTTCCCAGGTGTACTGACCTGGCCCGTGATACTGCCATAGACGATTGAAGTGGACTACCTTCTGTTGAGCCTTTCTACCTCCCTTGCTCCTGTAGGTCACATCTGAAAGGTGTTCCACTACAGTGCATGGTCCTTCCCGTGGACTCTGCAACGTCGGTGACTGACCCTTCTTCCGAGAACTCGGGGGCAGCATACTCAAAAACATTTACAGGACTGTATCTCTTTGTTTACCCCGTAACTGGACTTACAGTCTCCGATCTGTATACTCAAAACAAATATTTGGCATTGAACTCCGTAAGTGAGCCCATAATCTAGGGAGTAACTTACAGCACCTCTTTAGATGCTGTAACACTCTCAACCTGGAAATAGTAGTTGCTATTTCCCTATTGCATAAAAAATAATAATGATATATATTGTAATAATGCTTTTTAGACTTGTTTTATCATATAATAATGAAGAAAATGTTTTGCACATCAACATTCTAGAATATAATAATTCAGTTTGCCTTTTTCGTACATTTCTTATTACGATAAGAAGAGGCTTGAGAGTTTCTATTTGTCGCAGACTGGAAGAAAGGCATCTTTTGCCTTCTTACAGTAGGTTTGTATTGTCCACACTTAGGGTACAAATATTTTTTTTCTGACTGAATAAACTTGCAGATCGACCTTATTAATGTTGTATAGCCGTAAATATCCCTTAGTAATGAAAGCCAAATATGAGGTCAAGTGAACATTCATGTCTAGACTTCGCTTTGTTTTTTTAATTGACAACCAATAGCCTATGCCTATTTTCTCATGTATATGGCTTATGATAACATGAAAGGCTCTACATGTCCATAGGCTAGCCAAAATTAAATGATATTTGGCGTACCATATGGATTGCAATAACTTGATTACGCTAGGGGCCTATATAACTGCTTTTTCAGTCTTAGCCAAATAGTTTAAGCTTGGGGGCCTAGATAATTTAGTTAGAACATGAAGAATATTTAAAGAGGAAATTAAACCATTAGGTTAGAGGTTAGGTTACAGTAGGTTTGGTTTGAAGGGTTATGTTATGTTAGGTTCGTTTAGAGAATGTGTGCATGGCAAATTTGGTGAGTGTCTGGCTTTCAGTGAGACACTTTGTCTAGCAGCTACCTCAGTCCTAC
Organism: Homarus gammarus; assembly: GCA_958450375.1. Lineage (NCBI taxonomy): Eukaryota > Metazoa > Arthropoda > Malacostraca > Decapoda > Nephropidae > Homarus > Homarus gammarus. The sequence continues at coordinate 283,234 of CAUDMG010003939.1, forward strand.
TTCCAGTCCTTCCGTCAACATTAGCCTAGGGTAGAGTATTAATTTTAGATACTTTAAGGTTAATGCGATTTAGTTTCAGGATTTCATTATTGCTTTTTTTGATGAACTTCAAGCAAATTCAGACCAAATTACCCAAACATTGAAAGGAAAACACCAGGGTCTAGGCTAAATCAGTAGTATAAGAGAAGTGATTTGTCATTTAGGTTAGAAAAGGCTATGCTATCAATAACCTATTTATTTGAAGTGGCCCAGAATAAAGCTATCCTAGTCTAGCTTATGTGTCTTGTCACAGGCCAGCATTAGACCAGGGGATAGCAAACCAAATTCTATCAGGGGTAAAACACCAAATAGAGAGAGATCTCTGTTAGCCGGAACAATTGGTGAAGGGCACTTACGTGAATGAGAGTTTTCCAGGTCATGAGACGATTTTCTCAAATCCAGAAAAAATCCCTCACCCCCAGAATTTTCTGGTAATGGAAAAATGTTCACGGTAGTTCCAGAAATTAACCATTACACCATCTCTCGAACCCAGAAAAATATCCCCCTTCTCCGGAATTTTCCGCATTCCGTAAAAATTTTCTCGATTATCTAGGACAATTTGTTCATAATTTTCCGGCTATCGGAAAGTTCCGGGTTTGATGGATTCCGGCTAGTGGAGATATTACTGACTAATATAATGAACACAGGTCAAAAGACTCTATGGCTGCTGAGAATGCTGCTGTTCCTACCAGAAAGCAGCTTCAAATGCGAGTATTTGACAGACAAGAGGCAAGAGGATTGTCTTTTAAATACTTTTAACACTCTAATTTAATTTCGTACTGAACCATTTTATTCAGTTTAAAATGTGTACAGATATTTTAGCACGCTGTGCATTTTTCAGTGTTTTACCCCTAAGAACCAAGCAAGACCTAAGGCCCTAATTTTTTTTCCACAGGCCCCTTGTATTCTAGGCCTAATGATAAAACTTGAGATAATTTAGTGTCAACGTAAAAACACTACTGCAACAAACAATTTTGTAAAGCATTTTTGCTTATCTTCCCCGTTTTACACTATTTTTAGTGCATAATTTCTTTTCAACTGATTGATACCGCAACACTTGGACCTCATTTCTTTTTTACCCTGCAATGGAGTTGATTTTAGCTTATCTATATGATCGAGCTTTACGACGTGAAAGAAGGTATCGGGACCCTCTAGATCTCATGAATATAAGCGAAGAAAATCTACTTAGAAGGTTTCCTCGACGTGAAATATGAAGACTGTGTGAAGAATTAGACCCATTTTTAAGGCGGAGAATGACAAGATCTCATGCTGTGCCCACACACACGCATGTGGTAGCAGCCTTAAGATTTTACGCAAGTGGAACTTTCCAAAATGTACTTGGTGATAAAGTTGATCTTACCCAAGCTAGTGTCAGTAGAATTATTACAGATGTGACCCAAATTCTCTCAGATAGGTCAAGAAATTAAATAAAGATACCAACAGGTACTGTAGAAATAGCAAGAACTGTGCATGGTTTTGCCAGAATAAGAAACTTTCCAAGAGGAAGCGATACTACTCTCTCAATGTGCATGTTGTACGTAATGCCGACGGGTTGATCACAAGCTACAGCACCAAGTATCCATGACGCCTTCATCTGGCCCAACTGCTTACTTTGCCGTCGCTTTGAGGCTGGTGATTTTGGAGATAATTATATACTTGGTAAGTTGAAATTGCATGGTTAAGATTTTTCCTTTTTTTGCCAATCATTGTGCCTAGGTGTAACATAGCCTCTAATGCTAAGTGGGGCTAGGTCTAAGCTCTAGCCAAAACCAAGTACTGTATCACTTACTTAACCGCCCAGTACATGGTAAATCATACATTTGCAGATTGAAGGTACGGTACACTATTCAAGCTAGGTTTAACCTTGCAGTCGACTACGTTTGACCTCACTGATAGCCTAATAACTTCCCCCAAAACAAGCCAAGACACTTGACGGCACACACATAATTAGTGCCCCACACATTATTTCTTTATTAGGCTTATATTTGGGTGTTGAAGAAGGATTACAATAATGGTGCTGTAGGGCTACTAGTCTAGGTTTATATGGAAGCAAGTAAATAATTACTCGTTGTTTGATAATGCAGCCATATAGATTATATTTTTTTGTGGTTATAGGTAGAAGAGTGGTCTGAGGGAGTAAGTTCCCCAATGGCATTTTAGCTTTTTATATAGATTTCAGATTATATTTTATATTTAGCTAGATTTTTATTTTTATTTTCTAAATTACTCCTGTTATTCCAGGTGACAGTGGGAACCCATTAGAGCCATTCCTCATGACACCATTCGGAAACCCCTCAACACTTGCAGAGATGAGGTATAACAGAAGCCATACCAAAATGCGAGAGGGTTGTAGAGCAAACTTTTGGGATCCTAAAATCAAGATTTAGATGCCTTCACCGTTCTGGCGGATCACTTCAATACGACCCTTCCAAATGTGCCAAAATTGTAATTGCATGTTTCCTTCTTCACAATTATTGAGTAATGAGAAGGGTACCACTTCCCCACGACATGGCCGAGAATGATGGAGAGATAGACAACCCAGCTGTAGGTGTTGCCGAAGTAGGGACAGGCCAAGCAGTCAGAGCCAATATAGCTTGTAATTTGTTTAGTTAATGAATTAAAAGCACATATCCATTCACTGATATTTTTTTTACTCTAAGTCTTAGAATTATTTTTTTTATTACAGTAGACAGAAGTAATGCAAATAAAACTTACATTGATTTCACTTTTATAAAATAAACTTCTATATAGAAAATAAAGAAAAATAAATTAGTTATCTTTTAGCTTCATATGATAAACAATTGATAAATGAAAATGAAGTATCTACTATATTCTTGAGCAAAATTGATTACAATACAGTATACTTTTAATATTAATAAATACCCAAGGCATTCAAGATTTGAAGAAAAAAAATCATTATATAAAACATATTTGAGAACTTTAAACAATAAAGGAATATTGCAACTATTTGCTTCTTAAGCTACACAATTTGACATGACCACATCCTTCTGAAAGAATAATACAACTACTGGTAATTTTTTCAAGTTTTAAGATTTAAAAATGGAATACAGTATAATTTTCATATGCCTAAAATTACTCTACAAACTCTCAGGAATAGAAGGTAGCTGCATCAATACCCGTATATTAAAAGAAACTTGTAACAAAATACTGTACAACTATAAGTAACAAAGAAAACAAAATAGCAAACTCTTAGCTTCTTAAACTATGCAATTTAGCATGAGGCTGCACTTCCTTCTGAAAGAACCAATGCAACAACTTGCTCTATGGAGAAGTTCAATGTGTGGTAATAGCAATGATTACAGTAGGCTGTAGGTGAAATTGTAACAGTATTTCAGTTGCAACCTACTTGATCATAACCTTTAAATATTCACTTGTCAATAAAGCAACTTGAACTGGAAAATAGCTACGTATTTCAAAATAAAGGAACACTTAAAAAATAAAATTAAGTACATCACTCTGGTTTCTAAGCTATACATTTGATTACGGTATGAACTTTTACCCAAAACATGAGTAAACAATATCCGTATGAGCACTGCAACACATGTTAATAGTTTACAAGTGTGTATCTTTCACTTACCTTTGTGATCTGAACTCACTTATGGAGAGGTTAATATTCCTGTTAAATTCTCATGAGTAGTATAGGTGTACTGCTCACATTATTGTCAACCTTAGCAACTCTTTTATTCATATTACGCTACATAACATTCAAACCCACCGCGCTTGTAGAGTCTCAGAAAACGTGAAACTGTAGGCCTAGGTCAGTGCGAGACGCGATGCAGCGTCCTCAGTACCACCACGTGTCTCATCAAAACAGGGCAGTGAACTCCATCGTGCTTCATTCAGCCCTAAAAAGACTTATCTAGCAGTTTTTACATCTTAAAACATTGCCTGATGTTATAAAATGAAGTAATATTGTGCTAGTGTGTGGTGATAAAAGCCCATCAGGCATTACTCTCAGTACCACCACGTCTCTCATCAAAACAGGTACCCTGCGTCCAGAGCGACGGCCAATTACCACACTGTGAGGGACTCGCCATGAGTGGTGTGACTACTTAAGGCCATTATGCCCCTCCACTGTGAACCTGTGCATACCCTACATATCACCACCCAGGATAGGAGGAAATAAGTGTATGTTAGAAAAGATTCGCGGTCGCTACGTGGAGCGACCTGAGAATACAAGACGTGGAACCAGTACTGGTATGCTTACCTGGGAAGTATCCCATCTACTCCGCAAGAGTAGGGTGTGAACGAGGTACATGGTATGTGTACCTAAGAGTACCATTTCTTCTAGGTGCATGATGACTTTTCAAATACTCTATTATCACATTGACCAAAAGTAAAGGACTTCTAAGAGAAGTAAACAACTCCACATACCCATACCCTAAACACAAACAGTATCCTGGGGTAGGATTTTTCGACTGAACAGCTTTTGCAATGGCTTGCAGTACAAATGCAATGTACTCGGTGTTAGTTACAAGTTTAACCGTGTTGGATGAAATGTTGAATGAAATTTTGTCAGTGTTTGGTTGCAACTTCCTGAACAAAATTAACAAGCTCTACCAAACTGTCCCTCATTTGTGACTGAACCTGAAGCACCTCCGGAATAAGATTTGCATCTTTTAGGGCAGAAGGGGTTCGTTTTTAGTAATTACTCACACAGCAGACTTTTAAGAACGATGTTTCTTTTGATGAATGTGCTCATATAAGGAAAATATGTGTATTAATTCATAATGAAAAGCCTCCGTACACTTCTTCCTTGAGTTTACAACCAACTCAAATCGTAGCAAGCCTCAGGAAAAACAGAGTTAAGTAGGTTTCAGAGTGGAAATCAATACCTAGGCTAACAATATGGCATTATTGCATTTTTGCACCTCACATTCCTACCCCTAATCTATTAGCATATTCGATTAAGACGTCCAATTATAAGATAATTTTCTTCTATTGCATTACTGTCGCAAATGTATAATTACGGAGATAGCGTATCCAAAATTTCTCTATTTTCTTCTATTAATCTTCCGCCATTATCGCCTACCTCACCCCCCACACTGCATGTCTCCTTCATAAATTATCACGCTCATGCGTTCCCGTACGCGTCACGCGGCCAATCAAAAGCGTTTTTTGGGGGGGCAACCAATTAAAATGATTTGTGGTTTAATTCGCTGTATTTTTCGCACAATGAAATTCGATTTTTATTTTGGGTCTCTCATATTTCCAAATTCAAACTCATTTCCGACCATGGAAGTCTGTGATGGGTGTCACTTCAATTATATGGAGCTGATTGCGTGTTTTTGGGAAAAAAACAAGAAACTATAGCATTTTTCCAATCTCATAGAGTTCTCCCGACCTCAGTAAAGTGTCCTAAGTGCAAGAACGAATGTAAATATTATCAAGACCAATATATGTGGCATTGTGGTAACTCGCCCCTTATCCCAAAGACAAAGAAGAGATGGCCAATAAGGTAAGAAATAAGTGATGCCATCATATGGTGAGAGTCAGTTAGGTTAGGTTAGGTTTGGTTTATGTTTTATCTATTTTTTTTTTTTTTATTCGCTTGGTCATTATTTTTTTTCGGAAAACGATCAACGAAAAAAAAATCGATAAAAAAAACGGCCAATTTCCGACGGAAATGGTCATAATCGATCTAAACACATAAACACACAAGAAAAATATATTTTTGACTTTCTAACAGAGTTGGGTGCGCTTATGCAGATTTACCAACAATATTAGGACATACCTGTTCCACCAGTATATTTCTTATCTTGTGCTGCTTTCTTCTTCACACTTACATGTAAATCGGAAAACTTCCGCCTGACCTCAACAACATTGCAGGGGATTCGAGCCACAACATTTACTGCCTTTACCACTTCTTCCCAGGCTTGATTCTTCAATTTGATTGTACATCTCGAGTCCAACTTCCCTAAGATTATTTTCTTTCTTTTTTGCAACTTCACACACCATGGAATATACTTCCTCCTCGCTGAAATTTGGTCGTCTCTTCTTTGCAGTAGGTCCTTCCATCTTTTGTTTACAAACTAATATCACTTGCGTCGATCTCAGCTCATTTCTCTTTCTCTTGTGATTGGTTGATGATTTTGTTATCTGAGCACCGATTGGCCAACTAGCTCCTGCACTGCCATCTACCTTCGGACAAGAGAACTGAATTTACAGAGTAAGCACTAGAGTTACAGACTGCTTACTGGACTGTAATTAAATTTTGAGTATGAGAAATTTACAGGACTGTAATATTTGGTACTGTATCTCGCTACTGTACATAACTTATGGGGTGTTTTGAGTATGCTGCCCATGGACAGTAGCTGATCCTCGTTACCCTCTTCATAATTGTTTTGTTTGTTTTATTGGATATTTAGAGTAAATACGATCAGAGAACAAAGAAATACATAATACTAATTTCATAGAACTTTTTTTGTTTTTTTTTGCATAAATGTTTTTAGGGTCAAGATAATACTATTAGACCCCGAGGAGAAAACAACCAGAATGGTTCTACTACGATATCCTCTGGAACTATTTGTAGAAGTCATCATAAAACATCCAAAAGTGACCAAGGCAGAGCGTTGTGTTATGAGTCAGGACAAAGCACAGACAAGGCAAGTGCTAGAGGACATCAAGGGGACAGTCCCAGAGGATCTATACCTAGGCAATTGAGGGATTTACAAGTTGCGTCTTTTTGTCCCAGAACCACTATGATGTACAAATATCAGAAATTCGGACATCACCAGTCCAGGTGCCATAAAAAAGTGAGATGTGGCATCTGCAGCCAAAGCCACAAGACAGAAATGTGTATTAAAAAACACAAGGAAGGAACCACCAGAGAACAGAGAACAGAATCACAGACTCAACACATTCAGAAGACATCTCCGACAGTACCCTTCCCCTGAGGGAGTGAAACTCTTGAGAGCTGCTGTCCAGCATGCTCGTCATATTACTCAAAAAATTAGGGAAGACAAATGGCTCGAGTGGTGTGCAACCTTTAATGCACACACCAGCCTGAGTGAACTCTGGAGAAAACTCAGGAAAGCAACAGGAAAACTGCCCAGAGCTCCAGCCCACCCCCAGCCACTACAGGATGCAAATCACTTGGCAGATCACTTTGCAGAACGCTCGTCATCAGCTCAACTACCTCCTGAAAGAAGACTTCATCTACAGCAAGTACAACTGGAGAGAGAAGTAGTAGTCAGACATGCAATTGAACAAACTGACACTACAGACTGTCTGTTTACTGTAGAAGAAATGAGAAGGGCCAGAAAAACAAACAAAGACACCGTCCTTGGCAGTGATGGTATTGTCATGGTCACAATGACTGCTGGCCTGTTTGAAACCTGATGATTCATATTATGCTCCACGCCCACAAAACATGTGGATAACTGGTGAGTTATCCCTAGGAAGAAACACGTTTTTCCTCTCTTTAAGTCCCGCCCATTGGGGTACTACAGTTGTCAAAGTATACATTCCACTTCTTCCTGGCAAACTTAATCTCGAATTAGTTTATGTAAATCAACTTAAGAAATTCGCCAGACCCGTGTCAACTGAGGGTCATCTTTGAATGTGTAGCAGTTAAGTTGAATGTAATTTCTGTCATTGCGTGAGTAGCCACCTCTGGCAACTCACGGCGTATATAAACCTGTGCGTGAAGGAGAAACAGCCTTCCTTTGATGAATTCTAAATTATCCCAGGTATGTGAGGGAGTGTTCCCCGCTGATATAGTCATTCAGTTTAACTTAGTCAATTTTGTGAATATCCGTGTTCATGTTGTAACAGTGAAATTGTCATTTACCCAGTGTAAGAAGTACTATAACGTAAATGTCGTCTGCCGTTGCTAGACGAAAGATTGTTTGTGATTGAGTCATCATCATCCCGTCCTTTGATGACTTCCAAATTATTTCAGATCCAGTGTGTGGGTTATTTGAACACCCCACCGGCTGCCCGGGGTCGGTGGATACCTAACAGTTAGCCGTATTGGACGATGTCGCTGATTTGGCAGGATTAAACTGCTCCAGTCTGCATCTTGGGAACTAGACCCCAGACGCTCACCACGTGTCCGACTTCAACCAACCATAACAGCAGTTCATTTGTTGAGACACCAGTGTTATGCCCTGGGACACCCCTTGAAGTTATTTGGTCCACAGTATTTGTTATATATGCTTGGGGAAAATTATCCGGAATATAATTATCCCATGTTGGGTAGAGAACCCATAATATTGTTAGCATCAGTAATAACATATTGTGTTGTGAGTGCATCCTCCATATGTACTAACAACAGTTCTAGTGAAGACACCATATGTAAGTTTGTTAAGTTAATGTATGTACCACCAGTAATGTTGTAAGAAGTTAGAGTATCTAAGTGGAATTGCAGACGAGTAAGGCCAAGGAGTTGAACCTTGTAATTGTATGTTAATGACATCTTTTACCCTAATTTAATTTCATATTAGTAAACCATTTCTTAGATTATATTAGGGGTATCATTTTACCTCAGTTTTCACCTTAATTTTGGCCCAATGACTTGATACCAGAATTACAGTACCCATGTGCCCTAACCCTCGCCATGCTACCAAAGGACTGAGGTTATGATGTAACTATGAAATGAAATATTTAGACAGAACAAATGAAGGAACTAAGACAAAGAGAGAAGTATGAAATAAGAATATAAGGGAGAAAAAGAAAATCTCCGCCCTTATAGTATAACCTATTCATTGCTCAGCGAAGCAGGACTTGCTGGTGAACTTGCTCTCCTAACAGTTATCAACGCATCATGGTCAGCAGGCAAACTCCCGTCAGCTTGGTAAAGGGTAAACATTGTTCCCATTCCCAAACCCAATGATCCCCAGAATTTCAAACCAATATCACTCACAGCAAGCATCGGCAAAACCGCCGAAAGGATGGTCCTTACATGACTCATCTGGAAAAATGAACCACTTCACCACAATATCTTTGGATTCACCAAAGGTGTCAGCACTGCACACAGTTTGGCCACTCTCCTGGGATCGATTGGTCAAAATAAGGCAATCGTAGTATTCCTTGATCTAGAGAAACCATTTGAGCTGGCAAATGCACACGCCAGTGTAACCACTCTAGCCCGGAAAGGCGTCAAGGGATACCTGCTGGCTTGGATTGCTGACTATCTCCAAAACAGAACAGCAAGAGTTACCTGTCAAGGACAAGTCTCAGATCACCAAAGACTGGAAAATGGCACACCAGCTCTCTTCAACATCCTCATGGAAAACATGAGTCGGCTCCCCTTTCAAGAGGGAACCAAACTGCTATGCTATGCTGATGACTTAGCACTGATAGTAAAATGCAGAAACCAGATCAGCATAGTCCAAAGAGCACTAGACCTCATCAGTGAAGAATGTATGAGTCTCGGGCTCAAGATATCAATCCCAAAATCGAAAGCCATGAGGATTGGACACAATGAGCCGGTGACACAACTGAAAATACAAGGTATTGCCCTACAATGGGTCAATGTATACAAATACATGGGCATCTGGATTGACAAAGGCCTCAAATTCGACAATGAGATAAACAATCTAAGAGACCGAAATGGGCAAGGGAGTCAACATGATGAGAGCCATGACAGGACCCAAGGTGGGTGCGGTACATGTAATCCTTAGAACGCTAGATATAAACGCCATTCGATCATTAACAGACTATGCGACACCGGCTCTTAACACACTGTCTGAGTGGCAGTGGGAGAAATTAGAGGTTGCCCAGAATAACGCTATGAGAGTCATTGTCAAGGCACCTATGTGGACAAAAATTGAAAACTTACACATGGCGACAGGTCTCACTTCTCTCCAAACTAGGACGGAACGATTAACAGCTTGCTTTGCAACAAAACTGATTACCAGGGCTCGGGAAAGTGACATCAGTAATGGACTCTTAAGAGCACTGAATCTTAACAGAGATGCCTTTAACAAGAAGACATGGCTATTGTGCGCATCTGACGCTGTAAATCGACTGGAATTGAAAGAAACAATTCTCAGCAAAAGACCTGATACAATGAGTCCAGACTACAGCACCCCAGCACCGTGGAAGTCCCCGCCAGCAGTCTTCAACATTCTACAAACTGGGACAAGAAAGGCTGACTGTAACCCACATGAGCTCCCTTAGGTAGCAGAGAGAAACATGAAGGCTCTAATACCACACAATAGTACAGTGTATTACACAGACGGCTCTGTAGAGCCCACCAAATGGATGCTCTCCTTTACAAGTTGAGCTAGCTGCCATACTTGGAGCCCTACGACACACTTTCATAAACAGTCAATAAGGCTCTGTAATACACACTGACTCACGATGTGCTATTGAAGCAGTACAATGCCGAGACCTGAGAGACAACATTCATCTCATAACATCCGTTGTTGGCCTACTGTAATGGTTAAAAATACAAGATCGGCAAGTTATCATTAACTCAAGTAATTAGCGGCCGAGGTCAGGTCTCCTGGGACAGTAGGGTGTGTCAACTTGGTATTTGGGTTACCACGAGGGCATCTACTTACTGCTATATGTTTCGTAATTCTCTAGGCTGTAAGCTGTGGTCTGATAAACAATCATTACACCTCCCGCCAAGACCAAAGCTTCCATAACAGAGAACTGATGACACATGTAGACAGTAATATCATGTGCAGTATCTAAAATAGTCCCTGAAGCGATAATACAATCTCACATTTATAAATAATAATCTAGCATGTATGTTTTTCTACTGGCTTAGTTTGATCAGACAAAACTTACTATACCTCCCACCAAGATCAAAGCTTCTATGCCAGAAGAAAAAAAAACACATACACAGTGACTGAACATAGAATGAGCTTAACTGAGCTAAAGATCCTACATATCTAGCATAGTATCTGAGGCAAAGTTGCAAATCACATTCTACAAAGAATAACAGGTGTTACGTGGCCTTGCCAGCCCTTGTTAAAATAATATTTCGTCCCAGTCAGTAATATGGCTTCAACATTGCGTTTGGTAGTGCATAACATTGATCAAATGTACTCATAGAAACAGTGACTACTCTTTCTTAAATACAATAAAAACATTCTTTTTGGTAAATGTTAACAGAAATCAGAGAATGAATTACTTCAAAATACACAAAATATGCACCAACTTCACATGTTAGGGTGTTATCTCTTTTTATTATACATAAACAACATCAATACAGTAGTGTGGCCCAGCATCGCTCACGTCCTCCATCCAGCTGGTATCGAGGATACCGGCAGTACAGCAGCGGTTGTGGGTTGGTCCTTCCGATGATCCACCTCTTTATCGTCGACTTTCTTCTGATGTCAGCACAGCACGTTTCATGTGTTCTCTCTTCACATAGCACGTCCTTCTTTCTTCAATACCGCACTTTGTAGGTCGTGCCTACACACCTTCTGACTTCTTCTTACTTCCTCCTGGTTTCTATCATATTCAAGATGAGTTTTTCTTATCCCATCTGCATTTCTTCAGTACAGCATCATTTTCCAACATATTCCAGATGAGATTTCAGTTCCATCTGCGTTTCTATTGTACAGCATCATTTTCCAACATATTCCAAATGAGTTTTTCTGTTCCATCTGCATTTCTTCTGTGCAGCATCATTTTCCATCATATTCCAAATGAGTTTTTCTGTTCCATCTGCGTTTCTATTGTACAGCATCATTTTCCGTCATATTCCAGATGAGTTTTTTTTTTCTGCTCCATCTGCTTTCCGCCCTTCTGGCCGGGATTAAAGCCGGTCCACTGCTTGGGGTGTCATCATCTTGGATGACGTGTAGGGCAGGGCTCGCGGACCTGGGTTCGCCCTCCGTAAGCGAATGTCGGCGAGACTCCTAACCGTCCTGTCCCACACTCTCACAGTGGTGAATCCTTCTCTGGGTGCGCTCACCGGGGTTTGTTTGTGTGGTGTTGCATTCCACACATGTTAACTTCCTAAAGTAGAAAAATATAAAATCTTCTTAATCCTAGACCAAGGGAGGACTTAAAAGAAGTGAAGTGGTGTGTGGTGGGTGTGGTGCTGCATTCATCACGCTGCTTCTCCTCTGCTCGTATACACTGTGGTTGAAGTCCGGCTGGCCATGGGGCGGTACTGTATGTGACATTTAAGATCATAAGAGCATGGCAGCTCCTGTCGAGAGTTACTACCACTCTCTATCATTCATGAATCTAGCCTCCTTTTATTTGATAGAGAAAGACAATCCTAAAGGGATGATGGATTAGTTGGAAGTGCCCATCCATAAAAAAAAAACGTTTACTTTATACTTTACGTCAATGTTTGGCAACTATGGTTTCCGTCACGACAATATTCTTATTAGGCTGGGTCGGGGAGTGAAGCTCTGCTTACTACACTGAATATTATTTATCACTACGCGTCAAAAAGTACATTACAAATCATACTAACATAAAAATACACTGAGTGAAGCTCTGCATAATTGCAATATTAAGTTACACTAACCATCAATTTCAAAGCATAACTTATGGGACAAAACAGACGGGGGATTAGTGAGGTCACACTGGATGGTGCTGGTCCTGTGAAGTGGGGCGGGTGGAGTGGGGATTTTTTTTTCTTTTTTTTTTTTTTTTGTAGGGAAAGGAGGAATGAAGGAAGTTATAGTTCGGAAATTGAAGAAATTCAGGAGGAGGTAAGAGAGGGCGGGCTGACCGCCTAACTAAGCTAATAGTGTGTTTGGGTTGTGGCATGGGTTAGTTATTGTCTGCCTGTACAGGCACTAGACAGCCTACCCTGTCCCATTTATGGGTGTTTTAAGGGCCTTATTTCATATTCCGCCGACCCAACTGGCGGATGCTGGTCTAGGGAGGTTGTCTATTGCCTGGCTATGTAGATTGGGGGTGGTAATGGACCTTTTGAGATTTCGTAGCTTTTTGGGAACCATGTATGGGTGTTGTCGTTATCTGGGGTAGTCTTTGAAGGAATTCTTGCTCTGATCGTTCTATCTTTTGTCAGATTCTGTTTGCCAGGGTGTGCAGCTGCTGGTTGATGGGTTTCATTCTTAGGTCTCTATGTATCTCGGCTGTGGTTCTGGTGAAGGGGTATCTTTCACCTGTGACGAAACTTAGGGCTTCATCTTGGACCACCTGTAATTTTAATATTTGAGTGCTGCTCATAGTATGAAGAGGTACTGCTGGGTAAGTTAATATCTGTGTGATAAATGATGTCACCAGGCGGAGTTTTATTTTCTCAGGAAGCGCTTTATAGCGGTATAGTTTTCTCAGCTCTCTTCTTGCTTTTTCCTTCCTGCTGTGGACATTATGGGAGTAACCTGTCGTGGATATATGTAGGCCCAGGAGGGCGCCTCTGCTTTTGTATTCTATCTGGGCGTTATTGGTTACTAATGGATGGGTTTTCTTTCTGCATAAGGGTATCACTGTGAATTTCGGGAGACTGGTTTGGATTTTCCATTGTTTTTCGTAGTTATTTACCCTTTCTAATTCCCTCCTGGTGTTTTCGGCCTGTAACGCTCGCGATTTTCCTTGATGTGTTGTTATTTGAGTGATGTCGTCTGCATACATAATATCTTCGTTGCCTCCATTCTTATGTTCTTATGTATTCTAGTGGGAGGCGGGGTGTCACTTGTGTAGATAATATATAGGGTGGGGGAGAGGACGCTTCCCTGAGGGACTCCACTCATGAGTGGGAAGGTCTCTCCTGTGTGTTGTCCTACCCTCAGTCTAGCATTTCTGCCGTCAAGAAAGTTGCAAAGCAACTTTTCAATGTTGGTGGGAAGTCCGAGTTGGAGGATCTTATATTTTAGACCGTCGTGCCAGACTTTGTCAAATGCCTTCGCTACATCCCGGAGAGTTAGATTACATTGTCTACCACTCGCCGCAGCTCTGGCTATGTTTTCGCATGCCAGGGCTATCGCTCTTGTGGTGGACTTCCCTTTCCTGAACCCGAATTGTCTGCAGTTGACTCTGTTTGTTGTTTCCAGGTGATTTTTCAGACGGTTATTGATGATTTTTTCTAGGATTTTTCTAGGTACTTCGAGGAGGGAGATCGGTCTGTAGTTTAGTGGGACGGAGGGGTTCTTTCCTTGTTTTGCTGTTAGGGTAATAATGGCCTCTTTGAATTTAGTTGGGAAGTAGCCCGAGGCCAGGCAAGCGTTCATTATGGTTCTCAGTCTCTCCATGGCCGGGTTGTTTATGTGGCTGAGGATCTCCTTGGTGATGCCTGAATAACCAGGGGCTTTATTTTTGGTATTGGAGATGGCTCTGTTGAGTTCTTCCGAGGTGATTGGTTTGGACAATGGGCTGTCCGCTCTCAGAGCCTCCCATATGATTTCAGGGGAAGGCTGAGTGCGGTGTGTCTGGCCCCGGAGTTCATCAAGGACGAGCTCCTCGCGGGTACCATCGAATCCCCTATTCTCTTCATTTGTGATTCGGAAGATGTTCCTCCATATGTCCCTGAATATGGGTTCTTGGTCTTGGTCGTCATATATTTTACTTCCTGCGTGGGGATTAGTGAGGTCGCACGGGGTGGGGTGGGGTGGGGTGAGGCGAGGTGGGGCAGGGTGATGCGGGGCGGGATGGGTCGGGTGGGTTGGCGTGGTTTGGGGCAGGGATGGAAGGGTAAGGCGGGTGAGATGGGGGTTAGGACAGGGAGGAGGATGTAGGTTATAAGACGTTAGGTTATAACAGTTAGTATAGACACAGCTTCTATCACTAAAACACAATGGGTACATTTAACACTGACCGACAATTAAAATGCACTTGGGATACAGAGAACTTTACAGATCGCGGGGGACACTGAGAAATTATATTAAGCACTGAACATATTCCGGGGAGTTACGCTAATAACAATTTGCACATAGCATGATGAGAAACATTTACTTGAGCTGTAAAGGTAATACACTTGGACACTTTTCACGCTGTAACAAAGGAATTCCTTATTACACACTTTTCAACAATACTCAAACTGAATTAAATGAAGGGTGAGAAGGGCCAGGCGTTATGGCTAAACGAGGGAAGGTGTGGGTTTCCGTTAAGTTCACTGCCACCATTATAACAGGTCAAAAATCGCATAGAAGATATACATATAAGTAGAATATTTATAGTTGTAGGAATGTACAGAGAGGAAGTTTGGTAGCGTGGCCGGTTAGTTACTTTCTCTTACATTACGTTCTTAGGGGAAGTCATGTAAAACACCGCTTCAATACAACTATTTATAAATTCAACTGAATGGAATGGACACATTAATATCAATGACTCTCGGACACAAATATAAAATGAATACACTTCCCACCATAAGTGACTCACCCTATTGATAGCCCTGACAAAAACTCACGTGACCTGAGGGAGGCCCAGCAGGTGCTTCTGGACTGTCTCCTATGAGAGACTCTGCTGAGCTGGTGATGCAGGGGTCTGGAGGGAAGTCGCCCTCCTGACCTGAGAGAGGATGATCGTGAATCTGTCCTCTGCCGATAGTGACGTGAAAGTCGTCTCAATGGAATCTGAATCAGGAATTCTAATGACAAGAATGGCAGAAAAGAAAGACCCGTGGACGGGACTGCAGGACCTTCATATGGAGGAGAACCAGCCGGCAAATGACCTCTTGGCAAGGTGTGGTTGTAGGTCATATCACCCAGCTAACTCAAGTAATTAGTGGCCGAGGTCAGGTCTCCTGGGACTGTAGGATGTGTCAACTTGGTATGTGGGTTAACACGAGGGCATCTACTTACTGCTACATGTGTCGTAATTCTCTGGGCTGTAAGCTGTGGTCTGATAAACAATCATTACAGATAGATCGATAGATAGATAGATAGAAAGATGGATGAATGGATAGATAGATAGATAGATAGATAGATAGATAGAGAGATATATAGACAGATACATAGATAGATCGATAGATAGATAGATAGATAGATAGATGAATGGGTCGATAGATATCAGTCCCATTCATTGACAACTGGGACAACTTCTATGGCAGAAGGGACCTTTATGCTAGGGATGGGGTGCACCTGTCTAGGGATGGAGTAGCAACCCTGGCTGGGGCTCTAGAGGGGGCAGTTCAAAAGATATAAGAACATAAGAACATAAGAATGGAGGAAACTGCAGCGGGCCTATTGGCCCATACTGGGCAGTCCCGTTTACACCCAACCCCTATTGCTCATATGAGCATCCAACCTATGTTTGAAGCAATTCAGCGTATTCGAGTTAATGATGATATTTGGTAACTTGTTCCATTCATCCACTACTCTGTTTCCAAACCAGTGTTTACCTATTTCACGCCTAAATCTAAATTTGTCCAATTTAAAACCATTGTTACGAGTTCGCTCCTGGTTGGATAATTTGAGTACCTTTGTAATGTCCCCTTTGTTTAGCCCTGCCTTCCATTTATACACCTCTATCAGGTCGCCCCTCGCTCTACGTCTCTCAAGGGAGTGCAAATTAAGATGCTTTAACCTGTCTCTATACTCAAGGTTCCTGATACCCGGGATTAGTCTTGTCATTCTCCTCTGGATTCTTTCCAAGGATTCTATATCCATTCTGTAATACGGTGACCAGAACTGGACTGCGTAATCCAGGTGTGGTCTCACAAGAGCAAGATACAGTTTTAGGATGACCTCGCTAGTCTTGTAACTAACACTCCTTTGTATGAACCCAAGTACTTTATTAGCCTTGTTACGAGCAAAAACACATTGTTTACTTGGCTTAAGGTTCCTACTTATCATTACTCCTAAATCTCTCTCGCAGTCGGATTTCTCTATGGCATCATTGTTCATCTGGTATCTGGTTTCCCTGTTTACATTCCCTATACTGAGTACTTTACATTTGTCAATGTTGAATTTCATCTGCCATTTTTCAGACCATTCGAAAAATTTGTTTAGATCCTCCTGTAGTTTTGCCGAGTCCTCGTCAGATTTGATAACACGTCCTATTTTAGTATCATCAGCAAATTTACTTATGTTGCTGTCTATGCCGATATCTATGTCGTTTATGTATATAATAAACAATAATGGTCCAAGTACTGAGCCTTGGGGAACTCCACTTGTGACGTTGCTCCAATGGGACTTAGTGCCGTTAATGCTCACTCGCTGTTTCCTGTCCTGTAACCACGCCCTAATCCATTTAAGGATGTCACCTTTGATGCCATGAGCTTCTACCTTTCTAATTAGTCTTTCGTGGGGTACTCTGTCGAAGGGTTTGCTAAAGTCGAGATATACCACATCATAATTGTGCCCCTCGTCCACTGATTCGAAAACTGATGAAAAGAATGTTAATAGATTAGTTAGGCAAGAACGTCCGCTTGTGAAGCCATGCTGGGAATCATTGATCAATCTGTGCTTCTCCAGGTGATTTCGAATAGAGTTTGAAATGATTGCTTCCAGTAATTTGCCTACTATTGATGTTAGACTGATTGGGCGGTAGTTAGAGGATAGTGATCTATCCCCCTTCTTGAAGATCGGTATTACATTCGCTATCCTCCAGGATTCTGGTACTACACCTGTTTTTAAGGACATGTTAAACAACTTTGCTAAGGGCATACTAAGCTCTTCCTTACATTCCTTTAATACTCTGGCAAATATCTCATCGGGACCAGGTGACTTATTAGGCTTTAGTTTGTCTATTTGCTTACTAACATCGTTACTAGTCACTACTATCTCACTTAATTTGTTTTCTTCACTATCTCTGAATAGAGTCGGTGCCTCGGGTATCATGTTTAAATTTTCGCTGGTGAAAACTGTTGAAAAATATTTATTCAAATTATTGCTCATTTCTCCGTCGTTATCAGTGAGCTCGCCGGAGTCTGACCGTATTGGTCCAATCTTTTCTCGTGTTTTAGTTTGGTACATTTGGTAGAATCCTTTGGGGTTTGTCTTTGCCTCCCTTGCTATCCTTACCTCATTATTCCTCTTTGCTTTCCTTATCTCGGTTTTAACCCTACTCGCCAATACCCTATAATAGTCCCGGAGGTGAATTTCGCCACGATTTATCCTTCTACCTATAGCCTTCCTTTGGCCAATGATGTTCTTTAAATAATTATTTATCCATTTAGGGTCATTGTTGTTTGATCTGAGTTTTTTGTATGGTATGTTCTGCCTTTGTGCATTAAGTAACTCACTATTTAAATTGTCGTGGAACTCGGCAATCTCAGATCTCGTTATCAGGTCGGTGTCATCTGTCAGGTTCACGGCCAAGCGCGACACCCCCTCTCTTAGCTGCCTCTTTAAACTGTCAAAGTGTGCCCTTCTGAAATCTGGTACTTTAGTGGAATTTTCCTTACGTCTGCCCTGAAAATCTAACTGGAATCGAATTTCTTTGTGATCACTGTTTGCAAGTTCGTTCCCTACCTCGACATTGCTAATGAGGTTTTCTCTGTTTGACAAAACTAAATCCAATATATTATCACCCCGTGTGGGTTCGGTTATATGTTGACTTAGGAAACAGTCCTGGATCGTCTCGAGAAAATCCTCTGATTCTGAGTTTCCCGTAAGGTCGGTCCAATCTATTTGGCCAAGGTTAAAGTCGCCTACTATACAGACTTTGTTGTGTATGGAAGCCCTGCGCATTTCATCCCAGATAAGTCGCTCATTGACTCTGTCAAGATTGGGGGGTATATATATTACTCCTGTGATTAATTTTTCCCGACCGTCGCTTAATTCTATCCAAATTGTTTCTGTATTCCTCTCAGTTTTTATTTCCTTATTTATTTCACACTTCAGATTATCCCTAACATAGATTGCTACTCCGCCTCCTTTCCTGGTCTGCCTATCGGTATGGAACAGTTTGTAACCCGCAATTTGGTATTCGACTGGTAATTCACGTGTGTCTAGGTTGATCCATGTTTCAGTGAATGCAATTATATCGATTTCTTCTGTACATACCAAGGCCCTAATATCATCCATTTTGTTTCTCATACTTCTACTGTTCGCGTAATATACATTTAAGTTAGCCGTGTTCTGAGTCCTTCCCTTACCGCGTTTAGTTTTAAACTCCCTGTCTAATTTAGTTATGTCATCATTCCTAACACTATTTCCCTGTAATCTTTCGCCTTGTTTACCCGCTCCCACTGCAGTCTCCTCCACCCCCGTGCCCCTATGTTCTCTTAACAGTTTAAAGACTTCGATATCTTTTGAACTGCCCCCTCTAGAGCCCCAGCCAGGGTTGCTACTCCATCCCTAGACAGGTGCACCCCATCCCTAGCATAAAGGTCCCTTCTGCCATAGAAGTTGTCCCAGTTGTCAATGAATGGGACTGATATTGACTTGCAATATCTGTCAAGACGGTCGTTAACACCAACCGCCCTTGACAACCATTCACTGCCAACTCTCCTTCTAGGCAGGACACCGCATATGATAGGGATCCCTCCCTTAGTCCTAATACGATCTATGGCTGCCTTGAACTTATCAAGAAGCTCCTCGCTCCTACACCGGCCAATATCATTGCCTCCTGCACTGAGGCAGATAATGGGTTTGCTCCCATTACCAGACAAGATATTGTCCATCCTGTCAATTATATCCCCTACGCCAGCTCCTGGCAAACACACCCTCATCCTATTTTTGTTTTTACCACAAAAGGCCCTGTCCATGTACCTTACCTGTGAGTCACCAACAATTAAAGTTTTTATACCTTCCTTGTCATCCCTGACTGTACTAACGTCCAATTCGTCTATCAAGGGACTGAACGGGTTGTTACACTTAGCTGTTGTTGTCGTTGTTGTCGTATCCTTGGTGTGCTTCTTCACCAAAAGCTTTGTCTTCCCACTACTCACAATTTTCCACTCGCTTGATTTTTCGTCAGCCACTGGCTTTACTCGTCCAGCCTCTCCTTTTAACATCGCCAGCTCTTCCCTTAATTTCAAGTTCTCCAACTTGACCTTCGCCAATTCTTCAGTGGACCACTCCAGTTTGGTCACCAAACTCTCATACCCAAGACCGCACCTTGCTCTGGCCATATCTGATAATTATCCCTCCGGAGCTAACCCTGCCGTGACCTTTCGAAGTCTTTAAACTGCTAAGAGAACATAGGGGCACGGGGGTGGAGGAGACTGCAGTGGGAGCGGGTAAACAAGGCGAAAGATTACAGGGAAATAGTGTTAGGAATGATGACATAACTAAATTAGACAGGGAGTTTAAAACTAAACGCGGTAAGGGGAGGACTCAGAACACGACTAACTTAAATGTATATTACGCGAACAGTAGAAGTATGAGAAACAAAATGGATGATATTAGGGCCTTGGTATGTACCGAAGAAATTGATATAATTGCATTCACTGAAACATGGATCAACCTAGACACACGTGAATTACCAGTCGAATACCAAATTGCGGGTTACAAACTGTTCCATACCGATAGGCAGACCAGGAAAGGAGGCGGAGTAGCAATCTATGTTAGGGATAATCTGAAGTGTGAAATAAATAAGGAAATAAAAACTGAGAGGAATACAGAAGCAATTTGGATAGAATTAAGCGACGGTCGGGAAAAATTAATCACAGGAGTAATATATAGACCCCCCAATCTTGATAGCGTCAATGAGCGACTTATCTGGGATGAAATGCGCAGGGCTTCCATACACAACAAAGTCTGTATAGTAGGCGACTTTAACCTTGGCCAAATAGATTGGACCGACCTTACGGGTAACTCAGAATCAGAGGATTTTCTCGAGACGATCCAGGACTGTTTCCTAAGTCAACATATAACCGAACCCACACGGGGTAATAATATATTGGATTTAGTTTTGTCAAACAGAGAAAACCTCATTAGCAATGTCGAGGTAGGGAACGAACTTGCAAACAGCGATCACAAAGAAATTCGATTCCAGTTAGATTTTCAGAGCAGACGTAAGGAAAATTCCACTAAAGTACCAGATTTCAGAAGGGCAAACTTTGACAGTTTAAAGAGGCAGCTGAGAGAGGGGGTGTCGCGCTTGGCCGTGAACCTGACAGATGACACCGACCTGATAACGAGATCTGAGATTGCCGAGTTCCACGACAATTTAAATAGTGAGTTACTTAATGCACAAAGGCAGAACATACCATACAAAAAACTCAGATCAAACAACAATGACCCTAAATGGATAAATAATTATTTAAAGAACATCATTGGCCAAAGGAAGGCTATAGGTAGAAGGATAAATCGTGGCGAAATTCACCTATGGGACTATTATAGGGTATTGGCGAGTAGGGTTAAAACCGAGATAAGGAAAGCAAAGAGGAATAATGAGGTAAGGATAGCAAGGGAGGCAAAGACAAACCCCAAAGGATTCTACCAAATGTATCAAACTAAAACACGAGGAAAGATTGGACCAATACGGTCAGACTCCGGCGAGCTCACTGATAACGACGGAGAAATGAGCAATAATTTGAATAAATATTTTTCAACAGTTTTCACCAGCGAAAATTTAAACATGATACCCGAGGCACCGACTCTATTCAGAGATAGTGAAGAAAACAAATTAAGTGAGATAGTAGTGACTAGTAACGATGTTAGTAAGCAAATAGACAAACTAAAGCCTAATAAGTCACCTGGTCCCGATGAGATATTTGCCAGAGTATTAAAGGAATGTAAGGAAGAGCTTAGTATGCCCTTAGCAAAGTTGTTTAACATGTCCTTAAAAACAGGTGTAGTACCAGAATCCTGGAGGATAGCGAATGTAATACCGATCTTCAAGAAGGGGGATAGATCACTATCCTCTAACTACCGCCCAATCAGCCTAGCATCAATAGTAGGCAAATTGCTGGAAGCAATCATTTCAAACTCTATTCGAAATCACCTGGAGAAGCACCGATTGATCAATGATTCCCAGCATGGCTTCACAAGCGGACGTTCTTGCCTAACTAATCTATTAACATTCTTTTCATCAGTTTTCGAATCAGTGGACGAGGGGCACAATTATGATGTGGTATATCTCGACTTTAGCAAAGCCTTCGACAGAGTACCCCACGAAAGACTAATTAGAAAGGTAGAAGCTCATGGCATCAAAGGTGACATCCTTAAATGGATTAGGGCGTGGTTGCAGGACAGGAAACAGCGAGTGAGCATTAACGGCACTAAGTCCCATTGGAGCAACGTCACAAGTGGAGTTCCCCAAGGCTCAGTACTTGGACCATTATTGTTTATTATATACATAAACGACATAGATATCGGCATAGACAGCAACATAAGTAAATTTGCTGATGATACTAAAATAGGACGTGTTATCAAATCTGACGAGGACTCGGCAAAACTACAGGAGGATCTAAACAAATTTTTCGAATGGTCTGAAAAATGGCAGATGAAATTCAACATCGACAAATGTAAAGTACTCAGTATAGGAAATGTAAACAGGGAAACCAGATACCAGATGAACAACGATGCCATAGAGAAATCCGACTGCGAGAGAGATTTAGGAGTAATGATAAGTAGGAACCTTAAGCCAAGTAAACAATGTGTTTTTGCTCGTAACAAGGCTAATAAAGTACTTGGGTTCATACAAAGGACTGTTAGTTACAAGACTAGCGAGGTCATCCTAAAACTGTATCTTGCTCTTGTGAGACCACACCTGGATTACGCAGTCCAGTTCTGGTCACCGTATTACAGAATGGATATAGAATCCTTGGAAAGAATTCAGAGGAGAATGACAAGACTAATCCCGGGTATTAGGAACCTTGAGTATAGAGACAGGTTAAAGCATCTTAATTTGCACTCCCTTGAGAGACGTAGAGCGAGGGGCGACCTGATAGAGGTGTATAAGTGGAAGGCAGGGCTAAACAAAGGGGACATTACAAAGGTACTCAAATTATCCAACCAGGAGCAAACTCGTAACAATGGTTTTAAATTGGACAAATTTAGATTTAGGCGTGAAATAGGTAAACACTGGTTTGGAAACAGAGTAGTGGATGAATGGAACAAGTTACCAAATATCATCATTAACTCGAATACGCTGAATTGCTTCAAACATAGGTTGGATGCTCATATGAGCAATAGGGGTTGGGTGTAAACGGGACTGCCCAGTATGGGCCAATAGGCCCGCTGCAGTTTCCTCCATTCTTATGTTCTTATGTTCTTATGAATGGGTGGATAGGTAGATAGATAGATGGATAGATAGATAGATAGATAGATAGATAGATCTATAGATAGATAAATAGATGGATAGATAAATAAATCGATAGATAGATAGATAGATAGATAAGAACATAAGAACATACGAATGGAGGAAACTGCAGCGGGCCTATTGGCCCATACTGGGCAGTCCCGGTTACACCCAACCCCTATTCCTCATATAAGCATCCAACTTATGTTTGAAGCTATTCAGCGTATTCGAGTTAATGATGATATTTGGTAACGTGTTCCATTCATCCACTACTCTGTTTCCAAACCAGTGTTTACCTATTTCGCGCCTAAATCTAAATTTATCAAATTTAAAACCATTGTTACGAGTTCACTTCTGGTTGGATAGTTTGAGTACCTTTGTAATGTCCCCTTTGTTTAGCCCTGACTTCCATTTATACACCTCTATCAGGTCACCCCTTGCTCTACGTCTCTCGAGGGAGTGCAAATTAAGATGCTTTAGCCTGTCTCTATACTCAAGGTTCCTAATGCCCGGGATTAGTCTTGTCATTCTCCTCTGAATTCTTTCCAAGGATTCTATATCCATTCTGTAATACGGTGACCAGAACTGAACTGCATAATCCAGGTGTGGTCTCACAAGCGCAAGATACAGTTTTAGGATGAACTTGCAAGTCTTGTAACTAACACTCCTTTGTATGAACCCAAGTACTTTAGCCTTGTTACGAGCAAAAACACATTGTTTACTTGGCTTAAGGTTCCTACTTATCATTACTACTAAATCTCTCTCACAGTCGGATTTCTCTATGGCATCGTTGTTCATCTAGTATCTCGTTTCCCTCTTTACATCTCCTATACTGAATACTTTACATTTGTCCACGTTGAATTTCATCTGCCATTTTTTAGACCATTCGAAAAATTTGTTTAGATCTTCCTCTAATTTTGCCGAGTCCTCGTCAGATTTAATAACACGTCCTATTTTAGTGTCATCAGCAAATTTACTTATGTTGCTGTCTATGCCGATATCTATGTCGTTTATGTATATAATAAATAATAATGGTCCAAGTACTGAGCCCTGGGGAACTCCACTAGTGACGTTGCTCCAATGGGACTTAGTGCCGTTAATGCTCACTCGCTGTTTCCTGTCCTGTAACCACAAGCCTTAATCCAATTAAGGATATTACCTTTGATGCCATGTGCTTCTACCTTTCTAATTAGTCTTTCGTGGGCGACTCTGTCCAAGGCTTTGCTAAAGTCGAGATATACCACATCATAATTGTGCCCTTCGTCCAACGATTCGAAAACTGATGAAAAGAATGTTATTAGATTAGTTAGACATGAACGCCCGTTTGTGAAGCCATGTTGGGAATCATTGATCAACTTGTGCTTCTCCAGGTGGTTTCGAATAGAGTTTGAAATGGTTGATTCAAGTAATTTGCCTACTATTGATGTTAGGCTGATTGGGCGGTAGTTAGAGGATAGTGATCTATCCCCCTTCTTGAAAATCGGTATTACATTCGCCATCCTCCAGGATTCTGGTACTACACCTGCATTTAAGGATATGTTAAACAACTTTGCTAAGGGCATACTAAGCTCTTCCTTACATTCCTTTAATACTCTGGCAAATATCTCATCGGGACCAGGTGACTTATTAGGCTTTAGTTTGTCTATTTGCTTACTAACATCGTTACTAGTCACTACTATCTCACTTAATTTGTTTTCTTCACTATCTCTGAATAGAGTCGGTGCCTCGGGTATCATGTTTAAATTTTCGCTGGTGAAAACTGTTGAAAAATATTTATTCAAATTATTGCTCATTTCTCCGTCGTTATCAGTGAGCTCGCCGGAGTCTGACCGTATTGGTCCAATCTTTTCTCGTGTTTTAGTTTGGTACATTTGGTAGAATCCTTTGGGGTTTGTCTTTGCCTCCCTTGCTATCCTTACCTCATTATTCCTCTTTGCTTTCCTTATCTCGGTTTTAACCCTACTCGCCAATACCCTATAATAGTCCCGGAGGTGAATTTCGCCACGATTTATCCTTCTACCTATAGCCTTCCTTTGGCCAATGATGTTCTTTAAATAATTATTTATCCATTTAGGGTCATTGTTGTTTGATCTGAGTTTTTTGTATGGTATGTTCTGCCTTTGTGCATTAAGTAACTCACTATTTAAATTGTCGTGGAACTCGGCAATCTCAGATCTCGTTATCAGGTCGGTGTCATCTGTCAGGTTCACGGCCAAGCGCGACACCCCCTCTCTCAGCTGCCTCTTTAAACTGTCAAAGTTTCCCTTCTGAAATCTGGTACTTTAGTGGAATTTTCCTTACGTCTGCCCTGAAAATCTAACTGGAATCGAATTTCTTTGTGATCGCTGTTTGCAAGTTCGTTCCCTACCTCGACATTGCTAATGAGGTTTTCTCTGTTTGACAAAACTAAATCCAATATATTATACCCCGTGTGGGTTCGGTTATATGTTGACTTAGGAAACAGTCCTGGATCGTCTCGAGAAAATCCTCTGATTCTGAGTTTCCCGTAAGGTCGGTCCAATCTATTTGGCCAAGGTTAAAGTCGCCTACTATACAGACTTTGTTGTGTATGGAAGCCCTGCGCATTTCATCCCAGATAAGTCGCTCATTGACTCTGTCAAGATTGGGGGGTCTATATATTACTCCTGTGATTAATTTTTCCCGACCGTCGCTTAATTCTATCCAAATTGTTTCTGTATTCCTCTCAGTTTTTATTTCCTTATTTATTTCACACTTCAGATTATCCCTAACATAGATTGCTACTCCGCCTCCTTTCCTGGTCTGCCTATCGGTATGGAACAGTTTGTAACCCGCAATTTGGTATTCGACTGGTAATTCACGTGTGTCTAGGTTGATCCATGTTTCAGTGAATGCAATTATATCGATTTCTTCGGTACATACCAAGCCCTAATATCATCCATTTTGTTTCTCATACTTCTACTGTTCGCGTAATATACATTTAAGTTAGTCGTGTTCTGAGTCCTTCCCTTACCGCGTTTAGTTTTAAACTCCCTGTCTAATTTAGTTATGTCATCATTCCTAACACTATTTCCCTGTAATCTTTCGCCTTGTTTACCCGCTCCCACTGCAGTCTCCTCCACCCCCGTGCCCCTATGTTCTCTTAGCAGTTTTAAGACTTCGAAAGGTCACGGCAGGGTTAGCTCCGGAGGGATAATTATCAGATATGGCCAGAGCAAGGTGCGGTCTTGGGTATGAGAGTTTGGTGACCAAACTGGAGTGGTCCACTGAAGAATTGGCGAAGGTCAAGTTGGAGAACTTGAAATTAAGGGAAGAGCTGGCGATGTTAAAAGGAGAGGCTGGACGAGTAAAGCCAGTGGCTGACGAAAAATCAAGCGAGTGGAAAATTGTGAGTAGTGGGAAGACAAAGCTTTTGGTGAAGAAGCACACCAAGGATACGACAACAACGACAACAACAGCTAAGTGTACCAACCCGTTCAGTCCCTTGATAGACGAATTGGACGTTAGTACAGTCAGGGACAGGGATGACAAGGAAGGTATAAAAACTTTAATTGTTGGTGACTCACAGGTAAGGTACATGGACAGGGCCTTTTGTGGTAAAAACAAAAATAGGATGAGGGTGTGTTTGCCAGGAGCTGGGGTGGGGGATATAATTGACAGGATGGACAATATCTTGTCTGGTAATGGGAACAAACCCATTATCTGCCTCAGTGCAGGAGGCAATGATATTGGCCGGTGTAGGAGCGAGGAGCTTCTTGATAAGTTCAAGGCAGCCATAGATCGTATTAGGACTAAGGGAGGGATCCCTATCATATGCGGTGTCCTGCCTAGAAGGAGAGTTGGCAGTGAATGGTTGTCAAGGGCAGTTGGTGTTAACGACCGTCTTGACAGATATTGCAAGTCAATATCAGTCCCATTCATTGACAACTGGGACAACTTCTATGGCAGAAGGGACCTTTATGCTAGGGATGGGGTGCACCTGTCTAGGGATGGAGTAGCAACCCTGGCTGGGGCTCTAGAGGGGGCAGTTCAAAAGATATCGAAGTCTTTAAACTGCTAAGAGAACATAGGGGCACGGGGGTGGAGGAGACTGCAGTGGGAGCGGGTAAACAAGGCGAAAGATTACAGGGAAATAGTGTTAGGAATGATGACATAACTAAATTAGACAGGGAGTTTAAAACTAAACGCGGTAAGGGAAGGACTCAGAACACGACTAACTTAAATGTATATTACGCGAACAGTAGAAGTATGAGAAACAAAATGGATGATATTAGGGCCTTGGTATGTACAGAAGAAATCGATATAATTGCATTCACTGAAACATGGATCAACCTAGACACACGTGAATTACCAGTCGAATACCAAATTGCGGGTTACAAACTGTTCCATACCGATAGGCAGACCAGGAAAGGAGGCGGAGTAGCAATCTATGTTAGGGATAATCTGAAGTGTGAAATAAATAAGGAAATAAAAACTGAGAGGAATACAGAAACAATTTGGATAGAATTAAGCGACGGTCGGGAAAAATTAATCACAGGAGTAATATATAGACCCCCCAATCTTGACAGAGTCAATGAGCGACTTATCTGGGATGAAATGCGCAGGGCTTCCATACACAACAAAGTCTGTATAGTAGGCGACTTTAACCTTGGCCAAATAGATTGGACCGACCTTACGGGAAACTCAGAATCAGAGGATTTTCTCGAGACGATCCAGGACTGTTTCCTAAGTCAACATATAACCGAACCCACACGGGGTAATAATATATTGGATTTAGTTTTGTCAAACAGAGAAAACCTCATTAGCAATGTCGAGGTAGGGAACGAACTTGCAAACAGCGATCACAAAGAAATTCGATTCCAGTTAGATTTTCAGGGCAGACGTAAGGAAAATTCCACTAAAGTACCAGATTTCAGAAGGGCAAACTTTGACAGTTTAAAGAGGCAGCTAAGAGAGGGGGTGTCGCGCTTGGCCGTGAACCTGACAGATGACACCGACCTGATAACGAGATCTGAGATTGCCGAGTTCCACGACAATTTAAATAGTGAGTTACTTAATGCACAAAGGCAGAACATACCATACAAAAAACTCAGATCAAACAACAATGACCCTAAATGGATAAATAATTATTTAAAGAACATCATTGGCCAAAGGAAGGCTATAGGTAGAAGGATAAATCGTGGCGAAATTCACCTCCGGGACTATTATAGGGTATTGGCGAGTAGGGTTAAAACCGAGATAAGGAAAGCAAAGAGGAATAATGAGGTAAGGATAGCAAGGGAGGCAAAGACAAACCCCAAAGGATTCTACCAAATGTACCAAACTAAAACACGAGAAAAGATTGGACCAATACGGTCAGACTCCGGCGAGCTCACTGATAACGACGGAGAAATGAGCAATAATTTGAATAAATATTTTTCAACAGTTTTCACCAGCGAAAATTTAAACATGATACCCGAGGCACCGACTCTATTCAGAGATAGTGAAGAAAACAAATTAAGTGAGATAGTAGTGACTAGTAACGATGTTAGTAAGCAAATAGACAAACTAAAGCCTAATAAGTCACCTGGTCCCGATGAGATATTTGCCAGAGTATTAAAGGAATGTAAGGAAGAGCTTAGTATGCCCTTAGCAAAGTTGTTTAACATGTCCTTAAAAACAGGTGTAGTACCAGAATCCTGGAGGATAGCGAATGTAATACCGATCTTCAAGAAGGGGGATAGATCACTATCCTCTAACTACCGCCCAATCAGTCTAACATCAATAGTAGGCAAATTACTGGAAGCAATCATTTCAAACTCTATTCGAAATCACCTGGAGAAGCACAGATTGATCAATGATTCCCAGCATGGCTTCACAAGCGGACGTTCTTGCCTAACTAATCTATTAACATTCTTTTCATCAGTTTTCGAATCAGTGGACGAGGGGCACAATTATGATGTGGTATATCTCGACTTTAGCAAAGCCTTCGACAGAGTACCCCACGAAAGACTAATTAGAAAGGTAGAAGCTCATGGCATCAAAGGTGACATCCTTAAATGGATTAGGGCGTGGTTACAGGACAGGAAACAGCGAGTGAGCATTAACGGCACTAAGTCCCATTGGAGCAACGTCACAAGTGGAGTTCCCCAAGGCTCAGTACTTGGACCATTATTGTTTATTATATACATAAACGACATAGATATCGGCATAGACAGCAACATAAGTAAATTTGCTGATGATACTAAAATAGGACGTGTTATCAAATCTGACGAGGACTCGGCAAAACTACAGGAGGATCTAAACAAATTTTTCGAATGGTCTGAAAAATGGCAGATGAAATTCAACATTGACAAATGTAAAGTACTCAGTATAGGGAATGTAAACAGGGAAACCAGATACCAGATGAACAACGATGCCATAGAGAAATCCGACTGCGAGAGAGATTTAGGAGTAATGATAAGTAGGAACCTTAAGCCAAGTAAACAATGTGTTTTTTGCTCGTAACAAGGCTAATAAAGTACTTGGGTTCATACAAAGGAGTGTTAGTTACAAGACTAGCGAGGTCATCCTAAAACTGTATCTTGCTCTTGTGAGACCACACCTGGATTACGCAGTCCAGTTCTGGTCACCGTATTACAGAATGGATATAGAATCCTTGGAAAGAATCCAGAGGAGAATGACAAGACTAATCCCGGGTATCAGGAACCTTGAGTATAGAGACAGGTTAAAGCATCTTAATTTGCACTCCCTTGAGAGACGTAGAGCGAGGGGCGACCTGATAGAGGTGTATAAATGGAAGGCAGGGCTAAACAAAGGGGACATTACAAAGGTACTCAAATTATCCAACCAGGAGCGAACTCGTAACAATGGTTTTAAATTGGACAAATTTAGATTTAGGCGTGAAATAGGTAAACACTGGTTTGGAAACAGAGTAGTGGATGAATGGAACAAGTTACCAAATATCATCATTAACTCGAATACGCTGAATTGCTTCAAACATAGGTTGGATGCTCATATGAGCAATAGGGGTTGGGTGTAAACGGGACTGCCCAGTATGGGCCAATAGGCCCGCTGCAGTTTCCTCCATTCTTATGTTCTTATGTTCTTATATCTTTTGAACTGCCCCCTCTAAGAGCCCCAGCAGGGTTGTTGCTCCAATATCCCTAGACAGGTGCAACCCCATCCCTAGCATAAAGGTCCCTTCTGCCATAGAAGTTGTCCAGGTTGTCAATGAATGGGACTGATATCTAATCGACCCATTCATCTATCTATCTATCTATCTATCTATCAGATCTAACTAGTAATCTGTCTATATTCTCGTCTATCTATCTACGATATATCATCTATCCCCATTCATCCATCTTTACAATCTATCTATCTATCGATCTATCTGTAATGATTGTTTTAAAAAAAATAACACACAAAAAAACTGTTACCAGGACCCACATGTCAGGTTACAAAGGCGTAGCACACGATCGGCCCAT
>CAUDMG010003940.1:0-85000 GCA_958450375.1 Homarus gammarus
CCCCAAGGCACAACGATCCAAAGCGGCCATTTTCCTTGGTCTCTAGCGGGAGCACAACGGCACGACCTTCTCCAAGCTGGGTCAGAGGTCAACTTAGAATTTAGCAAAGCATGTGACAGAGTACAGCATCAGAGGATTCTGAGAAAAGTTAAGGCTCATGGTATCGAGGGGAAAGTTT
The DNA here is from genome assembly GCA_958450375.1 of Homarus gammarus. Taxonomy (NCBI): domain Eukaryota; kingdom Metazoa; phylum Arthropoda; class Malacostraca; order Decapoda; family Nephropidae; genus Homarus; species Homarus gammarus. Next base: position 179 of record CAUDMG010003940.1, read on the forward strand.
TAAATTGGATAAAATCATGGCTCACCAATAGAACGCAGAGGGTCAGCGTAGATGGTGTTAAATCTGAGTGGGGCCGTGTAACCAGTGGGGTTCCCCAGGGGTCAGTCCTAGGCCCACTCTTGTTCATAATCTACATAAACGATCTAGATATTGGGATCAGCAGTGACATAAGCAAGTTTCGGATGACACCAAAATAGGGCGGCAGATTAATTCAGGGCAGGATGCAAATGCATTACAGGAGGATCTAAATAAACTGCAGGGGTGATCTGAAAAATGGCAAATGAAATTCAACACCAGCAAGTGCAGCGTACTTAATATTGGAAGAACAAATACTGTCAATGTATACAGCCTTAACAACATCAACCTAGAGAAGTCGACTTGTGAAAGAGACCTAGGGGTACTTGTAAGCCCGGAACTACGGCCTAGAAAACAGTGCGTTAATGTTCGAAATAAGGCAAACAGAGTATTAGGTTTTATATCTAGAAGTGTAAGTAATATGAGTGCAGACGTCTTATTGCAACTATATCTTGCGCAAGTCAGGCCGCACCTCGATTACGCGGTTCAGTTCTGGTGCCCTTATTATAGAATGGATATCAATTCACTGGAGTCGGTGCAGCGAAAAATTACGAAAATGATTCCGGGACTTAGAAACCTTCCATATCAAGATAGGTTAAAGAAACTAAACTTGCATTCCCTAGAAAGACGAAGATATGATAGAAGATATGATAGAAGTATTAAAGTGGGTGAAAGGAATCAATAAAGGGGATATAGATAAAGTTCTTATAATATACGAGCAGGATGGGACTCGGGAGCAACGGATTTAAGTTGGATAAGCTTAGGTTTAGGAGGGAGATAGGAAGGAACTGGTTCACAAATGGGGTGGTGGACGAGTGGAACAAGCTTAGCAACTTTGTAGTAAGTGCTGGAACGCTGGAAAGTTTCAAAAGGAGGCTAGATAGATTCATGGATGATAGAGAGTGGTAGTAACTCTCGACAGGAGCTGCCATGCACAGGCCAACCGGCCTATTGCAGACTCCTTATTTTCTTATGTTCTTATATGTTCTTTCCTGCTTCTCTTCCTGCTTCTTCTCATTTTGCTTCTTCTTCTACTCCCTTTCCCTCCTTCTCTTCCTACTTCCTCTGATCTTACTCATCTAATCCTCTTCCTTCTTCTCTTCTTCCAGCACTACCTCCTCTTCCTCCTCCACCTACTCTTCCTCCTCTTCCACCCTCTTCTCCTCCTCTTCCTCCCCAAAAAAGCTTCTTATCAATAGAGTTTCATACATTATCTAGCGTGTTGGTCATCTGTCTTTATGAAACCAGTCAGTGTCACCATCCTCCAGTACACACACACACACACACACACACACACACACACACACACACACACACACACACACAGCCCCCCGCACACACACACAGCCCCCCCGCACACACACACAGCCCCCCCGCACACACACACAGCCCCACACACACAGCCCCACACACACACAAACACACACAGCCACACACACACACACACACAGCCCCCCCCCACACACACACACAGCCACACACACACACACACACACAGCCACACACACACACACACACACAGCCCCACACACACACACACAGCCCCCCCCCCCACACACACACAGCCACACACACACACACACACACACACACACACACACACACACACATACACAGCACCCCCCCACACACACACAGCCCCACACACACACACACACACACACACACACACACACACACCCCCCCACACACACACACACACACACACACACACACACACACCCACACACACACACACACACACACACACACACACACACACTTTCCTTTTCTCCGTGTTAATATTGAAGCAAGTACACCTCTCTCTCTCTCTCTCTCTCTCTCTCTCTCTCTCTTTCCACCTCAACCTCCCATTTAATATCTACTAATCCAATTACATACAAGAAAAAGTTCCCCGCGTTTTTGAACTGCTGGGCCCCGGCTGGTTGGCTGGTAGGTCGAAACTGGGTTAGTATGGGCTGGTAGGGTCGACTCATAGCTGGTAGAAAGCGTATACCAGTAGCTTCTAACTCGTCTTCTGGTCGCCTGGTAGGAGCTGGTCGCCTGGTAGGAGCTGGTCGCCTGGTAGCAGATGGTAGATGGAGTAGCTTGTGCTTTTCAAATACAAGGTAGTAAACTAGTCGCCTGGTAGAAGCTGGTCGTGTGAGAGAGGGTGCTGGTAGAAGCTGGTCGTGTGAGAGAGGGTGCTGGTAGGAGCTGGTCGTGACAGAGGGTGCTGGTAGGAGCTGGTCGTGTGAGAGAGGGTGCTGGTAGGAGCTGGTCGTGTGAGAGAGGGTGCTGGTAGGAGGTGGTCGTGACAGAGGGTGCTGGTAGGAGCTGGTCGTGAGAGAGGGTGCTGCTTGGAGCTGGTCGTGTGAGAGAGGGTGCTGCTTGGAGCTGGTCGTGACAGAGGGTGCTGGTAGGAGCTGGTCGTGACAGAGGGTGCTGGTAGGAGGTGGTCGTGACAGAGGGTGCTGGTAGGAGGTGGTCGTGAGAGGGTGCTGGTAGGAGCTGGTCGTGAGAGAGAGGGTGCTGGTAGGAGGTGGTCGTGACAGAGGGTGCTGGTAGGAGGTGGTCGTGACAGAGGGTGCTGGTAGGAGCTGGTCTAATACCTCACCTACCCTATGGTTTTGTGGGATCGTCTTTCAGTATAGGGTAGATAAGCGTCCCCGCCCCGCTCCCCCCCTATACCTGAAGAAGAGGTTCCCCCTATCACCCACCCATCACCCCTATCACGGGTATACCTCCTATACAACCATTCTCTCTCTCTCTCTCTCTCTCTCTCTCTCTCTCTCTCTCTCTCTCTCTCTTCATACCTACTCTCATTCCCTCCCTTAATCAACACTACAACATCCCCCCCCCCCCCAATTAAAACGTCTTTGCAAACTCACTAAGCTTTACACAACAAACAAACTTCAAAGTAAACCCAATAAACTTTAAAAACCAAACAAACTTCAAAGTGAACCCAATAAGCTTCACAAACAAACTTCAAAGTAAAACCCATTAAGCTGTACACAAACAAGCCTCAAACGTTTACTTAAGTCACCCCACCTGAGCCAACACACAGCAAGTCCCCCTGGTCGACTTGTCTTATTTAGTAACTTAAAAGGGGACTTGTGGAGGAGGTCAGCGTCTCTTGAGAATGTACGGGAGACGAGGTAAAGGGATATTTCTACCTCCTGTGTCATTGATGTTTTGAGGGTGAGGTAGGGTGAGGTAAGGGTGAGGTAGGGGTGAGGTAGGAGGTAGGGGTGAGGGGGAGGTAGGGGTGAGGGGGAGGTAGGGGTGAGGTAGAGGTGAGGAGGAGGAAGGGTGAGGGATTGGGGAGAGAAGTTAAAGAGGAAAGGGGGAGACTGAAGTAAGGGGAGATGCCAATTAGAATAAAAGTCTACCATTTATTGTCCTAGGGGAGGGGGGGGGGGAGGAAGAGAAGGGTAGAAGGTTGGAAGAGAAGATGTGGGAGAGGTGAAGACGGAGGAAAATGCAGGAGAGAGGGGGAAGAGAGGGAGGGAAGGAGGAGGAGGAGGAGGAGGAGGAGAGAGAGGGGAAGGCAGGAGAGAGAGAGAGAGAGAGAGAGAGAGAGAGAGAGAGAGAAAGACTCTCTCTCTCTCTCTCTCTCTCTCTCTCACACCTCAACTTTCACACTGTGGTCTCTGCTAAGGGTGTTCTGGTCTCGCTGCCACTCACACTTTTATTAACGTCTATTCTATTGTCACTCTTTTATCACCTGTTTCTTCAACCACACGCTTTATTGTCTCCTGTTAACTTCTCCTCTTTCTTTAGAAAGGTAGAAGCGCATGGCATCAAAGGTAATATCCTTAAATGGATTAGCGCGTGGTTAAGGGACAGGAAACAGCGAGTGAGCATTAACGGCACTAAGTCCCATTGGAGTAACGTCACTAGTGGAGTTCCCCAAGGCTCAGTACTTGGACCATTATTATTTATTATATACATAAACGACATAGATATCGGTATAGACAGCAACATAAGTAAATTTGCTGATGACACTAAAATAGGACGTGTAATTAAATCTGACGAGGACTCTGCAAACTACAGGAAGATCTAAATAAATTTTTCGAATGGTCGGAGAAATGGCAGATGAAATTCAATGTAGACAAATGTAAAGTACTCAGTATAGGAGATGTAAACAGGGAAACCAGTTACCAGATGAACAACGATGCCATTGTGGAATCCAACTGCGAGAGAGATTTAGGAGTAATGATAAGTAGGAACCTTAAGCCAAGTAAACAATGTGTTTTTGCTCGTAACAAGGCTAATAAAGTACTTGGGTTCATACAAAGGAGTGTTAGTTACAAGACTAGCGAGGTCATCTAAAAATTATATCTAGCGCTTGTGAGACCTCACCTGGATTACGCAGTTCAGTTCTGGTCACCGTATTACAGAATGGATATAGAATCATTGGAAAGAATCCAGAGGAGAATGACAAGAATAATCCCGGGCATTAGGAACCTTGAGTACAGAGACAGGTTAAAGCATCTTAATTTGCACTCCCTCGAGAGACGTAGAGTGAGGGGCGACATGATAGAGGTGTATAAATGGAAGTCAGGGTTAAACAAAGGGGACATTACAAAGGTACTCAAACTATCCAACCAGGAGCGAACCCGTAACAATGGTTTTAACTTAGACAAATTTAGATTTCGGCGTGAAATTGGTAAACACTGGTTTGGAAACAGAGTAGTGGATGAGTGGAACAAGTTACCAAATATCATCATTAACTCGAATACGCTGAATAGCTTCAAACATAGGTTGGATGCTTATATGTGCAATAGGGGTTGGGTATAAACGGGACTGCCCAGTATGGGTCAATAGGCCCGCTGCAGTTTCCTCCATTCTTATGTTCTTATGTTCTTATGTTTCCTACCACCACCACCACCACCACCACCACCATTATCACCACCACCACCACCACACCTCTACCACCACCACACCACTACCACCACCCCACTACCACCACTATTACTCCCACAGTACTAATATCACCACCATTACACCATCATCACACCACTACTACCACCATCTATCTAATATAATATAGGAATAGCCGTGTGCCTGTCTGTCTGTCTGTCTTGGGCAGCCGAAACGGCACAATCGTTTTTCATCAAACCTGGTGGAAAAATCGCAAAAAATTCGTAGAGTGGAATAAACCTGGTCCCATGTCGATGGTTTCTTTAGGAAGGCATTAATTAACCATTTTATTTACACTGGAAAACGATATCGCTGCAGGACGGCGGTTGGGCGCTAGCCAAACACGAGCGTTCAAACTTTCACCGGGCAAGAAGGGCCTGGGATCACTTGTCACAACTAATAATACCACCTCCATGTGTATTTCAGTTTCCCCCTTAAAATCTATCTATCTATCTATCTATCTATCTATCAGTGGTCTGTCTTAAGCCACAAAATATGACAGTTTTAAAGATTTATATTCTCTCTGATTCTGTCTGTCTGTCTGTCTGTATCTGTCTGTGTCTATCTGTCTTGCCACATATAATAATGGTCTTTCAAAATGCCACTGAGAGAGAGAGAGAGAGAGAGAGAGAGAGAGAGAGAGAGAGAGAGAGAGGAACATATACGGTAATCCTCACCTCCAATTAGGCACGAGAGATGGTAATTAGTTCCCCAGGTGAGCTTCAGTACCTCACCACTCAGGAGGTCGGCAGGTGAGGGGTAGGTCATGGTAGTTTGTGTCTCAAAGTGTTCTCACGTATCCCTTAAGAGTGAGAAAGTTTATCTCATGGAAATTCTTTTTTGTGGAGAATCACGGCCTTGTGTGTGTGTGTGTGTGTGTGTGTGTGTGTGTGTCGTACGAATAATTTTTAGAGATTCAGGTACCTCTTGTATACCGTATGTTTGTATGTATGTATGAATGTATGTATGTATGTAAGTATGTTGTATGTATGTATGTATGTATGTGTGTGGGGGTGGTGTAGGGAAGGGGATGGTAGGGATAGATAGGGTTGGAATAGGTGGTGGGGGAATTGGTAGGGTGTGATCAGAGAGGGGGATGGGGAAAGGGTTTAAATAGGAGTGGTGAGTTGAAATAGGGAGGGATTGAGAGGGATTTAAGGATGGGTTACATGGAATTGGGTTGTGTTGGGTTGGGTTGGGTGGAGTGAGGTTTACCTTTTGCCTATCTGAGAGTGGTGGTGGGGTGAAGTGGGGTGCTGTGGGGTGAAGTGGGGTGCTGTGGGGTGAAGTGGGGTGCTGTGGGATGGAGTGGGGTGCTGTGGGATGGAGTGGGGTGCTGTGGGGTGAAGTGGGGTGCTGTGGGATGGAGTGGGGTGCTGTGGGGTGAAGTGGGGTGCTGTGGGATGGAGTGGGGTGCTGTGGGGTGGAGTGGGGTGCTGTGGGATGGAGTGGGGTGCTGTGGGATGGAGTGGGGTGCTGTGGGGTGAAGTGGGGTGCTGTGGGGTGAAGTGGGGTGCTGTGGGGTGAAGTGGGGTGCTGTGGGATGGAGTGGGGTGCTGTGGGATGGAGTGAGGTGCTGTGGGGTGAAGTGGGGTGCTGTGGGATGGAGTGGGGTGCTGTGGGGTGAAGTGGGGTGCTGTGGGATGGAGTGGGGTGCTGTGGGATGGAGTGGGGTGCTGTGGGGTGAAGTGGGGTGCTGTGGGATGGAGTGGGGTGCTGTGGGGTGAAGTGGGGTGCTGTGGGGTGAAGTGGGGTGCTGTGGGATGGAGTGGGGGTGCTGTGGGGTGAAGTGGGGTGCTGTGGGATGGAGTGGGGTGCTGTGGGATGGAGTGGGGTGCTGTGGGGATGGGTGAAGTGGGGTGCTGTGGGATGGAGTGGGGTGCTGTGGGATGGAGTGGGGTGCTGTGGGATGGAGTGGGGTGCTGTGGGGTGAAGTGGGGTGCTGTGGGATGGAGTGGGGTGCTGTGGGATGGAGTGGGGTGCTGTGGGATGGAGTGGGGTGCTGTGGGATGGAGTGGGGTGCTGTGGGATGGAGTGGGGTGCTGTGGGATGGAGTGGGATGCTGTGGGGTGAAGTGGGTTGCTGTGGGATGGAGTGGGGTGCTGTGGGATGAGTGGGGTGCTGTGGGATGGAGTGGGGTGCTGTGGGGTGAAGTGGAGTGAATGGAGTGGAATGTGGGTGTGGCTTGAGTGGGTGGGACCAGAATGTCACTGACTCACGGAGAGAGAGAGAGAGAGAGAGAGAGAGAGAGAGAGAGAGAGAGAGAGAGAGAGAGAGAGAGAGAGAGAGAGAGAGAGAGAGAGAGAGAGAGAGAGAGCCAATGACGACGGCGGTGGTGAAGAAGGCGGTGTTGGAGACATGTACAATGGTGGTGATGGTGGTGGTGATGATGGTGCGGTGGTGATGGTGGTAGTGATGGCAACGCCGGAGAAACTATCGCACATCACCGAACTTAAAGAATAAAAGAATTGCCTCCACATGACAAGGCAACGAAGGAAAAATTACAAGAGAAACTGAAAGGAAATAATGCAGGAGATTTGACGGAGTAAAAGACATGAGTGACAGACGGAGACGGGACGGAGCCATGAGGGTTTCACAAGACGTCAACAAGAGAGGAAGAGAAGGGGGAAGGAGGAGGAGAGTAGCAGAAAGAGGAGGAGGAGGAGTATAAGAAGGGGAGGAGGGGAAGGAAGAGGAAGCAGAGAAAACAAGAATAAGAAGAGGAGGAAGAGGAGATGTAAGAGAAACGAGGAGAAAGTACAACAGATTATCCATCGTAAACGCACTTTTGAACGCAGTCGTCTCAACCAATCACATGGCCGTTTAGCCAAGTGGTAACCAATCATAGGGCTCATTTATGATCTGTCAATCAACCAATGATAGGAATCTATTATCATCAAGTGTTTACCAATCACAGAGCACGTTCATGATGGTATTTTCAGCCAATCGCAAGGCCGTTTTAAAATAACCGGATTTGTATTTGTAATGACTGTCTGTCTGTATCGAGTCATTCACCAGTTGACGTCCGACACACACACACACACACACCTGAAGATTAGTCCTCCTCCCAGCTTATTTTACCTGATGATTAAACACCTGAACACTGGGAGGTCAGGTTAGGTTAGGTTGGACTAGAGATTAGATTAAATAACATTCAGTTAGATTAATTCAGGTTAGATTAGACAAGTTAAGATAAACAGAGGAGGGTATTCCCGTTAACAGTGTCCATAACAGGTAGAACAACGGTAACAACGGCAATAGAGGCAACAATAACAGTAAAAATAACAGAGAGAACATACAGGCACCTGATACCAGTGACTGTTGTTAACGGTGGAGGGAAATAACAGTTATGACGTTACGAAATAATAAAAGTGATAATAACAATAACAAATAATAATAACAACAGTATCGGTAATAATAAAAAATATAACCATAATAATAATAATAATAATAATAACAATAATAATAACAATAATAATAATAATAATAATAATAATAATAATAATAATAATAACAATAATAATAACAATAATAATAATAATAATAATAATAATAATAATAATAATAATAACACACACACACACACACACACACAAACACACACACACACACACACACACACACTTAACATTCTCTAAGGCGAATATAAGTAATAACGAGAGACAAAAGTGAAAAGTAATAACATGAAAACTCTGTAGTCACTTCCATCACCACCGCTGGAGGCTACCACGAAGGAGGGAGAGAGAGAGAGAGAGAGAGAGAGAGAGAGAGAGAGAGAGAGAGAGAGAGAGAGAGAGAGTACCTACCTACCTACCAGGGAGTAGAAGGTAAACCCATTGACAGCTCAGCTTTAAAACCTAAGCTCGCGAGAATAGATACATCACCTCCCTCTCACCTCTCACTTCCTCACCCCCCACTCCCCCACTCCTCCTACACTCACCAGACACCTTCTTGAGAGATTTATTACCTGCGAATTTTCCCATACATCGACGTATAAAACTGTCTCCAGGGCCCTATCTTAAACACATCACCGGGATAGTTTAGTTGCCCTCCCCATCCCCATCCCGCAGTTCCAAAGAAAACGGACGCCGCCGCCTCCTCCGTCACCACCCACACTCAACCTCCCGACCCTAAGTGTATACCGGCCGTTGGAGAAGAAATCTACGGTATATTAACCGAATTTATTACCGGGGAGACTTTTAACCGCTAGCAACAGTATATAAATGTTTTAAAGATACCTCAGTCATGATGATTTTAGTAGTTACGAAGTTTTTAAATTTTTTATGTCGTTGCTGAGTTTACACTTTTATTTCAAATTGTTTCCCCGGGTTAATCTTTTTCCCCGTAAGTACTTGTACAGTAAATCCTCCCTATAACGGACTTCTTTCATTATAGAATCCGTTAGCGTGGGGATAGGATTTCCATATCAAACGAACCCTCGATATAACGCCCTTTCATCTTTATATAATCCGTTAGATGGAGGTTTCACATCTAATAAACCCTCTATATAACGGAATTTCCTCTCCATGTAGACCGTTAACTAGAGGTTTCACTATACAATATATACCCTCGCATGTTAACTGGTTCCCGTTGTAGTCATATACCGAACAGGATGATGGCGTCTGATTGGCTGCTTCGTTTACTGTATTATAACAAGACCCAGGTAAAATATGTTACGGTACAATTCATTTATGGAAAGTTAATAAATGGCTAATTGCCTTCAGTGTTAGATTCATAGATTAATAATTCAATTAATAGTTGGATATTTTTTTTTTACCTCAGCCAGTGTGTGTGTGTGTGTGTGTGTGTGTGTGTGTGTGTGTGGTGTTTACATCTCCATTAATGTATATCTGTGTGACCTTTGACCTAGTAACCAACCCTAAAACAACACACACACACACACACACACACCTGAACAGTCCCACCATGCCAGCCATTACTAATTAAAAATATTCACGGGAAAAAAAAAATAAATAACTTGCAAAACTTTCTAACCCAAACCACGAATAGGAATGGAAATACCTACCGAGATCCATTTGCATATATGCCATTAAACCGCCTACCACCCCCCACACCCCCCCACCCCCACCACCCACACCGGGGGGGGGGGGGTGGGGGGGTGGGGGTCGGATAAATAAATAAATCAGGTCCCCGTTTTCCTCACCTTGTTTTAATAAGAGTTTGGTGGGTTTTTTTCATCAGTGGTTTAATTTTACAGGATGATATCAGCTAGAGGTTTATATACTGTGTGTGTGTGGTTTATCTTTTAGGTGACTGAAGTGTTATATAGGATATCTGGTTTACTTTTAGATATAGATTGGTTCGTTTTTTGTGTGGTTTAAGTAAGAATAATCCGGTTTTCTTTGGGTTTAACTTTGAGGTTTATCATCACGCCATCATATAACAAACAAAAACACACACACACACACACACACACACACACACACCTAACGTCCCTGTGTTCCTGTCTCTCATACAAGGTCAACAAACATTGTCATCGTCGTTAAAAGGATCGCTAGTTTGTTTGCATCATGTAAACTGTAAACAAATATGGGTTTTTGCATCCTCTCCTGGTGAGATATTATTGGCTTGCATAGATGGGTACGCGTGTAAACAATCAGGCTCCCGTAAACACACACACACACACACACACACACACACACACACACACACACACACACGAGCACATAAACACACGCACATATCCCCACGGAAGCAAACAAACAACCACGCACACGTAAACGCACACGTAAACGCACACACACACACACCAAGACCATGGTTATGCACATCAACCTCTCCTCCGACATTGTCCCACCCCCTTCCATTACTGTAGGTCCCAACACACTCCAGGTTGTAGATTCCAGTAAGCTCCTCGGCGTCACCATAGACAACAAACTAAATTGGAAACCACACGTCAGTGAAGTTGTCAAGTCCTCCAGTTTCCGTCTCCACCTCCTCCACCGACTCAAGTCCCTCGGAGTTCTTGCATCCTAGCTCCTCAGTGTTTACTCAACATTCATACTTCCCAAGCTCACCTATGCCTCCCCTACCTGGTCTTCCTCCCTAAATGCCACAGAACGTAAACACCTAGAAAAAATGCAAAAGAGGGCATGCAAGATTATTCTCTCCCCTTCCTACTCCACATATCAAGAAGCGCTCAACACACTGACCCTTTCGGCTCTCACTGACCATCACTACGACCTCATCTGCAAACTTGGTAAGAAGCTTCTGCACCATCCTCGACACCGGCTCCTACTACCACCTGAGATCCCTCGCCCGAGAATTGCTGTTCGACACCACAACCGCATCCAGCCCATACGTGCACGAACTGATCGCTATAAGAACAGCCCAGTCCCAACCATTGTAAAAATTATCAATAACTTGTAATAAACCAGTGTATTCACTGTCAGTAAATCCTACTTCGTGCATTGTCACTATGTTGAAATGCCCTGTAGTTTGAGCTTTTCCCCATCTAAGTTATTATATGTCTTATTTGTGTCACTTATGTTACTTGTATATTATTTGTAATTAGAAACCCATTCCCCAATTATGTAACTGTATATTTTCAGCCTTCTGGCTGCCAAGCTCTTTCAATTAACCGTTAATTATTATTATTATTATTATTATTATTTACACACACACACACACACACACACACACACACACACACACACACACACACACACACAAAACACGCACACGTCCACACAAACACACACCCCCCCCCCCAAAAAAAAATAACGACAAAAAAACATAATTAACTTTTCATATAAAACAATCTAAAAAAATAATAACAGGAGTAATTAATCACAACACACCAGCTCTGTACCCTGACCACCTGCTTGAACACTGGAGAAAACTCTTTAAACCTGAGTGTGTACGTTGAACCAACGCCAGAGGTGAATCATCAAGCTTAACGTCGAACTGAATCATTAAAACGTCAGGATGAACGCTGAATCAACGCCAAGGCAGACTCGAATCACCTAACCTTAGCGTGGAAGTGAATATTAGACATCGTGATGCACCATAATCAACGCTAAGGCTGGAGGTGAACGCTTGGGGGATGGTTGGGGGGTGGGGTGGGGATGGCTAGGGGGTGGTGTGGGGACGGGGTGATGTGGGGGTGGTGTGTGGGTGGTGTGGGGTGGTGTGTGGGTGGTGTGTGGGTGGGGAGGGGTAGGGGGGGGGGGGGGACCTCGACGTCAGCTAAGTGAAAATAGATCATTGTTCTCCTGGCTGGGACGAGATAAGAAAGAACCTGACCGGGTAATGAAAGTTTGGCTGGACACCTTTCAGAAAGATGCCAGCGGGGGGGGGGGGGGGGAGGGGAAGACCCTACCACGCCCCCTTTACATTGATGTCATATTACTCACGCCCCTCACACTGATGTCATTGTGACTTCCCATTCTTCTCACTTTCACACTGTTGTCATACTATTATCACTGTTTAACCTTACATACTTTCTCTCTCTCTCTCTCTCTCTCTCTATCTCTCTCTCTCTCTCTCACACTTTTTCTCTAATCCTCACTCCAACATTCTTCCTTCCTCGTTCTGTCACACATACAATTGACACCTCCTCAAATTCTCATTCTCCGCCTTCACACACACACACACACACGAGGACACACACACACACACACACACACACACACACACACACACACACACACTCCAGCTGGTTGAGTTCTTCACAGTTTATGCCTTGAGAGAAGTCCACAACCATCTGCCCCCCCCCACCTACCTCACTGTCTTACGAGAGGTCTGCCAAGTGTGAGGAGGTCTGCCAGGTGTGAGGAGGTCTGCCATGTGTGAGGAGGTCTGCCAGGTGTGAGGAGGTCTGCCAGTGTGAGGAGGTCTGCCATGTGTGAGGAGGTCTGCCAGGTGTGAGGAGGTCTGCCAGGTGTGAGGTGTGACGAGGTCTGCCATGTGTGAGGAGGTCTGCTAGGTGTGAGGAGGTCTGCCAGGTGTGAGGAGGTCTGCCAGGTGTGAGGAGGTCTGCCATGTGTGAGGAGGTCTGCCAGGTGTGAGGAGGTCTGCCAGGTGTGAGGAGGTCTGCCAGGTGTGAGGAGGTCTGCCAGGTGTGAGGAGGTCTGCCATGTGTGAGGAGGTCTGCCAGGTGTGAGGAGGTCTGCCAGGTGTGAGGAGGTCTGCCATGTGTGAGGAGGTCTGCCAGGTGTGAGGAGGTCTGCCAAGTGTGAGGAGGTCTGCCATGTGTGAGGAGGTCTGCCAGGTGTGAGGAGGTCTGCCAGGTGTGAGGAGGTCTGCCAGGTGTGAGGAGGTCTGCCAGGTGTGAGGAGGTCTGCCAGGTGTGAGGAGGTCTGCCATGTGTGAGGATGTCTGCCATGTGTGAGGAGGTCTGCCATGTGTGAGGAGGTCTGCCATGTATGAGGAGGTCTGCCATGTATGAGGAGGTCTGCCAGGTGTGAGGAGGTCTGCCAGGTGTGAGGAGGTCTGCCAGGTGTGAGGATGTCTGCCATGTGTGAGGAGGTCTGCCATGTGTGAGGAGGTCTGCCATGTATGAGGAGGTCTGCCAGGTGTGAGGAGGTCTGCCAGGTGTGAGGAGGTCTGCCAGGTGTGAGGAGGTCTGCCAAGTGTGAGGAGGTCTGCCAGGTGTGAGGAGGTCTGCCATGTGTGAGGAGGTCTGCCAGGTGTGAGGAGGTCTGCCATGTGTGAGGAGGTCTGCCATGTGTGAGGAGGTCTGCCATGTGTGAGGAGGTCTGCCATGTGTGAGGAGGTCTGCCATGTGTGAGGAGGTCTGCCATGTGTGAGGAGGTCTGCCAGGTGTGAGGAGGTCTGCCAGGTGTGAGAAGGTCTGCCAGGTGTGAGGAGGTCTGCCAGGTGTGAGGAGGTCTGCCAGGTATGAGGATGTCTGCCAGGTATGAGGAGGTCTGCCAGGTATGAGGAGGTCTGCCAGGTGTGAGGAGGTCTGCCATAATATTAGGAAAGCTCTGCCATGAGTGAGACCTGACATGAATTACGAAAAGTCTGCCATCGGTTAGGTTATGTATTTTTTCTCTCTCGTCAGCAAACTTCATTCGTCTGAATATGAATGAAAAATTGGACACTTTAAAACACAAGATAATAATTGGAATATATTCAGAAAAATACGAGAATAAGAAAAAAGAAATAAACTGGTTTTTTTTTAGATCTTAGACTTTTATTTTCTTGAACATAATGAAAAAGTCTTGTTCTTCTTCCGAAAACAAAAACAAAATCCTCAGACTTAGAAAGAAACGACTAAGTAATAAAAAAAAAATAAATGAACATAGATAAAAAATAAAATAAATAAATTAATAAATAAATAAAAGTAAAAAAACAAAATATATAACCGGACTTTTTTTAAGATAAACTATTTTCTCGTTTCAAATTTTTACGTAAATACTTTTTTTTTATAACAAATACTTTTTTTCCACCCAGCTTCAACACATGTTTTCCCCTGACTAACCTGGCCTGGGTGCCGTCAAAACACAATAGCCTCATAAAAAACAGCTAAAAAAACAAAAAACAGCAAGCTTTCTCTCTTACCTTTTAGCTTTTATTTAGCTGAACACACACACACACACAACTCTCTCTCTCTCTCTTGTCGTCTTTACAAATAACAATATATCTAAGGGGAAAAAATAATGAGGAAAAAAAATAGTGGTTTATTATCGTTTTGTTTTTAAAGTTCAATATATAACTGTCTTTAATAAGAGAGAGAGAGAGAGACAGAGAGGGAGACACACACACTTTACGTCTTTTAATACCAAGAACTTTCTCCCACGTCTTTGAGAGTAAGAAGGTCATTTAACATAGCCCCCCCCCCTCTCCCCACGTTACTGAGGTTTAAACATCTATACTTAAAGCAATGATAATAGCTTCGTTTCACTTTTTAAGCCAATCAGATTCCTTTCATTTTTTAAGCCAATCAGGTTCCTTTCACTTTTTAAGACAATCAGATTCCTTTCATTTTTAAGCCAATCAGGTTCCTTTCACTTTTTAAGCCATATTCCTTTCACTTTTTAAGACAATCAGATTCCTTTCACTTTTTAAGCCAATCAGATTCCTTTTACTTTTTTAGGTAATCAGGTTCCTTTCACTTTTTAAGCCAGATTCCTTTCACTTTTTAAGACAATCAGATTCCTTTCACTTTTTAAGCCCATCAGATCCCTTCTTTAGTTCACCTGTGACGTCGTTTTATTTTTTAACATTACATTAGGCAGACGCTCAGGTAACACACACACATGTTGGAAGACTACCAAGAACAAGGCTATTATATAACTTCCGTCTTTCTGTCAGGTAAACCAAGCGTAAACAGTCTTAACCTAATTCTCTCTGGGTAGTTTGTGGACATGACCTAACCCAACCTCACTTCAGTTCCATAACCACCACTAACCCTCCTCCTTATGTTATGGAGTTAAGGGCTAAAATACATAAATGATTCGTGATACCTGTACTCCTCTCTCAGGTTGCTTGGGGACAGATTCCTCAGGTGATAAAACATTGACCTAATTCACCTTATAGAAACAGATACGAAATAGTGAAAGAAATACGAATATTTAATATAAAAATTAAAACACGAAGGAAGGAAATATTAAATTGATGAAGAGAGAGAGAGAAAGAATTATTGAACGAGGAAATGTCGAGAGATAAGAGGTGCTAAAACACACAAGAGTTGGGTACACTACATCTTGGCGGGAGGAACACTCGTCTACGATTATTATCAGAGGACACACACACACACACACACACACACACAAGTAGTAGGCAGCCACCAAACAGGGAGGTACTACCGCCTGGGAAGATATTGGCAGCATAATGTGTTGTCTAATGGTAGACCCTGCCGCCATATGGCATCACGAAAATTGTGACCACGTCCCAGGTTGCTGATCTGACTTTCTGCTTCATTCACACAACTGCAGGGTCTCAATTGTTTCTCTTACCCTTGACAACACAACATACATATATCGTTTCTCACTTTTGATCTTTTTTTCATTTTTGTATTTATAGTTCTTTATTATTAATGTTATTATTATTATTATTATTATTATTATTATTATTATTATTATTATTATTATTATTACATTTTCGCCCCCCAGCCCCCGATGTGGGTCAGTGACCTGTGTCCGGGTGGGCTGATCCCCATAAAAACACACACACAAACACACACACGGAAGTTGGATGAAGGGAGGGAAGAGAGTGAGAGAGAGAGACACTGAGTGAAAGTGAGTAAAAGTAAGAGGTAGTCAGAGTGGAAGAATAAGAGGTAAAATGAAAGCGAGTGAATTGAGAGGAAAAGTTGAGAAAATGAGTAAGGGAGAATGAGAGTGAGAAAGAGTGAGAGTGAGTGAGTGAGTGAGAGTAAAAGGAACACACACTCTAATGACCCGCACTCTCAACACACCGAGTATTCAAGAGCAAAACTTCACTCGTGTCTCATGGTTTAAATTGTATCAGCAGAGTCGTGAGGGAAAATTCTGTCTGTATGGTGTGTATGAATTGTGTGTGTATTGTGAGTATAAATTATGTGTATATGGCGTGTATGGTGACTTCTGTTTATCCCTTCAATACGTCACTCATACTTATCACGCGTAGAAAAATACCAATCCAACTTTTAATATGCGTAAAAGAACACGCTACAATACACCCCCCCCCCTTTATTATGTAGCTATTATATACATGAGAGGCGTATTAAACATTGCTGTGTACTAGGCATTGTCGTGTCCCTCAGTTTGGGAGACAATTAATGCAACCAGACGGAAAAAAAATACTCTGCTGGATGCGCTACAATCTCATTACGTGATCCATTTGACGTACTGAAGACACATTGGCGTGTGGACCTGTAATTTATCATTACTGACGTACATGCAGACTTAAGTTAACACACACACACACACACACACACACACACACACACACACACACCAATCCCTACACCCCCTCTTACCAGCTAAGTCCTTGGGGAGGGGAGGGGGGGACAATAAAATTAACACCTGCCGCAGCACTGCACCTCGAACCATAACACAGGTGTACAAAAGTCACGCCTCGGGCTACACCACAACACCTGTAGGTAGATAAGTCCCCCTCTCAACTACACCTTGGGTATATCAAAGCAGCTACACATTACACCACACTTTCACCTATATCTGAATACCTTTACACCCACAATACACCTTCACCTAAACACCTGTGTAGAAATAACCTTTCCACAGCCTTCACCTACACCTGAGCACCAGCTGTGGGTACATCACGTCTCCTTGAATTACACCCAAGGCGACGACACTACACACACCCCCTGACCTACTCCCGAGGCCCAGGGGATGAACCAGACGACCTGTAGTTAAATCACATCTTCAGCTAACATCCTCAAGATCCTCAAGGGAGAGTAGTAAAGCTCAGGGTGCGGCTAGTGGTAGAGGCGGGAACACTCGGTACATAAACCCAGGCGGAGAAGTTACAATCTGGCGAGCGATCCGGCAGATGGGGAGGTGTGGCTGTCTGCGGCGGTGGCGGTACACACACACACACACACACAGAGGGATGTGGGTCTCGCAACACAAAACTGCACATTTACATATTCCCCTCAACCATGGTGCTGAGGGTGGCGCCGCTGCCTCCACACTCCCTCACTGGGCTACGTTGGTCCTGGAGTCCTTGAGTTAAAAGATCCCTAGCAGGAGGTGGCACGAGCTCCCGGATCCTAGGGTTACGTTGATCCTGGTGTCCTGTGGTTGAGAATATCTAACAAAGATGGACCCGTCTTTGTGGTGTGGCTGCCCTAGGGTCCCTGGCCGGGGCAGTAGGTGGCCCTGGGGAAGGCGTGAGTGCGGATGCCACTTTACATTCAAGACGTGGCACCGTAACTCCGGACGCACAGGTTACACAGAGGGAGGATGGCGCCGCAGTATGATACAAGCACCTCACTCCCCGGCACACTCCCTGACATACTCCCTGACATACTCCCTCGCTCCCTGTGCACACTACAAACCCCAGTCAGAGAAACATCAGTAAAATGAGATTTGTGGACCTCGCTTAATGGAACACCATCTGGCTCTGTCCTTACACCAGAGTAAACGTGACGAGCATAACGAGCAGTGATTCCTGGGCTCTGAGTGAACCTGTATTTACTGTGAACCTTTTCCTGTGTGTATGAGAGCTATGGTACCTGAGGAGGAGGAGGAGGAGGAGGAGGAGGAGGAGGAGGAGGAGGAGGAGGAGGAGGAGGGGGAGGAGGAGGAGGAGGAGGAGGAGGAGGAGGAGGAGGAGGAGGACACAGTAAAATGAGGTAAGTGTTATATCTCCTTTAAGTAACGACAAAAAACCCAGCCGACCCGATACACACACACACACACACACACACACACACACACACACCTACCTCGCTGGCAAGGACACTCACTCAATTAAGGTAGTACAGTGCCTTAATACTGTGCTTGTTATATTGTCCCTTAGTCTGTTGGTCTACAGTAGTTCTAAAAAATATATATAACTTTCCTGTCGACTCCTGCAGGCTACGAAGTGTGTGTGTGTGTGTGTGTGTGTGTGTGTGTGTGTGTAAAAGGACTCTTGAGGGAGGAAGCGAGGCGGGGAAGCCAGAGGGGGGGAGTTACAATGGTGGCGTCCGTAGTGGCAACCTCCAGACACCCGACTGTAGGCCCAGGTCACACGAGGCTTATACAGTGTGTCAGGTTTCTCATCTCTCTAAATGTTTCTCAGTACGTGGAGTAAGGAGACCGAAAACCTCTCTCTAATTTAAGTACTTAATAAACAGTTACTAAATACATAATGAACTTGATTGTAGAGAGGTCATACAAGGTCACTGAAAAACACAATTATAAACGTAATCTTTTTAACTCAGACAGACAGACAGACAGACAGACAGACAATAACTAAAGCCTCATCTTCCTTCCCATTATCTTTTAAATATTGTTTCTTAAGTTGGTATCAGTAATTTATTTAATATTTTTGTTTCACGTCTACTCCTTCTTCTTCTCCTCCTCCTCCTTCTTTCTCCTTCTTCCCTTCCTCCTTCTGTTTCTCCTCCTTCTCCTTCTCTTCCTCCTCTTCTTCTCTTCCTCCTACTCTTCTTCCTCATTCTAATCCTCCTCCTCTTTCTCCTCTCCCTTCTTCCCTTCCTCCCACCCCCTCTCCTCTTCCTCCTTTCACACTTCAATTATTTCTCTCTCCACCGTTTCCCTCACCTCCCTGCTTCGTGATACTCTTCAGGAACTTCAGTCAAAAAAGGTGGGCCACAACCAACCCTCACAACTCCCTTACTGTAAACAACACGAGAGGGCTTCAGTACAGTCCAGGTAAATAATTAATAAAGTGTCTACCAGGTGAGTGAGTTGGCTCCCTACCTGGCCCTCTCCCCCTCAGTGAGAGAGAGAGAGAGAGAGAGAGAGAGAGAGAGAGAGAGAGGTCAACTAACTCGCTAAATCACCTTATGGTTACAGAGGCAGGCACAGGTAAGAGATGCACCTTGGCAGTACCTAATTAGGGACAAGACATCGCAAAGTACCTGAGTTACACCTACTAACTGGGGAGGGAGGGGGGGGGGGGTGTACTTTCCACTCCATCTGTGTAGAATGACTAAAACACTAAAGTTAAACCATGTGAAAAATGACTAAAACACGAAATTTAAACCATGTGAAATGACTAAAACACGAAATATCCCGGAAAGTTAAACCAAGTGAGATTACTATAAAACACGAAACATAAACTACGATAAATAATTAAAACAACCACTCACAAACCAAGTGACGTGGAATGATTAAAACACGAAACATAAATAAATCAATCAATAACAAAAGTCGGCGAAAAACAAGTAAAATATACATAAGAAAAACAAAAACACAGTATATAAACAAAGAAAATACGCGAGCAGACAAGATGGAGGGAGAGGAGAGGGAGGGGAGAAGGGGGAGGAGGGGAGGAAATAGGGAGGTGGGGGGGAGAAAATGGGAGGAGGGGGAGGAAATAGGGAGGAGGGGGGAGGAAATAGGGAGGTGGGGGGGGGAGAAAATGGGAGGAGGGGGAGGAAATAGGGAGGTGGGGGGAGGAAATAGGGAGGTGAGGGGGAGGAAATAAGGAGGTGAGGGGGAGAAAATGGGAGGAGGGGGAGGAAATAGGGAGGTGGGGGGAGAAAATGGGAGGAGGGGAGGAAATAGGGAGGTGGGGGGAGAAAATGGGAGGAGGGGAGGAAATAGGGAGGTGGGGGGGGGAGAAAATGGGAGGAGGGGGAGGAAATAGGGAGGTGGGGGGGAGAAAATGGGAGGAGGGGGAGGAAATAGGGAGGTGGGGGGGGGGGAAGAAGTGATTTGGCCTCATCTGAACCCCGTTATTATCGACCTGAGAGAACAACAACGGGACACCCACAGCCCGTATCGCAACACCTATATCGTATTATCGGGGTTTTGGAAACACTGCCTCGCTGTCAGTGTTTCCAATTGAATATAACACACCAATACTGTGTACATCCCTGGTATGTATATCTGTTTTTCTCACACACACACACACACACACACACACACACTCTGTCTCTCTTTTGGGATTACCTAAAAATTCGATACCCAAGCTTATTTTTTCTGATTATAAGACCCCAGCTTATTTTACTTGGATATTAAGACACCCCAGCTTACTTCACCAGATGTAAGTTCTTTAAACTGGGTCAAATACAACCTTAAGTTTATTGGGTTTGCTCTTACATTAAGCAGAGTACCGCGTTGCCTTACTTAGGTTAAGAGGTCGCAGTATCGCTCTCAAGGGGTTAAGTTATAGTACTCAAGGGGTTAAGTTATAGTTCTCAAGGGGTCAAGTTATAGTACTCAAGGGGTCAAGTTATAGTACTCAAGGGGTTAAGTTATAGTTCTCAAGGGGTCAAGTTATAGTTCTCAAGGGGTTAAGTTATAGTTGTCAAGGGGTTAAGTTATAGTTGTCAAGGGGTTAAGTTATAGTTGTCAAGGGGTTAAGTTATAGTACTCAAGGGGTTAAGTTATAGTACTCAAGGGGTTAAGTTATAGTACTCAAGGGGTTAAGTTATAGTTCTCAAGGGGTTAAGTTATAGTACTCAAGGGGTTAAGTTATAGTACTCAAGGGGTCAAGTTATAGTACTCAAGGGGTTAAGTTATAGTTCTCAAGGGGTCAAGTTATAGTTCTCAAGGGGTTAAGTTATAGTTGTCAAGGGGTTAAGTTATAGTACTCAAGGGGTCAAGTTATAGTACTCAAGGGGTTAAGTTATAGTTCTCAAGGGGTCAAGTTATAGTTCTCAAGGGGTTAAGTTATAGTACTCAAGGGGTTAAGTTATAGTTGTCAAGGGGTCAAGTTATAGTTGTCAAGGGGTTAAGTTATAGTACTCAAGGGGTTAAGTTATAGTACTCAAGGGGTTAAGTTATAGTACTCAAGGGGTTAAGCTATAGTTCTCAAGGGGTTAAGTTATAGTACTCAAGGGGTTAAGTTATAGTACTCAAGGGGTTAAGTTATAGTACTCAAGGGGTTAAGTTATAGTACTCAAGGGGTTAAGTTATAGTACTCAAGGGGTTAAGCTATAGTACTCAAGGGGTTAAGTTATAGTTGTCAAGGGGTCAAGTTATAGTTGTCAAGGGGTTAAGTTATAGTTCTCAAGGGGTTAAGTTATAGTTCTCAAGGGGTAAAGTTATAGTTGTCAAGGGGTCAAGTTATAGTTCTCAAGGGGTCAAGTTATAGTTCTCAAGGGGTTAAGTTATAGTACTCAAGGGGTTAAGTTATAGTTCTCAAGGGGTTAAGTTATAGTTCTCAAGGGGTAAAGTTATAGTTGTCAAGGGGTCAAGTTATAGTTCTCAAGGGGTCAAGTTATAGTTGTCAAGGGGTTAAGTTATAGTTCTCAAGGGGTTAAGTTATAGTACTCAAGGGGTTAAGTTATAGTTGTCAAGGGGTTAAGCTATAGTTCTCAAGGGGTCAAGTTATAGTTCTCAAGGGGTCAAGTTATAGTTCTCAAGGGGTTAAGTTATAGTACTCAAGGGGTTAAGTTATAGTTCTCAAGGGGTTAAGCTATAGTACTCAAGGGGTTAAGTTATAGTTCTCAAGGGGTTAAGCTATAGTACTCAAGGGGTTAAGTTATAGTTCTCAAGGGGTTAAGCTATAGTTCTCAAGGGGCTAAGCTATAGTTCTCAAGGGGTTAAGGCGTTAAGCTATAGTTCTCAAGGGGTCAAGCTATAGTTCTCAAGGGGTAAAGCTATAGTTCTCAAGGGGTTAAGTTATAGTACTCAAGGGGTTAAGTTATAGTTCTCAAGGGGTTAAGTTATAGTTCTCAAGGGGTAAAGTTATAGTTGTCAAGGGGTCAAGTTATAGTTCTCAAGGGGTCAAGTTATAGTTGTCAAGGGGTTAAGTTATAGTTCTCAAGGGGTTAAGTTATAGTACTCAAGGGGTTAAGTTATAGTTGTCAAGGGGTTAAGCTATAGTTCTCAAGGGGTCAAGTTATAGTTCTCAAGGGGTCAAGTTATAGTTCTCAAGGGGTTAAGTTATAGTTGTCAAGGGGTTAAGCTATAGTTCTCAAGGGGTCAAGTTATAGTTCTCAAGGGGTCAAGTTATAGTTCTCAAGGGGTTAAGTTATAGTACTCAAGGGGTTAAGTTATAGTTCTCAAGGGGTTAAGTTATAGTTCTCAAGGGGCTAAGTTATAGTTGTCAAGGGGTTAAGCTATAGTTCTCAAGGGGTCAAGTTATAGGTCTCAAGGGGTTAAGTTATAGTTGTCAAGGGGTTAAGCTATAGTTCTCAAGGGGTTAAGTTATAGTACTCAAGGGGTTAAGTTATAGTTCTCAAGGGGTCAAGTTATAGTTCTCAAGGGGTTAAGTTATAGTACTCAAGGGGTTAAGTTATAGTTCTCAAGGGGTTAAGTTATCGTTCTCAAGGGGTTAAGTTATAGTTTTCAAGGGGTTAAGCTATAGTTCTCAAGGGGTTAAGTTATAGTATTCAAGGGGTCAAGTTATAGTACTCAAGGGGTTAAGTTATAGTACTCAAGGGGTTAAGTTATAGTTCTCAAGGGGTTAAGCTATAGTACTCAAGGGGTTAAGTTATAGTTCTCAAGGGGTTAAGCTATAGTACTCAAGGGGTTAAGTTATAGTTCTCAAGGGGTTAAGCTATAGTTCTCAAGGGGCTAAGCTATAGTTCTCAAGGGGTTAAGGCGTTAAGCTATAGTTCTCAAGGGGTCAAGCTATAGTTCTCAAGGGGTAAAGCTATAGTTCTCAAGGGGTTAAGCTATAGTTCTCAAGGGGTTAAGGCGTTAAGCTATAGTTCTCAAGGGGTCAAGCTATAGTACTGAAGGGGTTAAGTTATAGTACTGAAGGGGTTAAGTTATCATAAACAAGGCATTAAACACTATCCACTCCCAGTTCTATTTACATACCTGTTCATTTATCCTAAGGTGTACTGAATGCAAAGTTAATGATACGTAAAGTCATTGGAAGTCGTTTAATCACAAGGTTCGCTATTCTGGAGGTTAGATTAGGTTAGGTTTTAGGTTAGGTTAGGTATAGGTTAGGTTAGGTATAGGTTAAGTTAGGTTAGGTAAGGTTAGATTAGGTTAGGTTAGGTTATGTTAGGTTAGGATAGGATAGGTTAGGTATAGGTTAGGTTAGGTTATGTTATGTTATGTTAGGTTAGGATAGGTTAGGTATAGGTTAGATTAGGTTAGGTTAGGTTAGGCTAGGTATAGGTTAGGTTAGGTTAGATTAGATTAGGTTAGGTTATGTTATGTTAGGTTAGGATAGGATAGGTTAGGTATAGGTTAGGTTAGGTATAGGTTAGGTTAGGTTATGTTATGTTATGTTAGGTTAGGATAGGTTAGGTATAGGTTAGATTAGGTTAGGTTAGGTTAGGCTAGGTATAGGTTAGGTTAGATTAGATTAGGTTATGTTATGTTATGTTAGGTTAGGATAGGTTTGGTATAGGTTAGGTATAGGTTAGGTTAGGTTATGTTATGTTAGGTTAAGATAGGTTAGGTTAGGTATAGGTTAGATTAGGTTAGGTTAGGTTAGGCTAGGTATAGGTTAGATTAGATTAGGTTATGTTATGTTATGTTAGGTTAGGATAGGTTTGGTATAGGTTAGGTTAGGTTAGATTAGATTAGGTTAGGTTAGGTTAGGTATAGGTTAGGATAGGTTAGGTTAGGTATAGGTTAGGTATAGGTTAGGTATAGGTTAGGTTAGGTATGGGTTAGGTTAGTTTAGTTTCACCACACTACCGCAGAGTTCCCGGGTGAACATGACCTTGGGAGGACCCACCACACCCCACAGTCCTATGTTGATAACTTTTGTCTGGGTTAATGAACGACTCTGTTTTGACACTTAAATGGTGCAGTAAACAAACATAGAAATATTCCATAATGTAAATAAAATATTGTTAACCCACACGAACCATAATATAAAATAACACACACACACACACACACACACACACACACACACATACACTACACCCAGGCGACCTTGTGATCGACCTCTCTGTGGTTATTCACGGCCCGCAGAAAAATGGCCACCCCACCTTTACACATTCCACCAAATTCCACCTCCACAGTTATTTCATTACACAGGACGGCCAGACCACAACAAAATACAGTTTCCACTCACAGATTACATGAACGAGTACTGTATGTATTATATGTATCCTAATGACAATAATTATGTGTATTATGTATATGTGTTATGGTAAATGTTTAGTCTCTACATATTGTTTATATGTTCATTTACCTGTATGGGTATACCTGTCTAACTATAATTACTATATACTCCCCCCCATCTTCCTAGACGTGATACAGGGCCGATTACCCACACCTGTCTCCCCCACAACCCACCCACCTGTCTCTCCCACAACCCACCCACCTGTCTCTCCCACAACCCACCCACCTCCCTGCCTCCCCCACAACCCACCAACCTCCCTCTCCCACAACCCACCCACCTGCCTCTCCCACAACCCACCCACCTGCCTCCCCCACAACCCACCAACCTCCCTCTCCAAACTACGGTATCAAATAACTCTGCCAAGCCAAGCGTCAGTTGCTCGGATCTCCCCTCCTCCCCCTCCCCCCTCCCAAGGCTTTAGTAAACCACCGCATGACTGAAGTAAACCAGACGAGAAGAGACTTACTTACGGCGAGTCACTGCCTGGGGAGAAGGACTGAGGGAAGGAATGTAAGTGTATCCTGGGGCTGGAGACGAACCCGGAGTCCTGAAGAGGGAGGGGGGGGGGGGGGGTGAGAGAAGGAGGCACAAAAACTCTTCCCCCAAAACCAGTAAATATCTCCAGCACAGAATCCTTTATCGTGTCCTTCCCTCGTCCTAATCCTTCCTTCTTGTCTCCTCAACATTCTGCGTCTTGGAGAGTCCCCGACCCCCCCCCCTCCCGACCCCCTCCTACTAGCAGTGTATCCTTCCATGTCCTCTTCCTTCCTCATACTCTTCTTCAACTTTTCCCTCCCACCTCCATCACCCTCCTATCCCCCCCCCCCTTTCCCTCACCCTACCTCTCCCCTTAACCCCTACTCCTTCTCCCCCTCTTCCTCCCCCTCCACCACCAGCCAAAGACAGAACCCCCACTCTCTAGGCCAAAGGTCTTTAAGGACTCGGGAGAGGGGGGAGGGGAGAGGGGGGAGAGAGGGGGGGAGGTGAGAGAGGGGGGGAGGTGAGAGAGGGGGGGAGGTGGGAGGGGGGGGAGGGGGAGAAAGAGAGATGAGAGTCGTTCCAAGAGTGAGGGAAAAAATATCCTAACAAAGAAACGAATTGGCCACCAGAACGTCACATCATCCACCCTCCTCCTCCTCTTCCCAGTCTTCCCCCTCCTCCTCCTCCTTCTTCTTCCTCTTCCTTCCAGTCATCTTTCTCTTTCCCATTCCCCCTCTTCCTCTACATCCTCCTGCTTCTCCTTCCCATAGTTCCTTCACTCTAGGATAATATATAGGAACCCCTGAGAGAGAGAGAGAGAGAGAGAGAGAGAGAGAGAGAGAGAGAGAGAGAGAGAGAGAGAGAGAGAGAGAGTTTCTACACCATAAACCATCAAGACGAAGAACTTTTTAACTAAACCAAAATTCGACTTACGGAAAGAAACCTAACCTAACCTCACCCAACCTAATCTAACCTAACCAAACAAACTCAACCTAATTATACCTAACCTATTTTAACCAAACTAAACCTAACCTAAGACAACCTAACCTAACCAAACTTAACTTAACCTAAAGAGATGGACCACTAAAGACTTTGGGAATAGTATATGTAGCTGTTGCCAATAGACCTGTACAGCGAGAGGGAAGGGGGGGGGGTAGTGTGGGAGTGGGGTAGGGTGGGGAGTGGGGGTGGGGGGTGGGGTGTAGGGTGGGGGAGTGGGGTTAGGGATGGGGGGGTTAGGTTGGGGTGAGGGGGGAGGTTAGTAAAGTAGTAGTGTCAAGGTTCTCAGTACAAGTGGTATAAAGGTCAGAGCTTGGACAGGTATAGTTCTGGGGGGCATCTGGGGGAATTGGGGGGGGGGGGAAGTGGCTGGGTTCTGGTCGACTCTGGGGGAAGTGGCTGGGTTATGGTCGACTCTGGAGGTATTTGGGGGAAGTGGCTGGGTTCTGGTCGACTCTGGGGGAAGTGGCTGGGTTCTGGTCGACTCTGGAGGTATTTGGGGGAAGTGGCTGGGTTCTGGTCGACTCTGGGGGTATTTGGGGGAAGTGGCTGGGTTATGGTCGACTCTGGGGAACCAGGAGGAGAGATTAACTTGGGAGGGGAGTGTCTTGGATCTGGACGACTCTGGGGAGCCTGGGAGGGGAGTAGTATAGAGCTGGGTGAACATCCTGGGGTGGGCTGGGGAGTGGAAGGATGGGGTGGGGTGGGGAGTGGAAGGATTCGGGTGGAATGGGGAGTGGAAGGATGGGGAGGGAAGTAGTATGCCCTCTAAGGGGTGGTGGTAGTGAGGGAGGAAGACTCTGGGGAAGTACTCGGTCCCCAGAGAGCGTGAGGAACCCCCAGAAGGGCGGCGTTACAGACAGCCACAAGTGGGACACGAGAATCAATAGCCCGGCCGCTGACCCACTGTCGGGGGCCTCACCAGTGCCGCTTCCCTCCCCTTCACCATGGCCCTTCCCCCCTCCACCATGGCCCTTCCCCCTCCCCCCCCTCCACCATGGCCCTTCCCCCCTCCACCATGGCCCTTCCCCCTCCACCATAGCCCTTCCCCCTCCACCATGGCCCTTCCCCCTCCATCATGGCACCAAAACCACAACGGCGTGGAAGGGGGAGGGGAAGGGTGAAGGGAGAAGCGAGCGAGGGAGGACAGGAAGGGTAACCGGGGGAGGAGGAGGAAAGGGAGGAAAGGGGGAGGAAGAAGGGGGAGGATAGTAGAAGAAGTAGATGGGTAGGAGAAAATAGGTAGAGAGGTAAGAGGAAGTAGAAGGGGAAGAGGATAAGTATGAAGGTAAGAGAGAGAGAGAGAGAGAGAGAGAGAGAGAGAGAGAGAGAGAGAGAGAGAGGTAAGACAAAGGAACAAGCAGGAGGAGAGGAGAATGACAACCAGTACTGGCAGCATAATAATTACCACACACACACACACACACACACACACACCATCACAACGACCTCCCTAGTACCATAAACACCATTAAGGTTAAATTAATGGCGCTGAGACATTAAATAAGAGGAATAAATCACAAATTAGTAACTAGCCCCCCCCCCAAAAAAAACTTAAACATTAAATAATAAAAGAGAATCAAGATAGATAAAGAAATCCCCTCCTGCCCCCTCACCCCCCCGCCCCGCCTCGCCCCGCCCCGCCCCGCCCCAACACCAGCCCACGGGGTCATATATCTAGACTGATAACGATGGACAATTCTGATTACTGAACGTTTCTCTGATCTTATTATGGTTTATAAACACTCATAACAATGCTAAGGTGGTGGTGATGTGACCTTTGTGAGTTATGAGGTGGTGATGTGACCTTTGTGAGTTATGAGGTGGTGATGTGACCTTTGTGAGTTATGAGGTGGTGATGTGACCTTTGTGAGTTATGAGGTGGTGATGTGACCTTTGTGAGTTATGAGGTGGTGATGTGACCTTTGTGAGTTATGAGGGGGAGGTGAGATGACCTTTGTGAGTTATGAGGTGGTGATGTGACCTTTGTGAGTTATGAGGTGGTGATGTGACCTTTGTGAGTTATGAGGTGGTGATGTGACCTTTGTGAGTTATGAAGTGGTGGTGAGATGACCTTTGTGAGTTAATAGGTGGTGATGTGACCTTTGTGAGTTATGAGGTGGTGATGTGACCTTTGTGAGTTTGTGAGTTGTGAGGCGAAATATCAGCTTCAACTCCATAGTAAAGAATATCACAGCTAAAATGAGCAGTGAGTGGTGAGCAGTGAGTGGTGAGCTAGAGGTCTTCACAACAGGATATAACCACCACTATTGTGAGCTTTTGTGAGGCGTGAGCTGTGAACTGAGAGCTGCTGAGAGTCGTGAGCTGTGAACTGTTGAGCTGTTGACACCCGTGAGCTATGAACTGTAAGCTGTTGAGAGCCGTGAGCTGCTGAGAGTCGTGAGCTATGAACTGTGAGCTGCTGACAGTCGTGATCTATGAACTTGTGAGCTGTTGAGAGCCGTGAGCTATGAACTTTGAGAGCCGTGAGCTATGAATTGTGAGCTGTTGAGAGTCGTGAGCTATTGAGACCCGTGAGCTATGAACTGTGAGCTGTTGAAAGTCGTGAGCTATGAACTGTGAGCTGCTGAGAGTCGTGAGCTATGAACTGTGAGCTGCTGAGAGTCGTGAGCTGTGAACTTGTGAAAATTGAACCTTTATATGCAAACTGTCAGGCGACCAATAACAGCGTGTGTGTGGGTGGTTGGGTTAGCTGTGGTGTTGAAGACCTCGTGTCAAGTGGGTGTTATCTCCCCCCCCCCTCTCTCTCTCTCTCCATCTCGTTAATGCTTCTCTTCGACTCTCGCTTTCTCCTCTTCCTTCTCTCCCTTTTCTAACACCACTTCCCCTACTTCCCCTCACCACTTCCCTTACTTCCCCTCACCACTTCCCCTACTTCGCGCCACACCACTTCCCTTACCTCCCCTACACCACTTCCTCTGCCTCTCCACCCACCACACTAATTCATAACACGACCCTCGCCATCTTATTACCTTCCCTCTCTTTCTCTCATTCGTTCTTATATTTCCTCCCTCACCCTTTCTTCCCAATTAACCTTAGTCCTGACCTCGTTTTATCCCCCTCCCCCCTTCTCTCTCTCTCTCTCTGTTACACCCCTTTCTCTACAGTCAGATATATATATTAATTAACGCAAGTCCTTTCTTCCCCTCTCTCTCTCTTTTTTCTTTTCTTTCTCCAGTAACAAAGATAAAACTCACGCAAGACCTCTCTCTCTCTCTCTCTCTCGTCACAAAAGATACGCACCTTCTGTTATACACAACTTGTCTCAAATACACAGACAAGAACTATAGATGAGAAGTGTGTCTAGTGTGTGATTAATCTGAGTATGTCTAGTTCACCTGAGTGTGTCAAGTTCACCTGAGTGTGTCTAATTCACCTGAGTTTACCTAGTGTATATGGTTAACCTGAGACATCAATATACTAGTGTACCTGATATCCCTTCCACCCACCACACACACACACCTGTCCTCATCACCACGAAGTCTCACAGGTGTAACAATAACAAGAGGAGGTTTAAAGGTACAATAGAAGCCCCACCCTACACTACGTTACAACCCTTTAACACTATAATGCCTCCGGATCACCTGAAGAATAAGACACCCACAGCTTATTTCAATTGATGATTAAACAGCCGTAAAGTTAAATGAAGGATTGGGTTTGGTTAGGTTAGGTTCCATATGGTAAGGTTATGTTAAATTGGGTTTGGTTAGGATAGATAAAGTAAGGTTATGTTAAATTGGGTTAGGCTAGGCTTGATAACGCAACACTATGTTAGGTTAAGTTAATATTAGGGTGTTTAATCATCAGGTAAAATTAACTGGGGTTCCTAATCTTCAGGTGATCCAGTAACACGACACAGGACGGACTCACTATGACAAGCTGACTTGGGCCCACCTGTAGTCTACATGTAATTGCTTCCGGGGGTTTCTCATATACCCCCCACGGGCTCCAATTAGTAGTTAGGTTACCTGGTGATCAATCAAGCCATTACTAGATACACACACCAGGTAAAGGTATATACACAACAGGTATTACAGGTATTTTAATAATAATCTTAATATCATCCATTAATAACGCTCATTTTCCTTCGTCACTTATCCTTACACTGGCAGGTAACCGTAAGGGCTATATCCCAATCAAGCATTACAGATTATGGTTTCTATTGTAGTTAAGGACAAAATTCACATGACACTATCTGGTACCATCTACTTGAGGGTGATGTAGGTAAACGAGATTGAGATTTTGAAACCCAATTTATTTGTATTTTTCACTATTAAATGTTTATAATTTATGTGAATGTGACAATTTAGAATAAAAAAATAATAATATCCATCAATCTCATGTACTAGCCACAAGCAGTCAGTGTCGGAAATATTGTCAGATGTTGAAGGAATTGTGCAGTCTGTTGTCAGGTGCAGGGAAATTCTTTTGTCAGGCGTTTAGGGAAATTCTGTCAGCGTTGAGGGAATTCTCTCTTCAGGTATATATATAGGTAAGTCTTACATTTCACCCGTCGTGTTTTGCACATTTCCCTGCCACCTGTCCTCTCCAGGTGTACACGCTCCCACGAATTCTTTTTCCCCAGGTGACGACTAAAGAAGGAAACTCTCTATAAACACCAGTTGAATGTATTTTCACTTGTGTTGACAAAAGCTGAGGGAAAACAAGTTGATGGTGTATTTGCTTGGGGGGAGATGAACAAAGGCTTTCGTATTACATATTCACAGATACAAGGAGTACTAATATTTAGCTGTTAATTATATATATATACAATGACCCTGAGTACAATGTCTTAATTCCCCTTGAGTATTGGTACGGTACAATGTCTAATACCTCTGAATACGATGACCTATGGATTGTACTGAAGGGGTTAAGTCATCATATTGAAAGAGTTATCATTGTTCTCAAGGGGTTAAGTCATTATACTGAAGGGTTAAGTCATTGTACTAAAGGGGTTAAGTCATTGTACTAAAGGGGTTAAGTCATCGTACTGAAGGGGTTGTCATCGTATTCAAAGAGGTTAAGTCATCATACTCAAAATGGTTAAGTCATCGTATCGAAAAAGGTTAAAGGCGTTTCACCAGACGAATATTCCTTAATCATAAAGACGAAACAACAGCCACCACCACCACCACCACGCAGGATTTACCTAACCAACAGATGATACTAAACGAAGAACAATTTCACAAGTCCTTTAGAACGTGTCTATTGTAATGAGTATAAATTAAGCACCCTTCAAGCTCCTCACTCCTTTACAATACCTACTACCTGACGTTCACTCACATGTCTGATAAACTTCCGCCTCCGGTACAGTTTTCTCCTTGTTCCTCCTTCGTATGTTGGGTGCGGGGCGTGGTCACCTGTTAGTATACCTCACCCCTCAGTGGTCTTGTTGGTGAGAGAAGGAGTCTTGTTGGTGAGGGACGGGGTCTTGTTGGTGAGGGAAGGGGTCTTGTTGGTGAGGGAAGGGGTCTTGTTGGTGAGGGAAGGGGTCTTGTTGGTGAGGGAAGGGGTCTTGTTGGTGAGGGAAGGGGTCTTGTTGGTGAGGGAAGGGGTCTTGCTGGTGAGGAAAGGGGTCTTGTTGGTGAGGGAAGGGGTCTTGTTCTTGAGGGAAGGGGTCTTGTTGGTGAGGGAAGGGGTCTTGTTGGTGAGGGAAGGGGTCTTGTTGGTGAGGGAAGGGGTCTTGTTGGTGAGGGAAGGGGTCTTGCTGGTGAAGGAAGGGGTCTTGTTGGTGAAGGAAGGGGTCTTGTTGGTGAGGGAAGGGGTCTTGTTGGTGAGGGACGGGGTCTTGTTGGTGAGGGAAGGGGTCTTGTTGGTGAGGGAAGGGGTCTTGTTGGTGAGGGAAGGGGCCTTGTTGGTGAGGGAAGGGGTCGTGTTGGTGAGGGAAGGGGTCTTGTTGATGAGGGAAGGGGTCTTGTTGGTGAGAGAAGGGGTCTTGTTGGTGAGGGACGGGGTCTTGTTGGTGAGGGAAGGGGTCTTGTTGGTGAGGGAAGGGGTCTTGTTGGTGAGGAAAGGGGTCTTGTTGGTGAGGGAAGGGGTCTTGTTGGTGAGGGAAGGGGTCTTGTTGGTGAGAGAAGGGGTCTTGTTGGTGAGGGACGGGGTCTTGTTGGTGAGGGAAGGGGTCTTGTTGGTGAGGGAAGGGGTCTTGTTGGTGAGGGAAGGGGTCTTGTTGGTGAGAGAAGGGGTCTTGTTGGTGAGGAAAGGGGTCTTGTTGGTGAGGGACGGGGTCTTGTTGGTGAGGGAAGGGGTCTTGTTGGTGAGGGAAGGGGTCTTGTTGGTGAGGGAAGGGGTCTTGTTGGTGAGGGACGGGGTCTTGTTGGTGAGGGAAGGGGGTCTTACTGGTGAAGGAAGTGGCGGCCGTACTGGTTATAGGTAAGTCGTCTATAGACCATTGTGAAGACAGTGGGTTCCTTTTCCATTCAGCGTTGTGGCACTGATGGCAGGAGTAATGGCACTGATAATTTGGGTAGTGGTCCATTTGTACAGGTTTAGTGGCACTGTTAACAAGAATAGTGGCCCTGACAAATTGGGTAGTGGTCCATCATATTTAGTGGGTAGTGGCGCCCTTAGCAAGAATCATGGCCCTTGTGACATAGATAATGGCCACTTTTGTTGACGATGGTTGTATTATGTGGGGGTGGGGGGTGTTCGTGGTCCCTATTGGTCGAGGTAGTGGTGCTGGGGTAATGACCTTGGGTAGTAATAGCTCTGAGGGGGGGGGGGGAGGGGGACAGTATTGGTGACCGTGGTGAAGTTAATGACCCTTGACCCTCCTTAATGACCTCCCCTTCCCTATGGTCAGTGATACCCAACCTTGACCTTTTCCACGCCAACGACCCCCCCCCCCCTACTACACCCCGTCAGACCCTGGTGAGGTGAAGGGAAATGAGGGAATGGGAGTGGCGAGGCAAAAGAGGGAATGATGATGGAGAGAGAGAGAGAGAGAGAGAGAGAGAGAGAGAGAGAGAGAGAGAGAGAGAGAGAGAGATATGATGATAGCGAAGTAGAGAGAGAAGAAAGACGGAAGATAAAGAAGTGAGTAACATAAATAAAGATGAAGAAACGATAAAAGGATAAAAAATAAATCGTACAATAAACGAATAAAAGAAGAAGAGAAGGAGAAGAGAATGATGACTATAAGAATAATATAATGATGAACAAAGGGGAGAAATAATTATATAAAAGAATAGTTATGGAAGAGAGAGAGAGAGAGAGAGAGAGAGAGAGAGAGAGAGAGAGAGAGACCAGCTGGGTGAGTGTTGACAGCGAGATAAGACACGAGCTTTACTGGGCTTCCTGACAGCCACAGCACCTTCACCTACACCACCTCATACCAGCATCGCCTTCACCTACACCACCTCATACCAACACCACCTTCACCTACACCACCTCATACCAACACCACCTTCACCTACACCACCTCATACCAACACCACCTTCATCTACACCACCTCATACCAACACCACCTTCACCTACACCACCTCATACCAACACCACCCTCACCTACACCACCTCATACCAGAACCACCTTCACCTACACCACCTCATACCAACACCACCTTCACCTACACCACCTCATACCAACACCACCAACCCCACACACCTCATACCAACCCCACACACCATCAACACCACTACATGCATCACCACACACACACACACACGGGTCCTCATCTGAGTGGTGTTCATGGCAGCCTCTTCATACACAAATAAAGGAAAATAGCGTATAATATGACTCTCCACTCTCCCACCCCTCCTTCCCCTCCCCCCCCCCCCCCCAGACGGATAGCGGGGCACCACAATCCCATTTTCCGCTGGTGTTGGCACTCGACCCAATATATCGGGCGGGGGAGAATGGCCGACACAAACGGGACACCCTCATTTGTTTCATCCACGACACTGCCCGCAGGACCAGCTTCCTCCATCAGGTGATTGTCCGACCTGCAGGAGAACCCCCCCCCCCCAACCCCAACCACCACCACTACCATCAACCCTTCCTTACCCACACCAGACGGATCTCTCTCTCTCTCTCTCTCTCTATCTCTCTCTCTCGTTAACTGACCTAGTTCCTGCGTTATTCTCTCCCATCTATCACTCATGTCTACAACAACCTGTACCTCAATTTTTCAGTTGTTGATTGACCCAAGTGTTATAAACGTGTTTGTAACCAATGGAGACTTTTTTGGGGGCCATCGAAAATTACTCTCCCATTCAGTAATCCCTCACCCACATTGGTCAGGACGGGAATGTATTATCAAACCCCTTTTTACGAACCTGAGACATTGGATAAGTCAATTTACTCGTCCTTCAATAATGTTCATAGGATAAGTGGATCAGCTATATTGTTCCCCGAAAGAGTGAATTTTTTACACTGTGTTGCCTGGAGTTGTCAGTAGTATATTCAAGTTGATATTCCATCACTATCACCACTTGAATCACCACATCATCACCAACATCACTCTTCATATATAAGGAACCTCCGATGCACCACTAATATGGTCACTATAGCAGCACCTTAACACCACTACCGTCACCAAAATACCACTGTTTCTAGTCGCTGCTAACATCACAGTTACGGATATTATCACTCAACGCAACACTGTCATCACCACCACACCAAGTTGAGTCACCAAAACATCACTGTCATCACCACAATTCCAACACCAGATGGTCACTACTACACCAGTATTAATTACATTAAGTCACCATTAAACCAAAGTCGCCAACACTACACTAGTCACCACTATCACCGTCACCACCACCACACCAAGGAACGGCGGCCCACTACAATTATAAGAAGAGGGGGTAGTAGTAGTGGTGGTGGTAGTAGTAGTAGTAGCAGTCACCACCTCCCCCTCTCCCTGCCACTAAGTAGATTATTCCGAGGGCCACTTCACCTGAGCCGATTACGTGGTACAGTCCCTCCCTGTTGTGTCGTCATCACCGTCACTCAGGTGTTAGCTACCCCCCCCCCCCCCCCACACACACACACTGTCAAGAAAGCAAACTCAAACTACAACACACATACAAATTAACACACACACACAAACAACACACACACACACACACACACACACCAACATGTGTAGAACGGTATCTGAGACAAGTTGGTAGACGAATATGTAAATAATCATATGTATAAAAAAGGAAATCAACAGTAAACACGAGAACCTTTCCGGGCACACCTGTTCCCCTCACGTAAGGTCAGAGGTCACGTGAACACAACCACCACCAAATGGACCATCAATCACACATCAATAACCAATAACTTCTTTACCATCTCCCATCACCTGTAGTTCCCATATGGCTCTTGCGATCTCTATGCCTGTAATGTTATTTTCGTCCGAGAGAGAGAAATAAAAATTTAATTTAGTATATACACGTACAAGTCAAACTCACCATTGAAGTAAAACCTCGTAAAAACGTTCTGTGTGTGTGTGTGTGACAGTCTGGATGAAAGAAGCACGTTAACAGTGACTCAAAGTACGAAAACCATCATCACTACTTCTACTACTACCACCACCCATACTACTACTACCACCACCACAACCACTACTACTGCCATCACCAGCACCACCACGACCTGGCCATTACTGGTACAACAATACGGGTCACCTGAAGACAAGACACCTTAGTTCTATTTCACTTGATTAAACACTAAGCTGAGTACAGAGACAGGTTAAAGCATCTTAATTTGCACTCCCTCGAGAGACGTAGAGTGAAGGGCGATATGATAGAGGTGTATAAATGGAAGTCAGGGCTAAACAAAGGGAACATTACAAAGGTACTCAAACTATCCAACCAGGAGTGAACTCGTAACAATGGTTTTAAATTAGACAAATTTAGATTTAGGCGCGAAATAGGTAAACATTGGTTTGGAAATAGAGTAGTGGATGAGTGGAACAAGTTACCAAATATCATAATTAACTCGAATACGCTGGATAGCTTCAAACACAAGTTGGATGGATGTATGAGCGATAGGGGTTGGGTGTAAATGGGATTGCCCAGTTTGGCCTAACCTAACCAAGCCTAACCGAACCTAATCTAACATAATCAGTAGTCATACGTTGTGTTTACTTTCGTGTTTCCTCGTTACTGTGGCTCAAAATAACACACACACACACACACACACACACACCAACCAGTCATCTCTCCCACAACACAAACACACATGATACTGATGGACGCGGACGTGTTTGTAAACTTTGCTGGTTGTAAAGGTCGCGCCCTGTTGATTAATGCTGTTGCCTGAGTGTTTTATTGCAGGAAGTAAATAGAGACATAACCAAATTTACAGTACAGAAACACCCAGGAATAAATACTGTCCGACTATAGGCGCACACACACACACACACACACACACACACACACACACACACACACACACACACACACACACACACACACACACATTAAAGCTAAATTGTTCTACTGATTAACTCACAATAGTTCCCTCTGAGGACACCACCAAATACATGAAACATCGTCTCATTAAAAAATCACACGTCCGTAACATTATTGTCCACACCTCCGTAACATTATCTTCCACACGTCCGTAATATCATCATCCACACGTCCATAACATTATCTTCCACACGTTCGTAACATTATTGTCCACACCTCCGCAACATCATTTTCCACGCGTCCGTAACATTATCATCCACACGTCCGTAACATCATCATCCACACGTCCGGAGTTGGAGTAAAAACGAAAGAGAATTAATGATCAGTTCCCATGGGCGAGGATGATGATGGTGGTGTTTTTTAGTTTAACAAATTTATTGGCAGAGCTTGTAGTACAGTTTGCCTATTCTGAGTAATTAAGTCAGGTCTTGACACTGAGGGTGGTATCACTTCTCACTGTCACGCAGGACAGAGGTTCACACACAAAGAAATACATCATATTCATTAACAACTATAAATGTATATAGGTCAGATTCATATGGGTAATGTCAATGTTCACTGCCATGCAGGACAGAGGTTCGTACACAAAGAGTTGCATCATATTCATTGACAGTACATATACATATATGTAAACACACACACACACACACATATACATACATATACGTATATACATACACATATAAACGTACATGCACATATACATGCACACACGCACACATACATACATATACGTCGGTCAGATTCATGTGGGTAATGTCACTTTCCACTGCCATACAGGACAGAGGTTCGTACACAAATAATGCATCATATTCATTGACACTATATATAGGTCAGATTCATGAGGGTAATGCCACTGTTCACTGCCACGCAGGACAGAGGTTCGTACACAAAGAAGGAAATACATCACATTCACCAGCAGCATATATAGGTCAGTGGATCACATACATTGGAGTCATATTCTAATTGAAGACTAATCAGTGTGGGCTAGCAAATTTGGGATAAACAGCAAGAATGTCCTCAAGCACACCTGATTCAATGAAGTAATTACAAGTTCAAGATACAATAAGTCAGGTGGGAGTCAGAGGCACGAATTGACGTAACTTTCTGACGGGACGACAAGTGACAAACGAGGACATGAGAGGCCACCGACAGGGATATATTAGTTACCCATCAACTTTGTAACTCAATATACAGTTTTCTATGATACATCGTCACTTGTGCTGGCGGCGTAAGGGGGTACTAATCTGCTGTATAGTTTCGGATATATTAAATTATCCTCTTCACCACCTGTCTCTTGTTTCCATGATTTTTATAGGATTTAAACGGGCAGGAACGCCAGGTGCCACAGACTAACTGCACCCGCCTTCTTTTGTGATAAGACCTAAGCTTTGCGAGTACAGCTGAGGGCTTGTAATTCACAGAAGTTGGTTAAGCGGACGTTAAAATTACGACCGCAATAATAAAGTACTCAGGCTCGTTTTGCTCTTACGAAACTTTAGCACTGCGGGTGGAAGGTGTGTCCTGACATATTAAAGGTGACATTCTCAGTGATTACATGGCCATTATTTGAGTGAGATATATGATTTTTCCACTGTGATTGGCAGAAGTGTCTAGGAAGGTCAGAAAATCATCACCGTGAGTTTATGTGAACTTGTGAAGGATGGCTGGTACAGTATCTACAGGTAAACATTAATAAACTTGTAACAGGAAGAGTAGTCAAGTTTTCCAATATCTTGTCCTCACATCCTACTGAAATCTATCCAATTATCTTCCCTTGCGTCAGGAGCTGGTTTAACCTGTTCTTGTGTTTTGTTCCACCAAACACCTACACACCACAACGCCATCTGCTTCACCAGGTCAGTTACAGAGACCACCACAGCACAACCAGTATACGATCACCATACACGATCACCATCACGTTAACTACAAACATCAAAATGGTAACATGCTGTAGATACCGGTACTAAATGAATCTTTAATAAACACCACCACTAACAACAGTCTTCATCACTACTTCCACCACCACGAGGATCAGCCACCACCGTCGCCAGCCAACACCACCACTAAGGTCAGCTAACACCACCACTAAGGTCAGCCAACACCACCAGAGCCAGCCGCCACAACAACCATCACCATCATCCAATACCATCATGTCAGTCACCACCACAACCCTCAGCCAACACCACCACTATCACCACCACCGACAACCAACACCATCCACCACCAACATGTGATAACTTTATCCTACCACCTACACAAAAATCCCCAGTCAACATTCATCGCCATTTCCGCCCTTCTCTCCCCCCTCCTTTCTTCCCTCCATTTAATGCTGATTTTACCCGTTATAATTTACGTCTATGTTAATTGGAGCTACGATTTTGCTTTCATATTTATTGGATTGTTTGCACTAACTTATCCTTACGTATTTTTTTCTACTTTTCTCTTTCTTTCATTATTTTCCTTGTTCTTGTTTTCCTCCTTTATCCTCCTCCCGCCTGTCCTCCTCCGTCTCTCGTACCACAACGGCCTGCTGAGCTCAAATAGTGGACGGGTTAGTGCGTCGTCGGCAGAATTCGCGGGTAAATAGGTTAAAGGGAGGACATTTTTCCCCCCAGGATGAACGGAGACGTCTTCCTAGACTTCACCCTAAATTTATCATCAGTTAATAATTTCGTTAAGTATATAAGTATCTTAAAGATTGCCAGAATTACTTAAAAATCTTGTTATTTAATCAACTTTATGCAAATATAACATTTCTCTTTTAATATACGCGAGTAAATTCCCTGAACTCGATACTGTTAACAGTGCCGGATTTAGACCTGAGGAGGCCCATGGGCAGCCTCTTTGTGGAGGCCCCCCTCATTATAACTCCCCAAGAGGGTGAGGTGGCGAGTGAAGCGAGCCTAAACATCTGGGAGTTTCGGGGGGCGCTGTAAGCCCCCCGGGAAAATTTTGAAATTTGAACACTTCTTTGGAGAATTTTGAAGCCATATGCAGTTATATTGAGGAAATTAGAACACAGCGCCCTGATGGCATTCGTAATGGAAGTGCTAATGAAAAAAAATATATATATTTTTTTTTAATCTCAATTTCGTTATTCCATGTAGTTCATTTTTA
Organism: Homarus gammarus; assembly: GCA_958450375.1. Taxonomy (NCBI): domain Eukaryota; kingdom Metazoa; phylum Arthropoda; class Malacostraca; order Decapoda; family Nephropidae; genus Homarus; species Homarus gammarus. The sequence goes on from CAUDMG010003940.1 coordinate 39,819, forward strand.
ATCAATATATGTTTGTGGAATTCTAAATATATCGTTAGCAACACAAACAATAGCATTCATTAAAAATATACGGTTCATAGGAAAACCAGGTAATCATGAATTTCAAGGAGTAGCTAGCCTAATTTTTATTACGCTTCTTGCTGAACATAGTTTTACATGATGGAATAGATAAACATGAATTTTAAAGAATGAAAATAAAAATAATCCAAATGAATAAACAAATAAATAAAATATTGTAATATGTGGAGGCCCCTGGGCAGCTGCCCACTTTGCCCACTCCTGAATCCGGCCCTGACTGTTAATGATTTTAATTATCATATAAGGAAAAGTAGGACGCGGTTACAGAGTCCTCCTGAAATGTGAAAACGAACTAACTATATAAACTGCAGTTGTTGAATATTGCTTTTATATACCCATAAAGAAAATATCAAACTTTTGGTATTAAACTCGAAAGTACTCAAAAAAGATAAAAATCATCCTCAATCTTGGACACTGATAAAGAATGTGGTTCATCTTGCTGGTTTAGTTTGTTTTTGCAGTTCAAAAGGGTCTGCTTGGACGGGTTACCATGGAGACGGGCCCCGGTGCGGGAGCACACCATCTGAGTGGAAGTGGTGGCAAAATAACAATCTCAGCCTTTATGTGTCTCTTCATTAGGGCTCATATCCCAAGTTGTGCCCGCGGAATAGCCTCCTTAGTCGATAAGAATCCTTAAGTAGTTCCCCGCTGTAGTCTCCGCTCACTGATATCCGATTTTTATGAGGCCGGTGTTTGTATTTTATGATTTTTCCTCGACAATGAAATTATTAAAATACAGAAAACAAAATTAAATTACAACAATATTTAACTGTATGGGAACACACAATAAGTTCATTTTACAGCATAGGGTTAAGGTATTTAATATCTATGACACTCCCTTGCTATAAATAATTCAAATTGGAAAGTGTTTGTTAAGATATTACTGTACTGACACGCCCCCCAAAAATCAATATTAAAAAAAAAGAGAGAAAATTAACATAGTATCCCTTTCCAATACAACTTCGAATTCGTTTTCTATGGTGACTGCAACAGAGAAAACGATTTGAAAACGAAAACTTGCAGGACTAACTTTACGTATTTTTCTTCCGCCCAAAACGCCTTTGTAGAAACAATTTCCATCACTTTATAGCACAAGAAACATATAAATCACATTAATAATCCAAGGAGAATTTTCACATAATGTAAAATACAATTATAAAAGGAACGCTTACACTACAAACAGGACGTCCCTTTTTCAAATAACTTAAACCTACTAATTTACTTTACTTACTGTAATACCGGTTACCTGGCTTAACAAAGTGAGAGTAATGATGACTTACCTTGGTGACGAACTTAGCGTCCAGGTCAGTGAGGGGGGTGCGGGAGCGGCGGCCGGGGCCCAAGGAGCCTCCGATGCCGCTGGCCCCTCGCCCCCCCAGCTCCACGCTTGACCCTGCCATGCCGCCACCCCTGTAACACAAACATCGATGTTATCATAGCGTAACATAACCTCTCCTGTTACAATAACCTAAGTCAGAGTTATAATAATAATAATTAACGGTTTATTGAAAGAGCTTGGCAGCCAGAAGGCTGAAAATATACAGTTACATATTTGGGGAATGGGTTTCGAATTACAAATAATATACAAGTAACATAAGTGACACAAATAAGATATATAATAACTAGATGGGGAAAAGCTCAAACTACAGTTCATTTCAACATAGTGACAGTGTAAGGAGTAGTGTTTACTGGGAGTGAATACACTGGTTTATTACAAATTATTGATAATTTTTACACTGGTTGGGACTGGGCTGTTCTTATAGCGATCAGTTCGTGCACGTATGGGCTGGATGCGGTTGTGGTGTCGAACAGCAATTCTCGGACTAGGGATCTCAGGTGGTAGTAGGAGCCGGCCGCCATCCACATTATAAACAATATCGGTGTCCCGATAAAAACAATAACATCACTGTAAACACAACTAGGTCAGGTTCAGATAATGTCACAAACCTTGAACATAAGCAGTAACCTTACCATTGTTTTTGTCACATACCACTACCCAGAAACAAGACCAATGGTACCACGATTAACTACGAACACAGTACAATATTACCAACACACTCACCATCAGGCTGGGTTCAGTATGAGGTTACCACTAAGTAAACACAAACAGCACCGTTACCATAATGAAACAGTTGTGTAAAACAGTAAACAGAATCATTATCGAATTAGGAAAAGACATTACCTTTCGTCCTCACCTCCTAATGAACCCCTGAACCCTCGTTATAGTGAGACACCCGAGTAAGCTAGCGGCCCTACAACGGTTAAGAGAAGCAGGTCTGTGTTGTACATTTACCGCATGGGGAGACAGAGGCACACGGTTAACGAGGGATGTACAGTACCAGGAGGAATGACTCGTGGGTAATAAGGAGTGAACAAGGACTAATAATACACCCTGAGATGAGAGAACTGGTTGTGTTATATACCTGCAGGTGATTCCGCTTCTCCAGGTATATATAATTAACTCTATCTATCTATCTATCTATCTATCTATCTAGCCAGTAGTGACGTCAGTATACATTCCACCTATTAGAGTACAAATATTATTAGTGACTTGAGTAAGAAATTGGAATATGTACACAATTCCAATCAGGCTGTATAAGATTGACAAGAACACACACACACACACACACACACTCTTTCTCATCACCTACAAGAAAACAGAAATTAAATAATATTCTGAATTTTCTTATTTCTTTACTGGTCACACTCAAATGACTCCTGTGCCTTTATTAGCAGAGTCAAGGAGAAATTTAAGCTACCAGTAACTAATGGAATATACAAGTACTTGATATGATGGATTCAGTATAAATATGTAGCCAATTCTATGCCTTACAAATAAAAGAACAGATATGCATAAATTACTACGGTGCTTTATACTTCTTAAATATATTCAAATACTTCACTTGTTCCATTATTAAAACAAATTTATATTTTATTTGATATTTTTGTAAGGAAACATTTAGGTAAGGTAAGGTAAGGTAAGGTAAGGTAAGGTAAGGCAAGGTTAGGTAAGGTAAGGTAAGGTAAGGTAAGGTAAGGTAGGGTAAGGTAAGGTAAGGTTAGGTTAGGTTAGGTAAGGTAAGGTAAGGTAAGGTTAGGTTAGGTTAGGTTAGGTTAGGTAAGGTAAGGTAAGGTAAGGTAAGGTAAGGTTAGGTTAGGTTAGGTAAGGTAAGGTAAGGTAAGGTAAGGTATGGTAAGGTAAGGTTAGGTTAGGTAAGGTAAGGTAAGGTAAGGTAAAGTAAGGTAAGGCAAGGTAAGGTAAGGCAAGGCAAGGCAAGGTAAGGTAAGGTAAGGTAAGGCAAGGCAAGGCAAGGCAAGGCAAGGCAAGGTTAGGTTAGGTTAGGTTAGGTTAGGTTAGTGTCTAGTTACTACTGACAGACATTTCTAATTAAACAGAATTCCAACATGGCCCAACTTGCTTCAGGAACTTGAGCACATATTAATTACAGCCAACATCAATCACCCTAACTCCCTGCATGAAGGCCCTCCAACACACAAGCCTCCTTCTCCTCCTCTTACACCCCTTTACGCTCACCCAATCACACTTCCATTACTATAAGTGTCACGCCGAGATGGGAAGCTGGAGGTCCCGTCACCAGCACCATTACCCAGGAGGCCACTATCAGCCCCACCATCACCACCTGACACAATTCTCTTTCACTGTGTCACTCAGGCAGGTAATGATGTTCTACACACTTCACCTCCTACCTGTGTCACCTCCCCCGACCGACACAAACCACTATTACCACTCATCACCACTCACCATAATAACACCACCTATAATCATCACAGTCATCACTATCATCACCACAAACCATACTAACACCATTTAAACCAACCATATCACCACCTCAACCACCATCACCTCCCATACTTTTGCACCACCACCAACCACCACGGCCAATATCACCACTAAAACCTTATCGCTATCCCCTCAGGCATTTAGAGAGAGAGAGAGAGAGAGAGAGAGAGAGAGAGAGAGAGAGAGAGAGAGAGGCGGTGATGGACTTCTCTTGTTCATCATAATTAACGTGGCAGTATACTAAGAGCCAGGCTGCGGGAGGTCGTATGGTGTAACGGGAGGTCCATTACCAAAGATAAGGTCGTGGGGTTCGAAGCAGAGCAGAGAGCGTTCGAAAAGTAGGTGAGGAGGAGGAGGTGTTCGAAAAGTCAGGGGATGGTTAAAAAATATACTAGTTCAAAGACTCGTTTCAGTGTTCAGAGACTAAGTCCAGGACAGGTAAAACATTCTAAGGATCACCTGAAGATTAAACACCTCAACTGGGGTGTCTAACCGTCAGGTGATCCCATTCCGGGTCGCCTTTGTATTAACGAATCACCTTAATTACTAAGCTCCTCCTACTTTACTTGTTTCCTTAGCAACCATTACATATACAGACGCTGATTGGTCGACAGTTGCTAAGGGAGCTGCGACGCCACATCGTTAAATAAACACCATTTTTTTTGTCTTCCTTTCAATGTGTAATGATTTTTTTTTAAGGTGGAAAAGAAAAAAATGAAAGTAAATCTGTCTATAGCTGCAACAGACAGACACAAACAGAGCTCAGTACTGGATACACGCCAGGTCCTCTCCGTCTATAGCTGCAACAGACAGACACAAACAGAGCTCAGTACTGGATACACGCCAGGTCCTCTCCCTAGCAATAATATAATTTACTCCAGTAATCTGATCAACTAATTAGTACCTGTCAAGACCACACCACCTGTCTCTATAGTCGGGAATTTATACAGGTGAACCTCCCGTGTTTTAGCTTATTATTTATCTATTTCCTTTATTAATTTTATTCTATTTTCTTAATTACATTTGTCTTACATATTTATGCATTGTATTTCATATTATTTTTATTCATTTAGTTATAATATTTTTTGTTTCTTTAATAATCCATAAATATAAACGAACATCAACTTTGGTGCATAATTACAAACGATAATTATAGACCTAATATTCCTGACGTCTTCGTAACACCCCCCCCCCCCCCACTCACCCACCTGTCGTACTCAAGGGATTAAGTGCTCATCCTTAAGGTGTAAAGTCATAGTACTCAAAGGGTTAAGTCGTCGTAAGCAGGGAGGTAAGTCATAGTACTCAAAGGGTTAAGTCATCGTAAGCAGGGAGGTAAGTCATCGTACTCAAGGTGGTTAAGTCATCGTCCTAGTAGGGGGTTAAGGACGACTAAATAGCATTTTCATCAAAACTAAACAACAAAAATTTAAAATCTACAAAATAAAATACATTAAATATGGAACCTTTTCTGTATTTTACGAGAGAGAGAGAGAGAGAGAGAGAGAGAGAGAGAGAGAGAGAGAGAGAGAGAGAGAGAGAGAGAGAGACACTTTCCACACTCCGGACACTCCTGACACAAAGGCTCTCTCTCCACACTGGCGGTACATCAACACAATACGAAGAGCTTGTGTATAGGTGGGAGAGGCAGGCAGGGAAGCTGAAGTGTAGGGGGAGGGGTGGTGAGGAGAGGGAGATGAAGAGGGGAGACAGGAGGATAAAGAGGAGAGAATAGAGTGAGGGGGGGTGAGGAGAGGGAGATGAAGAGGGGAGACAGGAGGATAAAGAGGAGAGAATAGAGTGAGGGGGGGTGAGGAGAGGGAGATGAAGAGGGGAGACAGGAGGATAAAGAGGAGAGAATAGAGTGAGGGATGGGGGGGGGGTGGTGAGGAGAGGGAGATGAAGAGGGGAGACAGGAGGATAAAGAGGAGAGAGAATAGAGTGAGGGATGGGGGGGGGGTGGTGAGGAGAGGGAGATGAAGAGGGGAGACAGGAGGATAAAGAGGAGAGAGAATAGAGTGAGGGATGAGGGGGGGGGGTGGGGGGGTGGGGAGGATTAGTAGAGGAATGGAGGGAAGGAGTAAATAGATGAGGGAAGAATGAGGAAAGAGGAGTTAAAAAATGGAGGAGAAAGAATGAGGAATAATACTAATAAATTATGTAACAAGGAGAGAGAGAGAGAGAGAGAGAGAGAGAGAGAGAACAAAGGTATATTCACTATATTACTTTGACCTCACTCCTATTACTCTCTATGGGTCCCTGGTACGTGATAAAACTTTACTACGGACGGGGACGACATACTAAGGTGCCAAGGTACGTACGACAAGAACAGGTACAAATACAAATACAGGTAAATGTGTCTCTATAACTCCTGTGAATATTCCCTGTCAAGATATGTATAATGCCGGACTCCATATTCATTTCCGACTGCAAAGGGATGATGACTCGTAGCGCAATCCAGGAGACATTAGTCGAATCCCTAATCTAACCTAACCTAACCTAACCTAACCTAATCTAAGCTAACCTGACCTAACCTAATCTAACCTAACCTGACCTAATCTAACCTAACCTGACCTAATCTAACCTAATCTAACCTAACATGACCTAATCTAACCTAACATGACCTAATCTAACCTAATCTAACCTAACCTGACCTAATCTAAACTAATCTAACCTAACCTGACCTAATCTAACCTAATCTAACCTCCCCACATATATCTATTACGGCTACGGTGACACATCTTGACTAGGGAAATCAGAAGGTACATGTGTAAAAATTATCTATGTAACTGTACCTCATAAATAAGGCAACTTCAGTGTTAGTATTCATTATAACTCACTCCGTGTACGTATATAACGGGATGATTGTGTGTACGTATTTTTCACACCGAGTATCCATGTGTACCTATACCATGTGAATGTTCGTGTGTAGGGATTTTTTTTTTATGTTATGTGAGTATCTGTGTGTGCCTCGTGACCAACCAGCAGTGTGGTGTTCTATGAGTGTGTGGCAAGAATTCTTATCAGTTACTATCCGGAGTGTTTATCGGTGCTACCTAGCAGACGGGTGACCCTGAGATGAGGAGTGTGTTCACTCAGGTGGTGCAACTGTCTGCCCGGCTTGTGACTGTCTGCTTCCTTGTTTTTGTCTGCTTAATTCCTTGTCTGCCATCTAGCTTGTTGTTTACATGCACAATTACATGCCACATAAAGTCTCTACTTCCTATGTAACGTAAATAACAATTAAATGACGAAAATGACGAAAATTACGATGTTATTTACTTAGACTTTAACAAAGCGTTTGACAGAGTACCGCATCAGATGATTCTGAGAAAAGTTAAGGCTCATGGTATCGAGGGGAAAGTTTTAAATTGGATAAAATCATGGCTCACCGATAGAACACAGAGGGTCAGCGTAGATGGTGTTAAATCTGAGTGGGGCTGTGTAATCAGTGGGGTTCCCCAGGGGTCAGTACTAGGCCCACTCTTGTTCATAATCTACATAAACGATCTAGATACTGGGATCAGCAATGACATAAGCAAGTTTGCGGATGACACCAAAATAGGGCGGCAGATTAATTCAGGGCACGATGCAAATGCATTACAGGAGGATCTAAATAAACTGCAGGGGTGGTCTGAAAAATGGCAAATGAAATTCAACACCAGCAAGTGCAGCGTACTTAATATTGGAAGAACAAATATTGTCAATGTATACAGCCTTAACAACATCAACCTAGAGCAGTCGACTTGTGAAAGAGACTTAGGGGTACTTGTAAGACCGGACCTACGGCCTAGAAAACGGTGCGTTGATGTTCGAAATGAGGCAGAGTATTAGGTTTTATATCTAGAAGTGTAAGTAATAAGAGTGCAGAGGTCTTATTGCAACTGTATCTTGCGCTAGTCAGGCCGCACCTCGATTATGCTGTTCAGTTCTGGTGCCCTTATTATAGAATGGATATCAATTCACTGGAGTCGGTGCAACGAAGAATGACGAAAATGATTCCGGGACTTAGAAACCTTCCATTTCAAAATAGATTAAAGAAACTAAACTTGTATCCCTAGAAAGACGAAGAGTGCGGGGAGATATGATAGACATATTTAAGTGGGTGAAAGGAATCAATAAAGGAGATATAGATAAAGTTCTTATAATATCCGAGCAGGATAGGACTCGTAACAACGGATTTAAGTTGGATAAGTTTAGGTTTAGGAGGGAGATGGGAAGGAACTGGTTCATAAATAGGGTGGAAGACGAGTGGAACAAGCTTAGTAACTTTTTAGTAAGTGCTGGAACGCTGGAAAGTTTTAAAAGGAGGCTGGATAGATTCATGGATGATAGAGAGTGGTTGTAACTCTAGACAGGAGCTGCCATGCACAGGCCAACCGGCCTATTGCAGACTCCTTATTTTCTTATGTTCTTAAATTAAAATCACATTACAGATGAATGACCAACAGTGGCAGGTTGTTAGTCCCGTTACGTCACACAGCTCCTCACACAGCCTATAGACGAACAGGACGCACAGTAACACCAAACATAAGGGGTCCAGGATGAAATGACCGTATCTAGAGGAAGACACTTAAGTTACTGTGGTGCCCTGGTGTGTGCTACAACTCCGGGTGACACCATCCGTGGTGCCATGGAAAGTACTATTTACGGTGTATGAGGATATTTGTGTCTTGCTCTCTGTGGCACCAAGCATATTGTTGCATTAGCGGTGGCGCCAGGTCATGTGTTACACCACTGCCTAACATGTGTGGCCCCTTGCCAGCACTAAGCTTTGCACTGCGCCATGTGTTGCAACTGGCCCGCGTGGCACCGCTGGTCAGCCACGTGTCCGAGCAGTATCGACCGCGTACGGGTATGAGTCACATGCATCTGCAACAGCTCAAAACACGCAAGGTCTCGTGCAACTCAAGGAGGTCTGCCTGCATTATTAGTCCTCTTGCGTATGACTCAACCCCACCATTTCCCCCAAGTACACACACTGCGCACTCCCCACACACAAGGTCATGCAGTTATCATCAAGGGGAGATTAAAACACAATGTACTGTACAGTCTCCTTCAAGATTCTTCGAACACTGCTGGAGACAGCTGGCAACTCAAGGCCGTTTGTTTACTATAGTACGTAGTATAATATAATACGTAACAACAAAGCCCTACCAGTAAATTAAGCAACGGGGAACTAAGTAACCAATCACCGATCACTTTTACATTTATTCATAACTTTTACGATGTACTATAGTAAACAAACGGCCTTGAGTAGCCAGCTGTCTCCAGCAGTGTTCGAAGAATCTACAACGAGACTGTACATGTTAATGACAAGACTGGTCCTGCTTCCTTGTTATTCACTGTGTGTAACTCGGGTACCTATAAGGCTGCTGGTGTACAATTAAACCACACCACTACTCCTGCCTGATGAACTGCTGTACATGCAGGGCCAGATACCGAGTACAGTACAACAATTAGAGGTCTTGTACACTGCAGGGACCATGCAGATGTAGAGTACAGTACTAAAGTGACAGGTGCTGCAGCTAGAGGAAGTGTACACCAGATGTAAACTACAGCATAAGAGCGGCACATGTTATTGCAAGCGAGGGAATGATCAATACCCCGCTGGCCCTGCAGGCTCCATTAACTAGTATTGTGCTTCTCTCTCTCTCATACACCACTCATGTCCTCTACCTCTCTCACTCTCTCTCTTCCTCACACCACTCCCTCTGTCTCCCTCTCTCTCATACACCACTCATGTCCTCTACCTCTCTCACTCTCTCTCTTCCTCACACCATTCACTTCCCCTGTCTCCCTCTCTCTCATACACCACTCATGTCCTCTACCTCTCTCACTCTCTCTCTTCCTCACACCACTCACTTCCCCTGTCTCCCTCTCTCTCATATACCACTCATGTCCTCTACCTCTCTCACTCTCTCTCTTCCTCACACCATTCACTTCCCCTGTCTCCCTCTCTCTCATACACCACTCATGTCCTCTACCTCTCTCACTCTCTCTCTCTTCCTCACACCACTCCCTCTGTCTCCCTCTCTCTCATACACCACTCATATCCTCTACCTCTCTCCCTCTCTCTCTTCCTCACACCACTCACTTCCTCTGTCTCCCTCTCTCTCTCATACACCACTCATATCCTCTACCTCTCTCACTCTCTCTCTTCCTCACACCACTCACTTCCTTTATCTCTCACTTTCCCTACCCCCCCCCCCTTCTCTCTCTCTGTCCCTCATATCTTTCTCCTGCCTCCAACATCTCACAGTTCTTTGTTCCCTCTTTCTTTCTCTCTTCTCTTCCTTTATCCATCCCCTTCACCTCTCACCCTGTGCCTTTTCCTTTCCTCCCTTCCCCCTCCCATCGTCTCCTCACTATCACGTTTTCTTTTTCTTTTATTTTTATCTTCTCTTTTTTTTTTCTCTCTCTCTCTCTCTCTCTCTCTCTCTCTCTCTCTCTCTCTCTCTCTCTCTCTCACTTATTCCTCTTCTTTCCTCACCTTTCGTCAATTCTTCAAATCTATTTTCTGTGTTCAATCCCTACCTATTAACCCTCCCTAATCTCTACCTATTAACCCTCCCTAATCCCTATCTAACGACCATCCCCCAATCCCTCCTAACGACTCCCCAATCTCACCACTCATAGGCGCATGGTAACACACACACACACACACACACACTCTACTAATCTATCGTAAGTATTGATCTGGTATGACTCAATCACTCTGCTTGAGCCACCGTCCCAAGCACTCGCTACCACTCACCCTCAAGTACATGCTCTCTCACTCCCTCAAGTACTCGTTACCACTTTCCCTCAAGCACTTGCAATCACTCACCTTCAATCTCCCGTTTCTTTAAGCACTCAATGTCACTCTCCCTCAAGCACTAACTATTATTCACCCTCAAGCACTCATTATCACTCCCTCAAGCACTCACTATCACTCTTCCTCAAGCACTATCACTCGTCCTCAAGCACTCATTATCACTCCTTCAAGCACTCACTATCACTCTCCCTCAAGCACTATTACTCAACCTCAAGCACTCACTATCACTCTCCCTCAAGCACTCACTATCACTCTCCCTCAAGCACTAACTATTACTCTCCCTCAAGCACTCGCAATCACTCTTCTTCAAGCACTAACTATCACTCTCCCTCAAGCACTAGACATCCCTTTTAGTGTTTACACCTAACGCTCCTTCAAGCACTTGTTACCACTCTCCCTTGAGCACTGGCCCTCCCTACAGCCTGAACTACAATACTACATGACGCTACAGCTGAACACTGGCTCTGGTAAATAATACAGCCGCTATGTATCAGGTAATTAACTGATAGCTACATACTAACAGTAATTATGACACTTCAATATAAACATTCAATTAAATATATACACAAAGATAATGTTTATTAATGTTGTAATAATGAGTCCAATGTTTCTATACTTTTATTTATAATTAGTTGAGGACTATGTTGTGATATGAGAACCTCCCCCCCCCCCCCCCCCCGCAACATCAAGACACCTGGTTCAATCAATTACCAACACCTGAGTACACCTAATAATCACAGGTGATGTTTCCTCTCGTGTTTGGAAGAGTGAGTTTGTAAATTTATGCAGAAAAAAAAAAACATGAATGGTGTTATATGTTACTGTGTTTTATAATGGTGAATTAGGGTTAACATAACGATTTCTTTAAGGGGGTGGGGGAGTAATTTGGAGAGGTTTGTTATAGTTTGCCACTTCTGAGGTAAAAAAAACAGTGTTACCATCGACACAACACATCCTGCTACTGTTACTTGAGACGCAACATACATCCTGCTACTGTTACCATAGACGCAACATACATCCTGCTACTGTTACCATAGACGCAACACATCCTGCTACTGTTACCATAGACGCAATACAGCTTACTAATTTTACCATAGACGCAACACATCCTGCCACTGTTACCATAGACGCAACACATCCTGCCACTGTTACCATAGACGCAATACAGCTTAATAATTTTACCATGGACGCAACACATCCTGCAACTGTTACCATAGACGCAACACATCCTGCAACTGTTACCAGAGACGTAGCACATCCTACTAGTGTTACGAGTGATACAACACATCCTACCAGAGTCGCAATACACCTAGCCAGTGTTATCAGTACACCCAATTAGTATCAACAGAGACCAGAAAATATAAATAAGGAGAAGTTATAACTAAGAAAAAGGAAAATAAATTATAAAAATAATAAACAAAACAATAAACTGAAACAAGAAAAAAGAACAAAAAACTAAGAAAATAAATTAATAATTATAATACAGTAATTAATAATAATAATAATAATAATAATAATAATAATAATAATAACAAACGACGCATATCAAATATATACAAATCCATATAAAAACACAGAAAATATATGTAAATAAAAAAAATTACAAACAAGAAACAAGGACAACCAATAAACAAGTTAAATAAAAAATAAAATAAACTTACAAAAACATTGAAAAAATAAAATAAATATATAAGAACAATCAAGGAAAAAAAGGAACACTCGGAAAATTTGACCCAGAGACAAAGGAAAAAACTTGACTTGAATACTTGAATATTTTCCTGGTGGTGGAGGTGAGTAACCGAGTCAAGTCACCCACTCACTCACAACGACTATCCTTAAAACACATAAATTACTGACCAATCATTATATATTTTTTTGTATACTTGAAAAAATTTAAATGACAGAATACTTAAAATGATTCACTGTCGTTCGCTCGAGAGATATAATGTCATCTCTTCCTCTTAGGTAATACCGGGGTGGCGGGGGAGGGGGTGGCGTGAGGGGGGTGTAAGGAGGGGGGGTGGCGGGGGGGGGGGTGGCGTGAGGGAGGTGTCAGGAGGGGGGGGGAGACGGGGGTGGTGGTGGTGGTGGCGTGAGGCGGGTGTAAGGAGGGAGGGGTGAAGGTTCTAGGCTGTAGATATAGATAATCAGCAAAAATAGCTGGTGACTGACTTGTGACGCTCTGGACGTTTCACCACACACCGCAACACCTCCCTGATCTGCCTTCTTTGTTACGCCATGTTACGAAGACCTCACCACCCAAGTACCAAAGATACCATAAACTACCACTAATATCTACCACAACTATCAATTATCATAAACTCAACAAAACATTGTAAGTAGAGTAGCCCATCACAACAAAAAATAATACGTGGACAGAGGGTGAAGGTTAGAGCGTTAACAGAGACGTACTAGATCACATATAAGGCGGCTCCCGCTACTGATTAGCCACAGTACAACTCCGGCACTAGATCAGTGATGGCTGTGTCGCAGAGCTGGTGAGTTCTCCCTACTGTTTAAACCTTTTTGTGCCTGTACAATATAAACTATTTCTTATATAAAATGGAAAGTCAATTTTTTTTTAGAATGAGTTTATCGTAAATTTCAGATTGATGAAATTAGATGTTCTTCAATTTCTACTACTGAATGACCTTATTTATGTATATAAGTAATAATCTCAACTAGTTATGACTGTTCTCACATCTCAAATTAACAGTAAACAAAGAGTAATTAGCAACACCCAACACCGACAGTTAATATTGCCATATAATAATAATTTACGGTTTATTACGAAGATCAACAAGCAGGAAGTATATTGTGTTTGTTTATTACAGTGTGGTGTGTGTGGTGGTGAGGCGTGAGGGAGGCTCCCTTGACGGGTCCTGCCCCTGGTGACTGCAACCTACGCCTCACCAGGGGCAGGACACATTGCTCCTCTACTCAGACTGATCTGCCCAGGCGACACATGGCGAGGACCTCCTGCTGGTGACTCAAACTGACTCACCTCACGACGCACACAACGGCGTGAGGTGTTCCAACTACCACTATGATGTGACCACAGAGGCTACTACACCTGTAGTACAGCACCAACACCCGTGGTACACCACCTCCACCCGTGGTACAGCACCTCCACCCGTGGTACAACACCACCACCTGTGGTACAACACCTCTACCCGCCACAGTCCACACGGGTGGTGCAGGAGTCATGGGTGTTGTAGGTCCTGCGGCAGGTCTCCAACACCCCTGAAACACAGCAGGACTCCACCTCCTGCTCTACTCAGCGACTCCAGGCAGCCTCCATCAGGAGGTCCTGACGACTCAGGACTTGTCAACGAACCATTTCCCTCACCTCACCTTCTGTTGTTGACACTGCAGTATTGCATTACAGCAATATGTAAAACTAATCATTTATTGTCTATCATTCCCACAATTCATCGGAATATTGTAATATCACATCATCACTTGCTTAGGGTGTTCATACATTACCATAAAAGTAAACAAAGTTTTTATCATATTTACATTACCCCCCCCCCCCCCCTCTTGGCTGTGGTCTAATGGTTGTTATTTCTTGCTTGTTATTTCTATTCAATTCAATTTTTAATAAAAAATAATATTGAAGTATAATTTACTTTAAATTCCTCCTCTTATATAAATATGGTCGACATTAAGATGAGAGACACTCGTGCTAACTTATACCTAGAGACTCAAGTGTGTTAAAAAACTATTATGAGAGGAATTAAATATAGAAACCCAAAGAAACAAATTCCTAAAAGAACGACAATGATGAGGAATATTAACTAACAAAAATATGAAGAGATTAAAGAAACGAAACATGACAAGGAAATACGAAATAAAGAAGAGGAAGAGAAACGCAGATGAAACAGATGAAGTAAATGGGTCGAAAATATATCACCAGAACTAGAGAGATTTGAGTTACTTCAAGACCTCGGTAAAGTAAACCTCATGAGAGAGAGAGAGAGAGAGAGAGAGAGATCTTTAGTCGTGATGGAGGGAGAGAGTACAGGAGCTAGCGGTGGGAGATACTACTTTAACACAGTATCGCTTCAACCAACTAAATTTGGATTTAGGCGCGTAATAGGTAAACATTGGTTTAGAAATAGAGTAGTGGATGAGTGGAACACGTTACCAAACATCATCATTAACTCAAATACGTTGGATAGCTTCAAGCATAGGTTGGATGGATATATGAGCAACAGGGGTTGGGTGTAATCGGGACTGCCCAGTATAGACCAATAAACCCGCTGCAGTTTCCTCCATTGTGTTAGGATGGTTGAAAATGCATCAAATTGCAAGATAAAGTTTATTAGGTTCTATGGGAATCCAAATTAAAGTTGAAAAATGGTACGGATACCTGATTTAACGGTCACCTGATTTAACGGTCATCTGATTGAACAGCACCTGATTTAACGGTCATCTGATTTAACGGTCACCTGATTTAACGGTCATCTGATTTAACGGGCCACTGATATAACGGTCACCTGATTTAACAACATCAGATTTTTTCTTAAAAGATTATCTGAAAAATAAAGTCTATAATGCCACAGACCTGCAAACTTAAGAGCTAAAAGCCAACATTCGACAGTGCATTAAAGAACTCACAGCAGACACCCTCCGAGCTGTCATGAACAATGTACTGACTTGATGCTGCAACGCCGAGCTGTCGTTTTGAAGGGCCACCACCTTAAGAGAACCATTTGTCAACATAAGTAATTAGAATTATCATAGAAGAAACATTTTGGTGCAACTTTATGTATTCTCAACCATCCTAACAATATATGTAACCTATCTCAATGGTGTCATGATAATGGTATACCCTGTTATTTTTATATCATTCTATAAATATATTCCGGTATCGTTAAGTTAATGTACTGCCGGATCGCTGTGTTCCTCTTTAGCTTGACGTAATAATAACATAGAGGAGAGAAAGAGAACATAAGACACAAACAGATAACGAGGAGTATAAACAAACACACAAACGCCTTCGAGAACAGGGACACACCTTGACCCTGAGACCCACAGGTGCATCTCTTAATGGTCATGATAACGATGACCTACACATCTCCCCTACAAGACTTCACAATAGTTTCACCTATAATTCTGTTCTATGATTCAACTTTAATTGCCCTTGACCTTTTGACCCTTAAACAGCAATTGCATATATTTAAATAGTATTGATGATTTATTTTCACTTTTAAATTGATCTATTCTGAATTATAAGACTTTTTTGGGGCACAAGGAAAATATTTTCATCAGTATTCTTAGCAATAATAACTTTAACCTTTGACCTCGCGACCCCTGGAAATTTAATTCACATCTCTGAGTGACATTGATAATGACCGTGAACTCAGTGACAATTTTGAGTAACAGCAGGAACTAGAAACGAGGCAATTTAGTAGAAATGGTTTGTTTCTCTCCCATTAGTGAGAAAGGAGTCACACACAACATGACTCAACCACTCGCCTGACACAACTTACACCACTTAAACATACAGATTACTCACCACACTTAACACACTTTCTGTTACTTATAAATCTTAAGTAACTTGTAGCAATGTAGAGATAGAGAGAAAGCGAGAGAGAATTAATACCATATTTTATTTATAACTTTCACACGTCATCACCAGACACAACACTAAACGCCTTCAGGCAACAGGTGAGACAACAGGCAGGTTCATGTGATGGATAAGGACCTGGACGGAACAATATCACCTGGGTGACGTCACTGGTGACGCGCCACTTCACTGAGTCAGGGTCGCCAAACAGCGCAATCCTCCCACCCGCCACCACCAGCCTTCCATTCTTACACCATCTGACGAAACTAGTTTGTGGGCGCGAAGTAATCGATCACATATAAGGAGGCTCCCACTACTGACCAGACACAGTACAACTCCGACACCAGATAAGTGATGACTGTGTCGCAGAGCTGGTGAGTTCTCCCACTTGTTCACAACCAGATCTACCTATACAATATAAAATATTTCTTATTTGCATGAAAAAGTCACCCTTATAAAGAACTAGTTTATCGTAAATCCCAAGTTGATACAATACATACACTTCAATTTCTACTAATGATGTCATTAGTATTGTAAATTTGTAATTGTCACAACTAATTACATGTGCGATATCCATTTACCAGTAATTGGCATCACTTTTAATACTCACAGTTAATATTGTCATATAATAATAATTTACGGTTTATTTACGAAGATCAACAAGCAGGAAGTATATTGTGTTTGTTTATTACAGTGTGGTGTGTGTGGTGGTGAGGCGTGAGGGAGGCTCCCTTGACGGGTCCTGCCCCTGGTGACTGCAACCTACGCCTCACCAGGGGCAGGACACATTGCTCCTCTACTCAGACTGATCTGCCCAGGCGACACATGGCGAGGACCTCTTGTACTGTTGATGCTGGTGACTCAAACTGACTCACCTCACGACGCACACAACGGCGTGAGGTGTTCCAACTACCACTATGATGTGACCACAAAGGCTACTACACCTGTAGTACAGCACCAACACCCGTGGTACACCACCCCCACCCGTGGTACAGCACCTCCACCCGTGGTACAACACCACCGCCTGTGGTACAACACCTCTACCCGCCACAGTCCACACGGGTGGTGCAGGAGTCATGGGTGTTGTAGGTCCTGCGGCAGGTCTCCAACACCCCTGAAACACAGCAGGACTCCACCTCCTGCTCGACTCAGCGGCTCCAGGCAGCCTCCATCAGGAGGTCCTGACGACTCAGGACTTGTCAACGAACCATTTTACCTCACCTTGTGTTGTTGACACTGCAGTATTGTATTACAGCAATATGTAAAACTAATCATTTATTGTCTATCATTCCCACAATTCATCAGAATATTGTAATATCACATCATCACTTGCTTAGGGTGTTTATACATTACCATAAAAGTAAACAAAGTTTTTATCATATTTACATTACCCCCCCCCCCCCCCCACTTGGCTGTGATCTAATGGTTGTTATTTCTTACTTGTTATTTCCATTCAATTCAAATTTTAATAAAAAATAATATTGAAGTATAATTTACTTTAAATTCCTCCTCTTATATAAATATGGTCGACATTAAGATGAGAGACACTCGTGCTAACTTATACCTAGAGACTCAAGTGTTAAAAAACTATTATGAGAGGAATTAAATATAGAAACCCAAAGAAACAAATTCCTAAAAGAACGACAATGATGAGGAATATTAACTAACAAAAATATGAAGAGATTAAAGAAACGAAATATGACAAGGAAATACGAAATAAAGAAGAGGAAGAGAAACGCATGAGAAGAACATAAGAAAATAAGGAGTCTGCAATAGGCCGGTTGGCCTGTGCATGGCAGCTCCTGTCGAGAGTTACTACCACTCTCTATCATCCATGAATCTATCTAGCCTCCTTTTGAAACTTTCCAGAGTTCCCGCACTTACTACAAAGTTGCTAAGCTTGTTCCACTCGTCCACCACCCTATTTGTGAACTAGTATCTTCCTATCTCCCTCCTAAACCTAAACTTATCCAACTTGAATCCGTTGCTCCGAGTTCTATCCTGCTCGGATATTATAAGAACTTTATCTATATCCCCTTTATTGATTCCTTTCACCCACTTAAATACTTCTATCATATCTCCCCGCACTCTTCGTCTTTCTAGGGAATGCAAGTTAAGTTTCTTTAACCTATCCTGATATGGAAGGTTTCTAAGTCCCGGAATCATTTTTGTCATTCTTCGCTGCACTGACTCTAGTGAATTTATATCCATTCTATAATAGGGGCACCAGAACTGGACCGCATAATCGAGGTGCGGCCTGACTAGCGCAAGATATAGTTGCAATAAGACCTCTGTACTCTTGTTACTTACAGTTCTGGATATAAAACCCAATACTCTGTTTGCCTTGTTTCGAACATTAAACCACTGTTTTCTAGGCAGTAGGTCCGGGCTTACAAGTTCCCCTAGGTCTCTTTCACAAGTCGACTTCTCTAGGTTGATGTTGTTAAGGCTGTATACATTATAGGTATTTGTTCTTCCAATATTAAGTATCCTGCACTTGCTGGTGTTGAATTTCATTTGCCATTTTTCAGACCATCCCTGCAGTTTATTTAGATCCTCCTGTAATGCATTTGCATCCTGCCCTGAATTAATTTGCCGCCCTATTTTGGTGTCATCCGCAAACTTGCTTATGTCACTGCTGATCTCAGTATCTAAATCGTTTATGTAGATTATGAACATGAGTGGGCCTAGTACTGACCCCTGGGGAACCCCACTGGTTACACGGCCCCACTCAGATTTAACACCATCTACGCTGACCCTCTGCGTTCTATCGGTGAGCCATGATTTTATCCAATTTAAAACTTTCCCCTCGATACCATGAGCCTTATTTTTTCTCAGAAGCCTCTGATGCGGTACTCTGTCAAATGCTTTGCTAAAGTCTAAGTAAATAACATCGTAATTTTCGTCATTATCTACTACCTCGAAGACTTTCCTAAAAAACGTTAGCAGATTTGTTAGACAAGACTTTCCCTTTGTAAACCCATGTTGAGAGTCGTAGATTAATTTGCTTCTCTCTAGATGCGATCGGATGCTATCTGCTATAATTGATTCAAGAAATTTCCCCACTACTGACATCAAACTGATCGGCCGGTAATTTGACGCTGATGCTCTGTCTCCCTTTTTGAATATGGGTACTACATTTGCCTGTTTCCACAAGTCTGGCACAACTCCAGTGTCTAATGATTTTGTAAATAAGTTTACGAGAGGTCCGCTAATCTGTTCCCCACACTCTTTCAAGACTCGAGGGAAAAGTTCATCCGGCCCTGGGGATTTTGTTTTCTTTAGTTTAAATACGTTGGATAGCTTCAAGCATAGGTTGGATGGGTATATGAGCATTGAGCAATAGGGACTGCCCAGTATGGACCAATAGACCCGCTGCAGTTTCCCCCATTGTGTTAGGATGGTTGAAAATGCGTCAAATTGCAAGACAAAGTTTATTGGGTTCTATGGGAATTAAAATTAAAGTTGAAAAATGGTACGGATACCTGATTTAACGGTCACCTGATTTATCGGTCATCTGATTTAACGGGCCACTGATTTAACGGTCACCTGATTTAACATCAGATTTTTTCTTAAAAGATTATCTGAAAAATAAAGTCTATAACGCCACAGACCTGCAAACTTAAGAGCAACAAGCCAACATTCGACAGTGCATTAATGAACTCACAGCAGACACCCTCCAAGCTGTCATGAACAATGTACTGGCTTGATGCTGCAACGCCGAGCTGTCGTTTTGAAGGGCCACCATCTTAAGAGAACCATTTGTCAACATAAGTAATTAGAATTTTCATAGAAGAAACATTTTGGTGCAATTTTATGTATTCTCAACCATCCTAACAATATATGTAACCTATCTCTATGGTGTCATGATAATGGTATACCCTGTTATTTTTATATCATTGTATAAATATATTCCGGTGTCGTTAAGTTAATGTACTGCCGGATCGCTGTGTTCCTCTTTAGCTTGACGTAATAATAACATAGAGGAGAGAAAGAGAACATAAGACACAAACAGATAACGAGGAGTATAAACAAACACACAAACGCCTTCGAGAACAGGGACACACCTTGACCCTGAGACCCACAGGTGCATCTCTGAATGGTCATGATAACGATGACCTACACATCTCCCCTACAAGACTTCACAATAGTTTCACCTATAAGATCTGTTCTATGTTTCAACTTTAATTGCCCTTGACCTTTTGACCCTTAAGCAGCAATTGCATATATCTAAATAGTATTGATGATTTATTTTCACTTTTAAATCGATCTATTCTGAATTATAAGACTTTTTTGGGGCACAAGGAAAATATTTTCATCAGTATTCTTAGCAATAATAACTTTAACCTTTGACCTCGCGACCCCTGGAAATTTAATTCACATCTCTGAGTGACATTGATAATGACCGTGAACTTAGTGACAGTTTTGAGTAACAGCAGGACCTAGAAACAAGGCAATTTAGTAAAAATGGTTTGTTTCTCTCCCATTAGTGAGAAAGGAGTCACACACAACATGACTCAACCACTCGCCTGACACAACTTACACCACTTAACATCCTGGTTACTCACCACACTTAACACACTTTCTGATACTTGTAAATCTTAATTAGCTTGTCGCAATGTAGAGATAGAGAGAAAGCGAGAGAGAATTAATACCATATTTCATTTATAACTTTCATACGTCATCACCACATACAACACTAAACGCCTTCAGGCAACAGGTGAGACAACAGGCAGGTTCATGTGATAGATAAGGACTTGGACGGAACAATATCACCTGGGTGACGTCACTGGTGACGCGCAACTTCACTGAGTCAGGGTTGCCACACATCGCAATCCTCCCACCCGCCACCACCAGCCTTCCATTCTTACACCATCTAACGAAACTCGTTTGTGGCAGCGACGTACTCGATCACATATAAGGCGGCTCCCACTACTGACAAAGACACAGTACAACTCCGACACCAGATAAGTGATGACTGTGTCGCAGAGCTGGTGAGTTCTCCCACTTGTTCACACCCAGATCTACCTATACAATATAAAATATTTCTTATTTGCATGAAAAAGTCACCCTTATAAAGAATTAGTTTATCGTAAATCCCAAGTTGATACAATACATACACTTCAATTTCTACTAATGATGTCATTAGTATTGTAAATTTGTAATTGTCACAACTAATTACGTGTGTGATATCCATTTACCAGTAATTGGCATCACTTTTAATACTCACAGTTAATATTGTCATATAATAATAATTTACGGTTTATTTACGAAGATCAACAGGCAGGAAGTATATTGTGTTTGTTTATTACAGTGTGGTGTGTGTGGTGGTGAGGTGTGAGGGAGGCTCCCTTGACGGGTCCTGCCCCTGGTGACTGCAACCTACGCATCACCAGGGGCAGGACACATTGCTCCTCTACTCAGACTGATCTGCCCAGGCGACACATGGCGAGGACCTCCTGTACTGTTGCTGCTGGTGACTCAAACTGACTCACCTCACGACGCACACAACGGCGTGAGGTGTTCCAACTACCACTATGATGTGACCACAGAGGCTACTACACCTGTAGTACAGCACCAACACCCGTGGTACACCACCTCCACCGGTGGTACAGCACCTCCACCCGTGGTACAGCACCTCCACCCGTGGTACAACACCACCACCTGTGGTACAACACCTCTACCCGCCACAGTCCACACGGGTGGTGCAGGAGTCATGGGTGTTGTAGGTCCTGCGGCAGGTCTCCAACACCCCTGAAACACAGCAGGATTCCACCTCCTGCTCGACTCAGCGGCTCCAGGCAGCCTCCATCAGGAGGTCCTGACGACTCAGGACTTGTCAACGAACCATTTCCCTCACCTCACCTTGTGTTGTTGACACTGCAGTATTGTATTACAGCAATATGTAAAACTAATCATTTATTGTCTATCATTCCCACAATTCATCAGAATATTGTAATATCACATCATCACTTGTCTAGGGTATTCATACATTACCATAAAAGTAAACAAAGTTTTTATCATATTTACATTAACCCCCCCCCCCCCCCCTCTTGGCTGTGATCTAATGGTTGTTATTTCTTGCTTGTTATTTCTATTCAATTCAATTTTTAATAAAAAATAATATTGAAGTATAATTTACTTTAAATTCCTCCTCTTATATAAATATGGTCGACATTAAGATGAGAGACACTCGTGCTAACTTATACCTAGAGACTCAAGTGTGTTAAAAAACTATTATGAGAGGAATTAAATATAGAAACCCAAAGAAACAAATTCCTAAAAGAACGACAATGATGAGGAATATTAACTAACAAAAATATGAAGAGATTAAAGAAACGAAATATGACAAGGAAATACGAAATAAAGAAGAGGAAGAGAAACGCATGATAAGAACATAAGAAAATAAGGAGTCTGCAATAGGCCGGTTGGCCTGTGCATGGCAGCTCCTGTCGAGAGTTACTCCCACTCTCTATCATCCATGAATCTATCTAGCCTCCTTTTGAAACTTTCCAGAGTTCCCGCACTTACTACAAAGTTGCTAAGGATGTTCCACTCGTCCACCACCCTATTTGTGAACCAGTTTCTTCCTATCTCCCTCCTAAACCTAAACTTATCCAACTTGAATCCGTTGCTCCGAGTCCTATCCTGCTCGGATATTATAAGAACTTTATCTATGTCCCCTTTATTGATTCCTTTCACCAACTTAAATACTTCTATCATATCTCCCGGCACTCTTCGTCTTTCTAGGGAATGCAAGTTAAGTTTCTTTAACCTATCCTGATATGGAAGGTTTCTAAGTCCCGGAATCATTTTTGTAATTCTTCGCTGCACTGACTCTAGTGATTTTATATCCATTCTATAATAGGGGCACCAGAACTGGACCGCATAATCGAGGTGCGGCCTGACTAGCGCAAGATATAGTTGCAATAAGACCTCTGTACTCTTGTTACTTACAGTTCTGGATATAAAACCCAATACTCTGTTTGCCTTGTTTCGAACATTAAACCACTGTTTTCTAGGCAGTAGGTCCGGGCTTACAAGTTCCCCTAGGTCTCTTTCACAAGTCGACTTCTCTAGGTTGATGTTGTTAAGGCTGTATACATTATAAGTATTTGTTCTTCCAATATTAAGTATGCTGCACTTGCTGGTGTTGAATTTCATTTGCCATTTTTCAGACCATCCCTGCAGTTTATTTAGATCCTCCTGTAATGCATTTGCATCCTGCCCTGAATTAATTTGCCGCCCTATTTTGGTGTCATCCGCAAACTTGCTTATGTCACTGCTGATCTCAGTATCTAAATCGTTTATGTAGATTATGAACATGAGTGGGCCTAGTACTGACCCCTGGGGAACCCCACTGGTTACACGGCCCCACTCAGATTTAACACCATCTACGCTGACCCTCTGCGTTCTATCGGTGAGCCATGATTTTATCCAATTTAAAACTTTCCCCTCGATACCATGAGCCTTAATTTTTCTCAGAAGCCTCTGATGCGGTACTCTGTCAAATGCTTTGCTAAAGTCTAAGTAAATAACATCGTAATTTTCGTCATTATCTACTACCTCGAAGACTTTCCTAAAAAACGTTAGCAGATTTGTAAGACAAGATTTTCCCTTTGTAAACCCATGTTGAGAGTCGTAGATTAATTTGCTTTTCTCTAGATGCGATCGGATGCTATCTGCTATAATGATTCAAGAAATTTCCCCACTACTGACATCAAACTGATCGGCCGGTAATTTGACGCTGATGCTCTGTCTCCCTTTTTGAATATGGGTACTACATTTGCCTGTTTCCACAAGTCTGGCACAACTCCAGTGTCTAATGATTTTGTAAATAAGTTTACGAGAGGTCCGCTAATCTGTTCCCTACACTCTTTCAAGACTCGAGGGAAAATTTCATCCGGCCCTGGGGATTTTGTTTTCTTTAGTTTATTTATCTTCTTGAGAACATCCTCTTTTCTGATAGTGATATTCTTAAATTTCTCTTCTTCCTTTCCCTTAAATATCAGTTCCACCTCTGGAATTTCATCGCAAATTTCTTCTGTGAAAACTGATAAGAAGTAGCTGTTCAATGCTTTGCTTATTTCTTCACTGCCATTTATCAATTCTCCCCTCCCTGACTTTAAAGGCCCAACTTTGTCCTTGACCTTTGTCCTATATACCTGGAAAAGTCCCTTGGGATTCGCCTTGGATTCTCTTGCTATTTTGATTTCATAGTCTCTCTTTGCTTTCCTTACATTTTTCTTAACATTCCTAGATAGTTCATTATACCTGTTTCTGAGATGCTCCTCCCCTTCCTTTAATTTCTTATATATTCCTTTCTTTATTCCTATGTCATGTTTAAGTTTTCTGGTCATCCACCTTGGCTCATTCTTATTTGACCTAATTTTTCTGTATGGTATATTGTGTTCCTGTGCTTTATGTAGTATACTAGTGAATATATTATAGTCATGATCAATTGTTGTGTCATCTATGACCTCACCCCTTCAGTACTTGGACCATTATAGGCTCAGTACTTGGACCATTAAGGCTCAGTACTTGGACCATTATTATTTATTATATACATAAACGACATAGATATCGGCATTGACAGCAACATAAGTAAATTTGCTGATGACACTAAAATAGGAAGTGTTATCAAATCTGACGAGGACTCGGCAAAACTACAGGAAGATCTAAACAAATTTTTCGAATGGTCTGAAAAATGGCAGATGAAATTCAACGTAGACAAATGTAAAGTACTCAGTATAGGAGATGTAAACAGGGAAACCAGTTACCAGATGAACAACGATGCCATAGAGAAATCCGACTGCGAGAGAGATTTAGGATTAATGATAAGTAGGAACCTTAAGCCAAGTAAACAATGTGTTTTTGCTCGTAACAAGGCGAATAAAGTACTTGGGTTCATACAAAGGAGTGTTAGTTACAAGACTAGCGAGGTCATCCTAAAACTGTATCTTGCTCTTGTGAGACCACACCTGGATTACGCAGTTCAGTTCTGGTCACCGTATTACAGAAAGGATATAGAATCCTTGGAAAGAATTCAGAGGTGAATGACAAGACTAATCTCGGGCATTAGGAACCTTGAGTATAGAGACAGGTTAAAGCATCTTAATTTGCACTCCCTTGAGAGACGTAGAGCGAGGGGCGACCTGATAGAGGTGTATAAGTGGAAGGCAGGGCTAAACAAAGGGGACATTACAAAGGTACTCAAACTATCCAACCAGGAGCGAACTCGTAAAAATGGTTATAAATTAGACAAATTTAGATTTAGGGGTGAAATAGGTAAACACTGGTTTGGAAACAGAGTAGTGGATGAATGGAACAAGTTACCAAATATCATCATTAACTCGAATACGCTGAATTGCTTCAAACATATGTTGGATGCTCATATGAGCAATAGGGGTTGGGTGTAAACGGGACTGCCCAGTATGGGCCAATAGGCCCGCTGCAGTTTCCTCCATTCTTATGTTCGTATGTTAAGTTTTCTGGTCATCCACCTTGGCTCATTCTTATTTGACCTAATTTTTCTGTATGGTATATTTTGTTCCTGTGCTTTATGTAGTATACTAGTGAATATATTATAGTCATGATCATTTGTTGTGTCATCTATAACCTCACCCTTTCCTACTGGGAACTAACGTGACTGTTCCCAGGTGACCTCACCTAGGTACCTTCTTAACCCCTGATAATCCGCCAACCGAAAGTTTGGGACTCTGACCATATTGTCATTGTTTTTCGTTTCCCAATTTAGGGTGAACCTGATTTCTCTGCGATCACAGATGAAGTAAATGGGTCGAAAATATATCACCAGAACTAGAAAGATTTGAGTTACTTCAAGACCTCGGTAAAGTAAACCTCATGAGAGAGAGAGAGAGAGAGAGAGAGAGAGAGAGAGAGAGAGAGAGAGAGAGAGAGAGAGAGAGAGATCTTTAGTCGTGATGGAGGGAGTACAGGAGCTGGCGGTGGGAGATACTACTTTAACACAGTATCGCTTCAACCAACTAAATTTAGATTTAGGGGCGTAATAGGTAAACATTGGTTTAGAAATAGAGTAGTGGATGAGTGGAACACGTTACCAAACATCATCATTAACTCAAATACGCTGGATAGCTTCAAGCATAGGTTGGATGGGTATATGAGCAATAGGGACTGCCCAGTATGGACCAATAGACCCGCTGCAGTTTCCCCCATTGTGTTAGGATGGTTGAAAATGCATCAAATTGCAAGACAAAGTTTATTGGGTTCTATGGGAATTCAAATTAAAGTTGAAAAATGGTACGGTCACCTGATTTAACGGTCACCTGATTTAACGGTCATCTGATTTAACGGGCCACTGATTTAACGGTCACCTGATTTAACATCAGATTTTTTCTTAAAAGATTATCTGAAAAATAAAGTCTATAACGCCACAGTCCTGCAAACTTAAGAGCTAAAAGCCAACATTCGACAGTGCATTAAAGAACTCACAGCAGACACCCTCCAAGCTGTCATGAACAATGTACTGGCTTGATGCTGCAACGCCGAGCTGTCGTTTTGAAGGGCCACCATCTTAAGAGAACCATTTGTCAACGTAAGTAATTAGAATTTTCATAGAAAAAACATTTTGGGGGCAATTTTATGTATTCTCAACTGTAGTGATGGGTTGTCAGACCACAGCTTAATCTCAGAAACTCCAGACTTGACCCGACATTAGGGAGGTCAAGTGTAGGGTAACTCTCACGGTTGACCGGGGGTTATAAATCAGCCAGGCTCCCCTTCCCATGTCACACGGCCAACAAACATGTAAGAAGGCACCAGCCGACTCTCTCCCAATATACACAATATCCTACACCGCAGAAAGAAGTCCACACTTGACCCGACATTAGGGAGGTCAAGTGTAGGGTAACTCTCACGGCTGACCATCTGATGACTTTCCCAGAAGATACAACTTATAGTCTCTGAAAAAGTCCAGACCTGACCCTACATTAGCAAATGGCAAATGTAAGGAGATCCTTCGCCGCCCCCCAGATCAGCTCAACCTGACGGCTCGCCTCCCAATATATAGGACGTCCTAGTCCTCCCTCAGAGAGATACCCGGACCAGAGAGAGACAGAGATACCCAGACAGAGAGGCACACAGGGATCGGAGGAGGAGGTCCACCACAGCCAAGTCCCGCTCACGGGAGGAGAGTCATGCAGAACTTCCCTCCCCGACTTCCCTCCGGTGTCCCAGCTAAGCAGTCGCCCTCCCGACACCAGTGTCCCAGCTAAGCAGTCGCCCTCCCGACACCAGTGTTCCAGCTAAGCAGTTTCCCTGCTAGGCCTTCCTCTAGGTCACGTGAGTGTTTGTCAGAGCTTTCCATGGGATGAGTTACTTATGTGGGAAGTGTATTCATTTCAGGTCCGTGTCCGAGAATCAGTGTCTAGTAACGTAATATGATGTCCTAGTAACGTAAATATAATGTCCTCGTAACTTCAATAGAAGGTGTTAATAATGTGTCCATGTCATGTTCGTAATTAATAAAGAGTTGTAACGAAGCAGTGTTTGAGAAGTCGCCCTTAAGACGTAATAGATGTGTATTGACGTAGAAGATACGATAAGTGTACTGACAGTGTAAATAACTATCACGGCCACGCTACCAAAATCTTCCTCTCTTTTATACTCTTATACTATCAATATTCTACCTATATGTAATCTTCTTCTTGTGAGATTTGTCTCATTACACAACCATCCTAACAATATATGTAACCTATTTCTATGGCGTCATGATAATGGTATACCCTGTTATTTTTATATCATTGTATAAATATATTCCGGTGTCGTTAAGTTAATGTACTGCCGGATCGCTGTGTTCCTCTTTAGCTTGACGTAATAATAACATAGAGGAGAGAAAGAGAACATAAGACACAAACAGATAACGAGGAGTATAAACAAACACACAAACGCCTTAGAGAACAGGGACACATCTTGACCCTGAGACCCACAGGTGCATCTCTGAATGGTCATGATAACGATGACCTACACATCTCCCCCACAAGACTTCACAATAGTTTCACCTATAATTCTGTTCTATGATTCAACTTTAATTGCCCTTGACCTTTTGACCCTTAAACAGCAATTGCATATCTTTAAATAGTATTGATGATTTATTTTCACTTTTAAATCAATCTATTCTGGATTATAAGACTTTTTTGGGGCACAAGGAAAATATTTTCATCAGTATTCTTAGCAATAATAACTTTAACCTTTGACCTCGCGACCCCTGGAAATTTAATTCACATCTCTGAGTGACATTGATAATGACCGTGAACTCAGTGATAATTTTGAGTAACAGCAGGAACTAGAAACAAGGCAATTTAGTAGAAATGGTTTGTTTCTCTCCCATTAGTGAGAAAGGAGTCACACACAACATGACTCAACCACTCGCCTGACACAACTTACACCACTTAACATACAGATTACTCACCACACTTAACACACTTTCTGTTACTTATAAATCTTAAGTAACTTGTAGCAATGTAGAGATAGAGAGAAAGCGAGAGAGAATTAAAACCATATTTTATTTATAACTTTCACACGTCATCACCAGACACAACACTAAACGCCTTCAGGCAACAGGTGAGACAACAGGCAGGTTCATGTGATAGATAAGGACCTGGACGGAACAATATCACCTGGGTGACGTCACTGGTGACGCGCCACTTCACTGAGTCAGAGTTGACACACAGCGCAATCCTCCCACCCGCCACCACCAGCCTTCCATTCTTACACCATCTAACGAAACTAGTTTGTGGGCGCGACGTACTCGATCACATATAAGGCGGCTCCCACTACTGACCAGACACAGTACAACTCCGACACCAGATCAGTGATGGCTGTGTCGCAGAGCTGGTGAGTTCTCCCACTTGTTCACACCCAGATCTACCTATACAATATAAAATATTTCTTATTTGCATGAAAAAGTCACCCTTATAAAGAATTAGTTTATCATAAATCCCAAATTGATACAATACATACACTTCAATTTCTACTAATGATGTCATTAGTATTGTAAATTTGTAATTGTCACTACTAGTTAGGTGTGCGATATCCATTTACCAGTAATTAGAATCACTTTTAATACTCACAGTTAAAATTGTCATATAATAATAATTTACGGTTTATTTACGAAGATCAACAAGCAGGAAGTATATTGTGTTTGTTTATTACAGTGTGGTGTGTGTGGTGGTGAAGCGTGAGGGAGGCTCCCTTGACGGGTCCTGCCCCTGGTGACTGCAACCTACGCATCACCAGGGGCAGGACACATTGCTCCTCTACTCAGACTGATCTGCCCAGGCGACACATGGCGAGGACCTCCTGTACTGTTGCTGCTGGTGACTCAAACTGACTCACCTCACGACGCACACAACGGCGTGAGGTGTTCCAACTACCACTATGATGTGACCACAGAGGCTACTACACCTGTAGTACAGCACCAACACCCGTGGTACACCACCTCCACCCGTGGTACAGCACCTCCACCCGTGGTACAACACCGCCACCTGTGGTACAACACCTCTACCCGCCACAGTCCACACGGGTGGTGCAGGAGTCATGGGTGTTGTAGGTCCTGCGGCAGGTCTCCAACACCCCTGAAACACAGCAGGACTCCACCTCCTGCTCTACTCAGCGACTCCAGGCAGCCTCCATCAGGAGGTCCTGACGACTCAGGACTTGTCAACGGCCCATTTTGCCCTCACCTCAGCTTGTGTTGTTGGCATTATACAATAAGTAAAACTAACCATTCATTGTCTAACATTACTATAATTCATCAGAGTTTTATATAAACTATACACTTGCATTAAGTTTGTATAAAGTATATTGCCAGATGTGAGATTCCTGTTTTAAGGAAACAACTTTAACATTACTACATTTACCTCCCATTGTTTCTGTATATTATATGTATCATTTCATACATAAAAGAACAATAGAACAACAGTGAATAAAATCTTAATAAAAATGTTTAGATTTTCTCTCAACCTTTCAGTGACCGGTAAAGTCAACAAGTTGTTGTTGATGTGTCGAGGACTGGTGATGGAAGGTCTCTCTTATGATTTATAATACACGAGTTGACTAATTAACAAAACCACCTTTGATCTTTCCATCCACAAAAACCTCATTAAAAACATGATGGAGCAAATTAAGGACACGCACCTAAAACACACTCTTAAGAACCTCCACACTCAAACAG
Source organism: Homarus gammarus (assembly GCA_958450375.1). Taxonomy (NCBI): domain Eukaryota; kingdom Metazoa; phylum Arthropoda; class Malacostraca; order Decapoda; family Nephropidae; genus Homarus; species Homarus gammarus. The sequence goes on from CAUDMG010003940.1 coordinate 70,303, forward strand.
GATCTTTTTTCCTCCTCTCTTGACCGTGGCTCAACACAACACCAGATCACCTCTTGTACTGTTTAAGATTCGTGTGTACTAAGTTAAGCTCACACACACACACACACACACATTTTCCTCCTCTTTTAATCTACTCCCTCACGTTCCATCGTCCTCCTTCACTCCTCTCCATTATCTTCACTCGCCTTTCCTCCTCATCCTCCCTCTTTAGCACCACTTCCCCATCTCCATTTTCCCCCCTTATGTCTTCTCCACTCCACTTGTTCTCCTCCTACTGAGTTTCTCCCCTTCTACTCTATTTTTCCCTCTGCCTCCATCTACTCCTCAACTCCATCCATCTACTGCACCTCTCTCCCTCCCACTCCTCCACCTCCTCTCCCGCTCCTCCACCTCCTCTCCCACTCCTCCACCTCCTCTTTTAACACCTCCACCTCTGTTTTCCTCTTCTGCTCCACCTTTACGTTGACTCTCTCCTCTCTGTTCCTCCTCGTACTCCACTCAAGCCGCGTGTACCTGGCTCTCGTGGTGCTTACCTACAACCCAGGTACCACCAGCCGTGGAGGACCACCTGGGGTCCTCCTCCAGTTGGTGCTCGAGACCCTGGTTGGCCTCCTTCACTACGCCGCCACTCACCCACCCCAACACCCGGATTTTCAAAGGTTCCTACAATATTTTTGATCTCCTGAAGATTAGACACCTCAGCTTATTTAACTTGAAGATTAATCACCCTAATACCAACCTAAGTTAACCTAACACTAGCCTAATCTAACTTAATCTAACCTAACCCAACGCTAACCTAACCCCCTCGTTCAGGTATCGTTAGGGTCGTTAATCTTCAGGTGAAATAAGCCGAGATTCTTGAAGTGATATAAACTGGGGTGTCCAATCTTCAGGTGATCTCTTCCTCGCCTCTGGTCGGGATGCGCCTTGGGCCGTTCATCCCCATTCTTGTTTATTCTTGCGTGAGTTATTCTCGTCCTCGACCATTCAAGTGTTAAGTGGTGGTGGGGGGGGGGGGGGTTGGTGGGGGGGAGGGAGGAGGTGGAGGGAGATGGTGAGGGTGGTGATGGGGAGGAGGGGGAGACAGGGAGCTCCTCACATGGGTAGGATCTGGTCGTAGGCGGAGAAGAATCCTGTCACGGGGGAAAGGATCTGTTCACTGGTGAGGATCCAGTCACTGGTAAGGATCCGGTCACTGGTAAGGATCCGTTCAATAGTAAGGATCCTCTCAGTAGGGAGGATGAGGATGAGACCAGACACAGCAATAACCACCCCGGTGTTATTGATCCGTCACCCGAGTTTGTTCCTTCACACAAGTCGCCCCTCTCACACCCCCGACCCCCACCCCCCGACCCTGTTGTCCTGCCTGGCCTCCCCACACTCTTCCCTTCAAGGCTTCACTAAGTCTACTGAGTATTATGGTTAAAAGTATTTCTCCTCATTTCCAATCATTAATATATTTCTTTAACATTGAGAAATACTATAAAGAGTCGTCCTGTTATAAATGTGTGGGATTACATGAAGCTTAGCCCCCCTCTCCCCCCTGCTTAAAGCTTATTTCACCTGATGATTAAACACCCTCACAGTACCTTGGGTGGGGCGGAGTTAACGTGTTTAATCGTTATGTTAAACCAAGCGGTGTTGCCTAGTCTGTCATGTGATATAAGGAGTGTGTTTTAAGTATCATTCAGAGAGTCAAATTTAATATATTTAATTATCACATATATTATTAACATTGTGAAGAAATGTTTAGTAATATGAGTATAGCGATCAGTGTGGCTTATATCTGCGTCTGTGTGTATGTCACTCCTGTGTATATTCTGGCATAGGAAGAAGATACAGTAGCTCCGAAATGTTACGTGTGACTAGTGACAGCCCTCATTTACCAAAATTTATCGACCATGGTCTCATATTGTTCCCACAAAGTATGCACAGATAGTTGTTTCAGCTACTGTAAACCTTTATCTATAACCTCCATCATAACAAGAGCTCCTACGTATGTGTGTCGCGGTTAAGAGATCAAAGGCGACGAGTCAGCACCTTCGTCTTGCCTTCTCTCTGTAACGGGTCAAGGTCGAAGTTACACCGTTAAGCCTCTTCCTCCTCCACACTACTGTAGTTACACCACATTAAACACTTCCTATACAGTATTACAGTATCCACCCGCCCCACCCCATCATCATCATCATAAAATCTCCCCCTTCCCCCAAGTCTTCCTACCCCTCTCTTCCACCAACCCCCCCCCCCTTCCTCCTGCATAGTCAACAAGGTTTGAGTATAATCCCTTCCTCTTTGACTCCCTCCTCCTCTTCTTCTTTCCTCCTCCTCCCCCCACTACCATCATCATCTTCCTCTCCCTCTTTCTTTCTTAACTCTCTGTTCCCCATTCGTCCTTCCCTCCCTCCCCACCTCCCTCCTAATATCCTCCTTCCCTTCCTCTTCCTGACACCACCATGAAAATCTACTACTGTACACTCCATCTACCAACACACACACACACACACACACACACACACACACACTAACGCCAGTACCCCCCCCCCCCCCACCATTTACCTGTATAGTATATTGCAAATTTCAATATCCACAACACACACTAGTCAACCTGCCGGTACGTACAGTTAAATCAAGTTAATTATCTCATATGTCGGTGTCCCTGTGTACTGTACTCTCAATTTGTTTCCGGGTCAAGCTACATAAGGTAAAACCTCTTTTTAACGGATTATATGGAGAGGAAAGTGCGCTATATTGAGAGTCCGTTAGATGTGAAACCTCTATTTAACGGACTATATGGACAGGGAATTCCGTTATATCGAGGGTCCGTTATAAGGAGGACTCACAGTATTTATTATTGTTTCTATTTATAACTCGTTAATGTTACAGCATTTGATGGTTATTGGCCCTGTTAGTTAAAGTGTGTTTGGGTTAAGTTGTCCTCCTAGTCGTTAATGTTCTGGTTATCATAACGTTATCCTCTGCCGTAATAACTGGTCAATGTTACTATATATATATATATATATATATATATATATATATATATATATATATATATATATATATATATATATACGAAGGTTACACTGCGTTCTGTTGGTTAAAGTTGGGTTAGGTTAAATCAGGTCTGGTTAAAGTTAGGTTAGGTTAAGTACGATCAGGTTAAAGCTAGGTTAGGTCAAGTCAGGTCAAAGCCGTTTATGTTTCGATATCATAACGTTATCCTCTGCTATAAAAATGGTTAACGCTATAAAGGCTGAAATCCCCAATAACTAACAACGTAACTTTGTCTCTTAACACCAGGTGGTTAAGGTTCAGGTGTCGTAACGTTATCCTCCATCTATTAATTTTAATTAGTCTTTACCTTTTTTATCCATTATGCCAATTATCCCATTAAAAAATCTGTAATTAGCGAAGACAAATGAAGGATAAGTGGGCCAAGGGTAAGTGGGTGGGTGGGTCAGGGTGGGTGAGGGAGGGTGGGTTGGTGGGTTGAGGTGGGTTAGGGAGGGTGAAGGACTATCATCAATAATACGTGAGGGTCGCCAACCATTTTCTAGAGCAACAATAACATTAATTACAGCGCCTTTGTCTGTGTGTGTAACCCTACCACCAGTCCTACCAGCTGCTGCCTACTGTACCTCTGGCCCTCATACCTCCACCTCTCCCTGCCTGACGACCAATGGTAACTCCCACGCACCTCCTCCTCCTACTCCTGCTGGTGCTGTCTGCTAATACCCCTGGCAGCAGCTGTTCCCTATATTCCTGCTAATTCCCTCGCTGCCACTTCCCTCGCTGCCACTTCCCTCCCCGCTAACACCACGACTACCCCGCCTGTCGCAGTCCTCTCCGTTCTTGCTGTTAATACCGTTTCCTTCGCTGTTCCCCTCTTGTACCAGCTGCTGCAACCATTACCGCACCAGTTGTTCCGTGCTGTTATGGCTGTACTGCCTCGCCACAGCAGTACACCTTCCACCTTTGTCTCCTTGTACACCCACGGACACACACAGCAGTTTTGAGAGTTTACAATAATTAGTATACATAAGAAACTGTTTACTGTAGACTACTGACATTATATTTACTGATATTATTATTATTATGATTATTACTATTACAACTACTATTGCTAATACTAGTTCTGTGGTACACGAGATCGGCCAATTACCATAAGCTGACGCAATTTGTACTACCACACCTCTGACTCTACATGTGCTATACACCTGCTAGTTCACGCTCATACCTGGGACAAATAAACTATTCTTTTCCCTATTTCTTTCCCCCCTCCCACCCTTTCATCCCCTCTTTTTCATTTTCAATTCCTCTCTCTCTCTCTCTCTCTCTCTCTCTCTCTCTCTCTCTCTCTCTCTCTCTCTCTCTTTCTCTCTCTCTCTCTCTCTCTCTCTCCCTCTCTCCCTCTCTCTCTCCCCCTCTCTCTCTCTCTCTCTCTCTCTCTCTCTCTCTCTCTCTCTCTCTCTCTCTCTCTCTCTCTCTCTCTCTCTCTCTCTCTCTCTCTCTCTCACCATTCCCCCCTTCCACCCCATCTATCTATCTTCATCTCCCTTCAACATATAAGATATTGACAACACATACATACATACATACATACATACATATAAAGGCAAACCGGGCTACTCTGTGTGTGTGTGTGTGTGTGTGTGTGTGTGTACGAAAGTGGAAAGAGGAAGTTTCTACTATCGGTTTGGCTACACTGCCACCTGCTCCCTACACACGGGCTGTGAACACTACTGCTCGCTGTCAACCTCTGCCTCCCTCCTATCACACACACACAGATTACACAACTAAATTAAGCCACAGTTAGATAATGAGAGACTGATACACCAAGGGGCCATCTAGTGAACGAATGAGGAGACAGAGAGGTGGTGATAAAGAACAAGGTGAGAGAACAAAAGGAGGGAGGGAGAAGGAAGGGAGAAGGGAGGGAGGGAGGGAGGAAGGGAGGGTGGAAGGGAGGAGGGAGGGAGGAAGGGAGAAGGGAGGGAGGAAGGGAGGAGGGAGGGAAAGGGTAGGGAGGAAATAATCGTTAAAAGGTGATGTAAGGAATCGATATGAACTGAGAAGGTGAGGACCAGGTGTGTGTGTGTGTGTGTGTGTGTGTGTGTTTCTTGAGTTGCTCTTTCATTCTTTCTTTCTCTGTACGTAAATATACACACACGCATGCGTACACACATATAGACGTCATATATCATTTTAATGTACTAAACAAACACACACACACACACACACACACACACACACACACACGAATCAGACACTGTTTCCTAATACACACAAATAAATACACACAAGTGCACAATGAGTCAGCTACTGTACCTAAATATGGCATACACACGCGTCCACAAACACGCGCACACGTACACAATCACCTCCTGAGTCATCTGACGTACCCAAAAACGCACACGAAAACATTAGTTCACACACACACACACACACACACACACACGACAACGCCCTCGCATACACCTTCAATAAATCCGGTTAATAGCCTCATACACGCACACATACACACACGTTGATAAATCACGCGGCGTACCCAAATACGTACATGCACGCATCCATACATACATAACACACACAAACACGCACGTCGAGTCACACATTGTACCTATATACGCACACGCAAGCGTCACACACACACACACTGTACCCAAATATGCACATACAAACGTACACAAACACTTACACATACATACAAACGTACACAAGCACGTACTCTCTCCCACACCACCGACTAGCTATCGACCGTACATGCTGGTCAACCGGCTGCCTGAGAGAGAGAGAGAGAGAGAGAGAGAGAGAGAGAGAGAGAGAGAGAGAGAGAGAGAGAGAGAGAGAGAGAAAAAAATGAAAAAAAATATCAAAAAAACAATATTAAAGACAGAATATAATTATTGTCCCTTTGTTATCTCAAACGAGGTAAAAGAAGCCAACAGTGACTTCAAGATGCGGTGAAGTAAGGGGAAGAGCTGAAGGAAGGAAATGTTTTACAAGGAGTTACTACTAGACACAAAGGCTTGACCCAACACCACTATACTCTCTCTCTCTCTCTCTCTCTCTCTCTCTCTCTCTCTCTCTCTCTCTCTCTCTCTCTCTCTGCCCCCTTGCTTCTTTTATCCTTCTCTTCTTTCACTCGTCCCTCTCTTTCTTTCTTCTCTCATTCCTCTCTCTCTTTCTTCTCTCCCTCCTCCCTCTCTCACTTTCCTCTCTCTCCCCTGTCATCTCTCCCCCTCTCTCTCTGTCTCTTTCTCGATCATGACATCTCTCCTTTTCTATCTCTTCCCTTCCTTTACCTCTCTCTCCTATCTCCTCCATCCTCTTTCCATATTACCTAATCATCCCACAACACCTCACAACAAAGGATCTAGTGTGTTGCAACCTCACAACACATGAATGATCTGGTATGTTGCAACCTCACAACACAGGAAGGTCAGGTTTCATGTTCCGTCTAGCAGATCATCATTACGACCTCCCGATCACCAAATCTTCCCTCTGGGTGTAAAATCATCAGGCTTCCAGTACCAGCTGGGGTCACTCACGCCCTAGGGGATCATTCCTACCTCCCCCATTAAATTCTAAAGCGACACGTCCACCACAAGGCTGTCATGCACCACCACACACACCTCCTCCGTGTCGACCGTCAACACCATGCAAGACTCATCACCTACTAGACCACGGGGACACTTATCACGTGGAAAACTAGACACAGGATATGACCACACAAACACCTTAATTAGTTCACCACCTCGTCCAAGATTATCCGCAAGTTAACCAAAATGAGAGGTTTTACTTGTATTATAATGATGAATAAAAAATATAATAATAATAATAAAATAATAATAATAATAATAATAATAATAATAATAATAAAACTTGATTGATAAATAGACACCATAAGTAATTAATAAACTGGACACTAAAACAAAACTACTAAAAATTCACTTACTCAAACCAACCTGTGTGTGTCGCCATAGTCCAGGGTAATCTTTGAGGTTCACTTGCCTGTCCGAACCCTGTTGAACCCCAGAGCCGAGGTTCACTTCTCCGGGGTGACATATACACAGTAAACATGGGGTGGGATGGGGAGTAGGGGTGGGGTAGGGGGAGAGGGTGTGAGGGGAGGTTAAACATAGGGTAGGGAAGGTTAAAATGAGGTTGGATAGGGTGGGGTGGGGTGTGAGGGAGGTTAAAATATGGTGGGATGGGGAGAGGATGTGAGGGGAGATTAAAGACGGGGTGGGATAAAGAGGAGGATGTGAGAGCAGGTTAATTACTTATTCATTAATCTTCAGGTGATTCGATTTAAATATTCTTTTAGTTCTAACAATATAAACAAACTACTTCAACGGGGAAAAATCTTCAAGGAAATATAACACAAGAAGGTTGGTTACTACACAAAGACAACAGAACAGACGAAAGATTTAATAGAAGAATAAATAAACATAAATTGACGAAAATAATTGAACAACGATGAAAATATAGGTATACAAGATGCAGCTAATGTATATGTGATTTATTATGTAAGATGCAAGCTAAAGTACATAAGTTGGATAGCAAACTACATATAGTTATGGACGAGTCATCTCCTGTATGGTGAAAACGGATCATCCCGAGATAGACAGACAGATAGATCGACAAGACACATGACAAACAGTGTACACATACCCAGGTAGGTGAAATTCTCAACTTCCATTGGTGTTGAGAGAGAGGGGGGAGAGGGGGAGAGAGAGAAAGGGGGGGAGAGAGAGAAAGGGGGGGAAGAGAGAAAGGGGGGGGGAGAGAGAGAGCCTAACCTCTCACTTGAGGTTAAATCATCACAGGACAAGCCTCCACTCTTCTCCGTTATATGACTATATCAGTAACACTCCCGTATACATCTTTTGTCCCGCCTCAGAACAGGACCTACACGCACCTAAGTCAGCTATAAGAGTTACCAGGACGACAAAACTTTAATTCTTATATTATTCCCTCAAAGTAAACATCCCGGAGAAGACTTAGCAACTCTTGGTGTCCTGGGGAGCTCAGTCGGTGAACTGGGCAGTATTGTGTGTTGATCTCCTAGATTTTCACCCACGATTAACAGTCATACTAGGAAGAAAATGTAATGGATTTTCCCTATGATAAACAGCTATACTGGGAATTAAACAGTGGATATTACCCCCCATATTAAACACCTATACTGGGAATAAAAGAGTGGATATTACCCCCCATAGTAAACACCCATCCTGGGAATAAAACTACGAGATAACTACTCTTAACACAGTGGTAGTAACATGCAACATCATGCGCCAGGCGAGCTGCTACCACTGCCTGACGTACAGACAAGAAAGAAAGATTCGTCGAGTGAAAATTAAAATACAGTGAGATCTGAAGGTGGAGAGACGTAAAGAGGACGTCACGGGGTGTTACCTGAGGTCGACCAAGGGTAGGAGCCTCCGCCTCTTGACGGGCGTGACCCTTGAGGCGTCATCAGGTCTGGCGGCATCGTCGGGGGTGTAGTCCCGTGACCTGGCCTCATCAGTGACCTCCCCAGGCAGAGGGGAGGAAGGGCAGGAGTGGTGGAAAGCCCTCGAGGCCATGGTGACTGTGGTGAGGTCAGCAGTGGCCAGTAGGGAGAGCAGAGGGAGGAAGAGGGACCAGCAGCAGCGGCAGGAGGAGAGTAGTGCCGGTCTTCATCATGCAACACCTCTGTTGATGACCACCAAGACCCGTCACCGTCACACCCTCACTACTGCAGCCTTACTCTACCACACTACTGTACCACACTCCTAAAGTTAAGGTTTCTACCACAATTATTACACTGCCACACTCGTAAAGTTATGATTTCTAACACACTACCACACTCCTTACACTGCCACACTCGTAAAGTTAAGGTTTCTACCACACTAACACTCGTAAAGTTAAGGTTTCTACCACACTAACACTCGTAAAGTTAAGGTTTCTACCACAGGCCAGGGTATCTAAACACAGTTTTTATTCCTCGGCCTCTTAACACTACACCGTTCTACCCTTAAGCTATCACACTGCCTCCACACACTTCATGCTCCTCCACACCACACCACATGCTGTATGCTACGTCTACCACACACACACACACAAAACATGCCTTGGACTACGTTAGTTACCACACAACTACACGTGGACACTCTGCTAGTATTTGACAGGTTAAAAAGCCTTGACAGGAACAAGGAACACAGGAACAACAAGGTACTACAACTGCAAGTGACAATGTAAACACCTCCCAAGCTTCAAGTTATATGAAGGGCAGTTAATTAAAATGAACTCCTGGTCCCAAGTGACATAAGGGTGATGTTGTGTTAACGATGTTGGGGTGAAAAACAGTGACGTTACCAGTGAATTTAGGGGGATCCATTTTAGAACCGGAGGATGAAAAGGTGTTTAAGGTAATTATTCTCACCTCATCACGCTAATTAACAGGCTGTGTATAGGTGAAAAAGGGACAATAAAACAACATTCTCGTTTCATAATAAATTTGGGGTCAATGGGATTTTGTAGACGGAAAGAATATACTAACGTGACCGCCGCCTAAAACCACCACATGACATTAAGCTGTTTTGTACCACACTATAATCGAGGTCAAAATGGTTACCTCACACCAACACACTTAAGTCTGTTACCACACTACTGTACTACACCTACCACACTACTACACTACTCGTTGTCATAAACACACCTTATACATACTAAGGTTGCTACCACACTACTAATACACTAACACATGCTAGGGCTTCTAACACAATCCTACACTACCACACGTTACAATAACTCTCCTTACACACACCTTTCTTGACTCTACCACACCTTTATTACCACACTAACTACCACACAAATACATCTTTAATGCTTATTGCAACATAAGTATAAGAACCATGGAAATTTTTGCCTTCCCTTCGTCTATTTTTTTCTTGTAACGCAAAACACAAGACACTGGTTTGTTTGAGTAGCTGTTTGTTTACGATACATGGAGTCGAGGAGGAGAGGGGGGAGAGGATGAATCACTTGTTAGACTATAGAGAGACGAATTTAAGCATCAGTTATTCCCCAAAGATGAAACAATGACATTTTAAGACGAGTTACATAGCGAGACGAGAAAAAGATAAGTTTCCCCTACTCCATTTTCTATGTTAATATATTTTTCGAACTGAGATATTTACGTTTTCTTTTTATACATTTCTATTACTGATATGAGATTACAATACACACACCATACCTACGATACATTAACCACTACTCTCTCTGGAATTGTAATGAACTGTACGATTTAATTACGATAGCTACAGTACGTTTTTTATATTGAGTACAGTAATTCTATCCAACTTGGACTTATTCTATTTATTTAGTAACACATTATACATTCTCACTCACACAAACTAAAGTATGTCATAGTGTAACATGCCGTGTGTGTGTGTGTGTGTGTGTTCGCATGCATAGGATAAACACACAGACAAAATACCCTTTAACATTAACATACAAAGCATAACAAATTTTACTTCTTAAAACTTATTTATCTTACACACACACACACACACACACACACACACACACGCACACACACACACACACAGTATATATATTTCTTGGACGTCTCTACACCAACATAGTCTGAAACAATCACCTGAAATTCGCTAAATATATCATTATTATTACTAAGTCATGTTGCCACAGGTACCAAGGGGAGCCATCTACTGACTGAAATATGACTGAATTTACGGAAGATATGTTATTATTATTATTATTATTATTATTATTATTATTATTACATAGGTTACAAGGCATACGAAGATAGGAAGTTAGACATAGAGAGACATGATAAAAACAGACATACATCTTGCAATAAACTAAGATAAACCCACAAACACACTAAAAGATGTCATGTCACAATCCCCAAGTTCATTAGACACACTCAATCCGCACCTGGAGGCACTTACAGCGTCGTTCTCACACTTAAGTTAAATCACCACAATTTACACTTAAACTGATGCTTACTAGTTTATCGAATAATTGAGTGTCGTTCTTAAGTTAGTGTTTATGCGAGTGTGTATAGTGTCACACACACACACACACACACTCTCTCTCTCTCTCTCTCTCTCAATGGACAACACATGATCATACTTCCGAAGGATAAGACAAATTAATATGTAAACAAGGAGAGAGAGAGAGAGAGAGAGAGAGAGAGAGGCTACACTGTGAAGGGAAGGAGAGAGGTTCGTTATAGGGGTTCGTTATAGGAGTTCGTTATAGAGATTCAATCATTACTACTAACACGTTGCTGTTTGTTGAATTTATTATAGAAGACGATGATAGTGTGTCTGTGTGTGTAGTGTATAGGAGACTTAGTGCGTCTTATATGTGTATAGGAGTAGTAGTGTACCTTATATGTGTATAGGAGACTTAGTGCGTCTTATATGTGTATAGGAGTAGTACCTTATATGTGCATAGGAGTAGAACCTTATTTGTGTATAGGAGACGCTAATATTTGTCTATAGGACCAAAAATAAATTAGTTTCTGGTGAATTTGTGTATGAAGATGTCTTAAATTATCCACAGTTGACATACACACACACAGACAGGTGAGCATCACATCAGAACCTCTTGTGCTAAAAAAAAAATCTCTCACTTAACAGAACTTCATCGTTAAGTGACCTCTTTTAACTACGGCAGGGAAATAATACCACTTAAGTGTACTACTATAATCTGGGTCACTTATAGAACATTCTTATAACGCCACCATTACCACCACACGTTCTGATTAATATGTACTGTATCAATATTCATAATCATCCCAGTGTTAACATCTATAGGGGCAACGACACTGAGACACGCATAGGGAGGGGGTGACGACCTGGGGAGAATACCTCACTTAATGAAGGAAAAGGGGGGAGGGAAAGGGGGAAAATGTGGGAACAAGGGGGGAAAAGGGGAAAAAGATGGGAAAAGAGGGGAAGAAGGGGGGGAAAGGGGGAAAAGAGGGGAAGAAGAGGGAAAAGGAGGGAAGAGGGGAAAAAAGGGGAAAGAGAGGGGGAAGGGGGAAAAAGGGGGTGGAGGTAAACATGACCCCAGGCCGCTGCTCCACCACGAGTGATGGAGGTTCGTCGCCCCACCAATAACGATGTGCGTTTTAAGCGATTCCCAAACACTCAAACATAACAAAAGGGACAATGACTCAGGTATCTAAACGCCCTGGGCCAACTAGTAGGTGGGGCCAGATCAACTAGAATATGGCGGTGGATGGGTCAGGTATCCTTATATAGTGGGATAAAAACAATATGTCGATGGGTCGTGTCGTTTTGTAGAGGAGAAAAATCAAATAATAAAATATATGTTCCTTTGAGGCTTCCATCGTGCCATATTTTCTACCTTCCTGGAGCCATTGCTGGGTTTCTTGTCTACCTTATAAATCCCTACGTCTGCCTCTCACGTTTTCCCTCTCTCTTGTCCCTCCCTATCATCCCTCCCTCCCACGCCCCTCGCCACACCACTCCTTCCCTCCCTCCCACGTCCCTCGCCACACCACTCCTTCCCTCCCTCCCACGCCCCTCCCCTCCTGTGCCACCATTGGGTAATTAAAAAACCTCGTTAATCAGATAAAAATATAATGAATCGTTCTAACCCAAGGCGAGGTGAGGAACCGGGGGGAGAGGGGAGGGGGAGAGGGAAGGAAGAGAGGGGAAGGGAGAAAAGAGGGGAGAGGAGAAAGGAATAATAAGGAAGGAGAGGAGAAAGGAATTGAGGAAAAGGGAGGGAAGAGGGGAGGGGAGAATGAATAATAGGGGGCAGAGGAGAAAGGAAGAGAGAAGGGGAGAGGGAAGAGGTGTGGGGTTAGAAGGGAGGGGAGAAAGGAAGCAAAGAGGGGAAGAGGTGAAAGGAAACTGGAAGGGGAGGGCATAAAAGAAGCGGGGGAGATAGGAGGTGGACAGAAGGGGGAGGAGAATGAACTGATAAAGGTGGAGAGAGAGAGAGAGAGAGAGAGAGACCAGGCTTACACAGGTAGGTCAGACAGATGGGTCGGGCGAGCAGGTAAGACGGTCAGGTAGGTACACATCACACCCCCCCCTCCCAAAGCTGAGAGAATTAACAAAAATAAACTAGACAGACAAACAGACAGACGTAAAGACAGGTTGACAGACAAATGCTTAATACACAAAATACCACCGGAGCGATGGGTTTAAAATTCCCCCCCCCCCCCCTACGCATTGGCACTCTCCAAACACAAATAAATATTGTAACGTAACAAAATACCAAGCGTTAGGTTAGAGTTGGTTTAGTTGGGATTGGTTTGGGTTAGGTTAGGTTGGTAAATTGTACACAGGGGCAGGCTGACAGATAAGAGATATACGATGTCCAGACGTGTGTGTGTGTGTGTGTGTGTGTGTGTGTGTGTGTGTGTGTGTGTCAAAGCAACTGTACAGGGAAAGGAAGGAAGGGGGAAGGAAGAAGGAAGAAGGACGAAGGAGGAAGGGAAGTGAAGGGAGGGAGGGAGGGCTCGAAGGAGAAGGGGGGCGGCGGTAAGCACAAAGCAATACACAATGTCAGTGGGGCAGTTCCTGGAGGGGGAGTGTTGCCCCCCTCTTAAGTGGCAACAGACAGACACAGGGGGAAGGGGGAAAGGGGGGTAGCCCAGTCATACACAAGGGGGAGTTATTGCACTGTCAGGGTTTGAATCGGGGAGGAGGACGGGTTGGGAAAGAGGGGGATTGACAGGGGAAAGAAAGGGGGAGGGGAACTGTAAAAAGGGGAGACTGTGAGGAAGGTAAGGGGGACAATGAATCCGGGGAAGGGGAGGGGAGGGAAGGGAGAGGAGTGGACAAGGGGAGGGAAGAGAGAGGAGTGGACAAGGAGAGGGAGGGGAAGGTATAGTATGGTTGGACAGGGTGGGTGACAGAGGTAATAGTGGTCTGTGTGTTGTGAACGAGACGCAACTCATTCAGTATATTCAGAGCGGAAAAATCAACAACCAGTTATCCTCAATATTATTCCCAAGAGTTTTTTTTTTTTTTAGTGAATGAATTACACACACACACACACACACACACACACACACACACACACACACACACACACACACACACACACACAGGAATAATACAGTACAAAATATGAATGAATCAGGTCCTTAATGTTTGTGTTTACTGGAGGTCATTAATGTTTGTGTTTACTGGAGGTCCTTAATGTTTGTGTTTACTGGAGGTCCTTAATGTTTGTGTTTACTGGAGGTCCTTAATGTTTGTGTTTACTGGAGGTCCTTGATGTTTGTGTTTACTGGAGGTCCTTAATGTTTGTGTTTACTGGAGGTCCTTAATGTTTGTGTTTACTGGAGGTCCTTATTGTTTATGTTTACTGGAGGTCCTTAATGTTTGTGTTTACTGGAGGTCCTTATTGTTTATGTTTACTGGAGGTCCTTAATGTTTGTGTCCCCTGAGGAAGCTAAATATCCCAAACACTGGTCTAAACACCATCACTGACTCCACCTAACTGCATCCCTCGCTGTGACCTTTATAGAATACCCAAAGAAAGCTTCACGGGACACGGGTTCGCATCCCAGGTGTAAACGTAAGAAAGGGATGTTATTTAAGGCCATCGTAAACCAGAGGGCGGCGGGGGCACTAACCTGACCCTTCTCACATGAAATAAATACTTTACGACGCAGCTTTAAGGAGACGGGGCCGAG